>LPNX010092542.1:148924-233507 GCA_001517045.1 Pseudotsuga menziesii | reverse complement strand
CAGGCTTCTCTGCAACTCAGGAAGATAGAGAACGTTCTTCAACAAGAAATCAGGGAATCCAGGCATCTTCAGTCGAATGGTGTCCATTCCCTTTGGTTTACTACTTGACTTATCTGCAAAGTAAACTATGCCATCTATTGTTTCATTCAGTTCTTCAAAATAGTCTTTTCTAAATGTCATATGTGATGTTGCACCAGTATCAAGCAGCCAACAATCTTTATAGGATGAAAGAGAAGTCATTTCATTAATTCCAAGATTACAATTTGCAACAATACAATGAGCAGAATCAAAAGATTTACTATCATCTTGATGTTTATTATCATCTTTCTTCTGGTTGTGCTTGTCTTTGATGGAGTCCCATGAACCCCAACACTGATCTGATGTGTGACTAGTCTTTCTGCAACGCTTGCACTGCAAATCTGATCTTTTGGTGAAGTTATTTCTGCCCCCTCTGCCTCTGAAGTTTCTTCTTCCTCGTCCTCTTTTGCTGCTTTCTCCTTTGGCATGATCTTTGGATTGGTCTTTGGCATGGTTCTTTGCTTTTTGAGCAAAGCAAAGCGATTCTCCAGTAGGCTCGGTTGTCTTCTTACCAAAGGCTTTCTCTCTGTCAGCTATCTTTTCTACCAGGGTGTCAAATGTTAGTGTTTTAAACTTGTCACTAGCTTGCAATGACTCAAGATAGTTGGAGTGTGTAGGATACAAAGATTTTACAAATGTTGCAAGAGGAAGATCTGGTTTCATACCAGAGGCTTGAATCTTGTGCATTATGGCTTTGATTTCAGAGGCAACTAACATAGGATCATTGTCTTTCACTTCAAGACTGAATAATTTTAACATTAGTTGAATAACTTCCATTTCACTGTGTGAATCATACAGTTCTTTTAATGTTTTTAATGCTTCAAAACATGATTTTGTAGACAATATGTGCTGGCTCACCTCTTCACTGACAGTGGCAGTGATTACAGCTAAGGCTTTCTTGTCTTTTGTTCTCCAAATGGCTTTCTCTTTCTCTGATTCTGGAGGTCGAGGGTCTGTGGTTATGGTATTTTCGTCTGCTGTCTCTATTGTGGTGCCTTCACAAATGCCGTCCCAAAGGTCATTGTAGATGAAGGAAGATTTGATCTTCCTCCACCATTCTGAATAGGTGTATTTCTCAGTGAGGGTGGCACCGACTATAGATGCTATAGACTGCATTATTACCACTGTTAGTGTAATTTTCAAAGAGAAATAAAAAATTAATAACCTTACAGGTCTACAGTCTCTGCCAAGGTGAATACAATGCAGGTTTATATCAAATATATCAGATAGATACAAAATAAATCACTGTCAGTTGGCTTCTTTATATCAGTCACTGGAAATATATAGCATACAACATTTGCACATATCAGTCTCTAGAAATAAATGATATTCTTCAACACAGTCTTCAGCAGCATACAACTCGGCCTTCAATAGGTTTTCAGCAGTCTAGGTTTACAAAGCTCAAAACTCCAGCAACATATAAAAGTTTCCACACAGTATTAATGCATATATATCAGTCTGTCTTCAATTTTTATATCAATCAACAGAATAAAACCAGAAGATTTAATTATTCTTCCAAGGCAGCCTTCAAATAGAATGCAACCTTCAAAATAGTTGCCAGACTTTCTTCAATGCAGCCACCAGTAAATAGTCTCCACGCTCAACGCAGTCACACCAATCCTACCTCATTTATCAACAGCAAGTCGCTTTGATAAATAGTGGGCAGTCTACAAAAACAATCTAGGGTTTGTGCATTCCCCACAAAAACATATCACAATATATCACAAAAAATCACAATATATTAAAATGATTCGCAGTCTCTAATTGTGCACACAAATTTCACCATTCAGGCTTCAACGCATTGTTTCTTCTCCACAGCATTATAGCTCGGGCTCTTCAGGCTTCACGCAGGCAGTCTCCCACTGCACAATCTCTCCACGCAGCGCACAGTCTTCAATACTTCAGTTTTCACGCAGGTACTGATAGGTATTTAGTACTGGATTTATTTTGTTGCACACATAAACAACACGGTAACCACGAAGGAGTTCCAAAGACAGAGAGAGCGAGAATGTCCTCCAACGCAGCCTTCACGCAGGATATGTACAGCATCAGCACACAGTTCGCAGTTCTTTTCCACGCATTCTTCAGGTCGCATTCTACAGGTTCTCCACGCAGTATGCAAAACGTAGTATATTATCTCCAAATGAGATATGGTGTGTGGTAATGAGATATGACTTGGCATTTGACGGTGAAGATTGATGAAGGTAAACGTAACATTATTTTCAACTCTTCAACGCAACAATACTATATAACTCACAGCTCGTCTTTCCTCTAATAAATAGGGGAATCAATAAGGATGAGTCTCAATGTTTGCATACCAAAAAACAACAACAAAACCCAACAGATCGCAGAGATAAATACAATCTCGGTAGCTACAGATTGCAGAGATAAATACAATCTCGCATACAGCTCGCAGCATACAACTTTCAAACAGTTTATAGATATATGAAGATGGAAGAGAGGTTACCTGACTTTAAAATAATATGCCGAGCTAAGGATAGTTTCAATGCACAACGTTACAGTGCAGTCTACAAGCAATGGATTAGGGTTTGCCTATCAAGAGAGCGCGACTCAGGAGAGAATGTCACACCAGGTCATGCACAACAATTTCACAGAGAGTATGCAGAATACCAATAATTAGGTTTAGGGTTAGGTATTGTGCTATACCAATAATGCATGCACGCAGAGACTGGATTTCTCATGCCACTGGCAGACTGATGGAGCAGTCTGGCAATGGACTGGATTGGCAAGCAGACAGACAGAATGGCAGGCATGCACGCAGGAGTTATGAACCTGGCTCTGATACCAGTTGTTAGGTATAACTCCTGATTCAAATTGATCTATTCATGGCTAAGCATTCATGTGACGGTTTATTTCACCTTCCGTCCAGCCTTTTCGGCTTCCAACTATTCCTATTTATTTATTTACAATATTATAATCCCTAACGGATTATATTCTAACATTAAGGTGTGTAAATGCAAGGGTCAATAGTAAGAGAAAGAGGGGATTCACAATCATTGCTTACCTATAATATCTCTTACAATCCTTCCAAGTTCATTCTTCTTATATGCTCTCAGTTCTTTCAATTAAGACCCTAACCAATGCAAATACCAGAGACTCAACATGAAGCTCAATACCAATACTTGACAGTGTAAATTTCTGTCCACCGACACCAATCTCATCATTATTTTTAGAATTGCCTAAATTCCAATTCCATTTTATCTTCCTAGATATGTCTTCAAACATATTCTTAGATCCTAAAAGCCTCTAGTCTTGAACCTTGAAAAAATCTAAGGTTTCAAGGGGATTACAAGGGTTTAAAGGAAAATGACCATAGGGTGGGAAGAGAAAATCTAAATCGATATAAGCTACAAATTAATGTGTGAATTCTGAAAGAATCTCATATTATATACAAAACCACTGATGAAAGTTTGAGGTATATATTAACTCTGGGAGAGACATCTGCACTAAATGTAAGCAAATATTACACAATTTCTCTTAAAGATGGAAGGCAATATTAAAATCCTTGGAATTTTCTCTGCATATTAAATTACTTATATGGTTACTTCATAATGTTCCATAGCCCCCAAGTGGTGGAAACAATGTTTATACCTTCAAGTTTCTTTCCTTCTATTTATTTTCTTTATTACATATCGTGTTTTTCTTTTATTCAAGGTTTTTTGTTATTGAAGTGAATTGACTATTCTCTTTTTTACTTCATCAATTTTACTTTACTGATTGTTTATTTTATTTTTATTTTTCCTTTCGACGTTTCATTGCAACTGACTTGTCGAAGGAGATATCGCAACTGAATTCTCGAAGGATAACGACCAGATATTGATAGCATCTATTGGGACACAATATTTACGGTCAAATACTAGTGGATGCGCTCAGTGATCTATATTGTTATCTTCCATACATATGCGGCTCTGCTACATTCATATAGGGTTACTGAGCATTAGTAAGACCTTAATATTTTAAACGTTACTTGTTTTCATTCTATCTTTTTGGTAGTCCACATAGGTTAACTCTACAGACTAACATAGTATTCTAAATATTTCGTTTAAAAGTGTCTCGATCAATTATTTTAGCTTTATTGAACTATAAAGGTGATTCAAATGCTGTAAAACTTGATTCACTATCATTTATTTTAAATTTAGAACCTAAAGAATTATGAGTGTCACAAGCATCCTAAGCCCATTTGAAATTTTTATTGCTACTAAAGAGTTTCGATATACCACACCTCAAACAAATCATTGTAAGACGTTTCAACGTAAGAATTTAAGAACATAATCATAACTATTTAGGATGAAGACGTAAGAATTTAAGAACATAATCATAACTATTTAGGATGAAGACTAGCCCTGGTGGAGACTCTCTCTCAGTCAAGATATACATAGTTAATAGATATTTTATTCATGGAATTATCTCCTCCAATCTATACTTGTCTATGAAGATCATCCCTAAGGAAATTTCCTTTCCAATCAACATAGGAAATGGATTTTTAGTATGTTATCTTCTCACCATGTATTCCACCATACCCTTTAGGATTTATATATCTTTCCATTGTTATCATTTTTCTCTTTACATTGCAAAATTTTATGCACGCCTATCAAGATGTAGTCTCATAATTTCAATGACTTATGGTGCCTGAAAATTTTCAATAATTTGATTGACCTTGTTATAATTTTGTAGGTCGACTTGGATAGTATAACAATCTCAACATTGCATGCCAACGATGCAATGTCAAACACTCGGCAAAATATTTTGATCAAAGGCCAATGATTGTAACCTATTTTTGAAAGCGAGGAAATATGTCATTGAGATATAAAAATATCATTGTAATGACTTGTTTCTAAGACTAATTCCTATAATATGTGTTGGTGTTGATAGGAATAATTTCTTCGAAGGAGGGTGATGATGAATCCCACATCAACGAAAAGAAAACTTGGAACAAAGTTCTACAATTTGAGTATGAATTAACCACATGATTGACTCAAATGTAACTGACACAAAATATGGGTAAGTTTAACTACAGAGGGTAACTCTCAATATACAAATTTCCTTTGAACATTAGGTGACATGAACAAAGACTTGGCAGCACTGACTTGATGAGGAGGAAACCATGAAATAATGCGACGTTTGACGTTGCATTCTTTGAAAAGACTCAAAGGAGTAATACGACTGATGAAAGTGGACCGAATTGGAGACAAGATGAATACCTAAATTTTTGAATGAAATGTAGACAAGTGCCATGTTCAAATGTGACTAGCTTCCATATTTACAAATGAAACATAGATTCTTTCCCTTAATTTCCCCATCATGATTGATGAGTGCCTCTTTAATTATTTAATGAGTTAAAAGAGGGTAAAAAGTACTCGTTGTTGCTTATAATTGGATAAGTCTATTCTCATATGTTTTCAAACCTAAGAAAGGAGAGGTTCATTTCTAAAAAGGGTCTTTCAGTGTTTAGATTAACAAGTCCAATGAAACAGGACTGAAGAAGACTCCAAAAATGTCCCTTTTTGAAAATTTAGTCTCTGAGGCCCGAAAAAATATAAAATAGTACCCTGGAGAACTCTTCTAGTCAATGAATAGTAAAAACTTGTGAATAGTAAAAAAATTAATCTCACCTACTGAAACTTAGAGGTTTCTAGGTGATTCCCTTGTTGCAAGTGCTAGAGCAACATTTCAAGAGAGGGACACTAGCCATGATCTCTCAAAACTCCAGGGGTTGAGACAGTAATCATAATTCCCTTTTATTTCAATCCTTTTTACTCAATTTTTTAGTATTTATTGTATTATAATTAGGTTGCATTTTTAAGCTAGTTAGCTACATTTTAATCCATAAAAACCCTAAAACCCAAAAAACCCTAGAAAAAACCTAAAAACTAGAAAATTCACAACTCTCAAAATAGGCATGAATTTGTAATTTTGTTCCTCCCTACAAAATTTCCCTAGTGAATTTATCTGCATATATTGAAGGGTGTCCTGATTTTATGTATAAAAATACCTAAAAATCATTTTGTCAAAAAATACCTAAAAATTCATAAAAAAATCAACACCCTAAAAATATTTGGAATTTACTAAATTTAGTCCACCCATCAATTTCGTCCTAGTGAGTTTTTCTATGAATCTTGAAGGGTGTCCGAATCTAAGCACTTGCATTGGGAAACATGAAATTCTTGAAATTAGTCGTTTATGCATATGTTTTGCAGCTCTAAGTGGCTCAAAAGATGCACCCTAGACCACTTAACCTTATATCCTTTAGAGTGCACCTTTCTAAGGTATTTCCTTGGGAGATGTGAACGCTTGTATGGGGATTTGTGAAGTACATTGAAGTTTGTGATACTGATCGATAAATTGAACTAACTCCTTTACTATGATTTATGTGTCTTTATCATTCATTGTTTGACTCCATATAAGGAACTCATCTCTTCTATAAAAGTTGTGGAAAGGTATTTGCTTGTTGGTGTTTGTAGATACCTAACGAGAGCTCTCCCATGAGTTTGGTAGTTACCCAATGTAGTTGAGAGATTGGGATGAGGTGACATTTGGGCCTAATTCTCTCCCACATGCTTACCATTCACTAGCAAACCAACCACATTATGCTACAAATCCAAGACTGCTATTTTGAACGGTAACATTTTTTGGCGCCATTGCCAGGGAACATGGTAAATAAAAAGTAGTGAATAGTAAAAAATAATCACCACTTGCATTTTTACCCATTCTTGGAGAGAAAAAACCATTTTGTAGATCAATCTTGGAGTGCAATTTTCAAAATAGACGGTCGATCATTTGGTGAATCATCCGGACTAGGTAATTCCTAACCTTTTACCCTTCATTTGTATGATTTCCAATTTTATTTTAGTGTGTTTTGGGGAGTTTTTAGGGTCATTTTACAAGGGTAAAATGAACCTCCCTGGCACTCCACCTTCCTCTTTTGAGAAATATGGTGTTGCGTGACACCGCACATTTTCATAAAGGGAATTGCGGTGCCAGCGCTTTGTACGAAAGGACACAGTGTAGTGGCGTAGATTTCCCTAAAAAACTCAAAAATAGGGCCAAACAAAGGATTTTTAGGGTTTGAAAATGATCATAAATGGGTTTTAATCCTTCTTTTTTACTGTTTAGTAGGTTATACAAGAACAAATAGTTCAATTTAGAACTATGGACTACTGAATTTTTTCCACGTTCCTAGAATGATGGCTCAGATCAGATTGCTAGAGTACATAATGATGATGTGGAATCCTGAGTAGCAGTACTCAGAGGTGGGGGAAAGCATACTTACAGTGGAAGTAAAATACATATACTTATTTACAGGTATTTCCAGGAGGGGAGCACCCATCTCACCAACTGGTCCACGAGGCAAGAATGTGACTACCCAAGGACTTATCGAGCAGGAAGAAAATACCTATCATAGATGTGATGAATTTTCCTTTGGGGATGGTCCTCTTTACTATGCAGCGAGTATATGGGCCCCATGGGGCACATCAATATTCCAGGGCGTATATGTTGTATTCCCTAGAGGTGATGTCACTGACCGTGTTTAACTGGGAAGAATCCTTTTAGGTGGTTTTAAAGGAGAAACTTATCAAATGTCATCGTGGTGAGTTGAAGAAATTTGGATATGGGAAAATTCTAGTGTCTGTCTTCTTAGAGAGAGTCCCATTGTTGATGCCTCAAGTGGCATTCAAAAAATGTGGGGCACATGAACCACATATGCTACGGTGGGTTGAGTTGATGTCCCACCATCGTGGCGAGGGCCCTAGAGTCAAGTACAGAGAAACCTTCTTCCGCTAGTTGGATGACCAACTTCTGATGATTGAGAACTATGCCTAAGCAGGCACATATTTATGTGGTGATCCATATTTGGCTCTTCCCGAGGATGAGCAATGGGTGATATTTGTAGGTAAGACAGTGAACTACATGTTTTTATGCTTTTTTAGTTTTTATGTGTGGCACTGAGACATGTTTCTTTCTATGCAAATGTTTGGATAGCCAGGCGAGGAGGGTATTCACCAATTGACAGGAAATAAGGAGCTCAATTTTTATCCTAGGAGGTCAATGAGGAGATGCAAGAGCTTGAGGAGAATCTCCATAGACTCACATTATACATCCTTGACATTTCAGTGGATGAACTCCCGAGGAAGTATCAATGGTACATGTCCAGTGTGTACTGTGGAGTAGAAAGAGAGATCATGTGCTACCATGAGCATCACTAGGGTTTAGCAAGATATGTACACTGAAATCCATTAGCTTAATATTTTTATTATCCTATTGTACTTAAATTTAGCACGCTTTCGATTACGTCTCGAGACCACATTTTTGTACTGAAAACTTTATATATATACACACACACTTGCTTTTGCGACCTATGGAAATTTTGTAATGAATGTAATTTACATGGATTTGATCTTTTACATTGTTTATTTACAATTTATAATGTTATTTTGACACATGAAAATGTCAAGAGTGAGAAATATGCGAATCTAGCATGTAGTTAACAAGCGAGCCGACAATTAAATTAGAATATCTTGGAACATGTTTATAGTTAATAGAATCAAATGATCATTCAAGGAGGCGTACTCTTTGAAATATACGGAGGAATATAGGGTTGTGGAGGGCATAGAAGTGTTCCAAATAAACAAAAACCTCCGCAAGTAAAAACCACACACTAAAAGGGTGATATTTTGTAATGATGGGGAAACCATCTCGACCAAACGAGATGCCATTGATGCCACAAATCACTTTACAAGCATTTGATAAATGGGATGTAGATTTTTTGGGACCTATCAACCCACCTGGGAAGCGAACGCGATCATGATATATAATTATAGTGACAGATTATTTGACACATTGGATCAAGACTTTCCCTGTCAAAGACTGCACTACTACAATAATGGCAAGGTTCTTCTTAGAAAATGTTGTCACTACATTTGGGTGTCCAAAGTTTCTAGTAAGCGATCAAGGAATACATTTTGTTAAAAATACAATTGAGGGACTTACAGTGGAATTTTAAATTCAAAATAGAAATACAACACCTTATCATCCTCAAACAAATGGAGTTGTCGAAGATTTTAATGTAAACCAGGATGATCTAGATAAGAAGATTGTTAGAGAAATGTAAGTGCATAAGATATTGTATTTTGCATTATTATTATTATTATTATTATTATTCAAAGATGTTGTTCCTCTGATCGGGGATGTCATTAATGTATTTGGTCATGTAAAGTCTTGAGGTAAAACCTTCATTATAAGTTGGGTCAGTAGTACCCATGAAAGTATTATTAAAATGTATTTTTTATTCTCCCAAGGAAAGTCAGCTCTGGAAGTGAGGAGAATGCATCCTCGGTGGGTTATTAGGATTCTTAGTTGATGTGTATAACTATGTGAGGTGCCTCCCTCATTTGGACACACAGTGCACTCAAGCAAGTTATCTAGAGAGAGAAGAAACAATCCATGTAAGGAGAAGGAAACAATCTAATCTTATTTCTTGGGTCTTAAATTGTACTTGGTTGAATTCTATATCAAGGAAGTTTTGGTAGGTTTTCTTCCCCACGAGGTTTTCCTAGGATACATATTTGTGTTCTCTTTTGTTTTTTTTTTGCTTATTATTATTCCAGCAATCCTTTTGTTTTCACATAACAAGATTTAAAATATTAACATGGTATCAAAGCCAACATGAAAGAAGACATTATGTAGTAGCTTTTCCTACAGTTCAACAAGATAGGGCTCACTATTATAGACACCTCCCTCCATAGATTAGCTAGAAAAGAAGGACCAGTCAAATCACCCTCAAAGGGAGGATCTTTCTGTTGAAGCAGTTTTTAATTCTATGGATTTTCATTTTTTGACCTAATATTATTGCCAGGAGAAACTAGGGAATCATATTTTTCAAGTTTCCATCCATATATTTGGGAAAAGTAATACATTAGGTTTGTTGAGATTTCGTAGTAAAGATTCATGGAATCTAATGGAGAGTCTGCGATGAGAGGAGTTAATGTCGACGTTTCGAGCCATGCGTGCCTCATCTTCAGGACAATAGCGATGCATGGGGAGTTTTTCATCTTCCATAGAAGTATTAATACTAAAACAACCCACTTGGGACGTGACAACTAGGTTCATTTGGTTTGTAGGTAATTTTTAGGGTTTTTAATTTTCATTTTCCTACAATTACTATGTTTTAGTTTTAAATTCTCGATTATTAGCCCTAATAATCATTATATAGACTATATTAATTATTTACGTCGATTATTATTATTTAAATTCTAATAGTTCATTAGTTTCGATTTTAATAAGTTAATGAGATAGTTTATTAACTTTAATTTAATAATTATTTTTAGTTTGATATATAAATGATTAATTAAATGTATAGGTTTAATATTAATTAGGTATTTTTTATTTTGAGTTTGATTTGTAGTTTAGCAATATATTGACCATATTGTCTTAGGGAGGTGCACCTTTTTCTCCAATCAGTTTTGCAAGTGACCACAGTTGAAAAATCAGGGTTTACCTGTCAAACCCTAGGTCATTGTGAAGAAAAATCCAAAAGAAATCCTCAAATTGGTATTTCCTATCTCCTATATTTCCATTTGAGTTTCTCATTGATTAAAGCTAAAAAATAGTACCAAGCATGATGAGAAGCTTGAAGGAGCATATAATTTCAGAGCATGGAAGTACATATTCATGCTCATCCTTGAAGAACATGACCTAGAGGGATACATCAAAGATGAGGTCAAGGAACTAGAGGGAGATCAAGAAAATAAAAGGCACAAGAAGGATATGATCAAATCTAACAGAACCATAGATGATTATATCAAGTATCATCAAATAATAATCCAGATGAAATGTTCGATGTAATGACAAGTCTATTTGAAGGAAAGAACATCAATAAAAGAATGACCTTCAGAAACCAACTCAAGGGTGTGAATATACAAAAGGATAAAATTATGCAATCATACTTCTCAAAAGTATCTCAAATCAATGAACAATTGCAAGCCATTGGTTACATGGTTGAAGAAGTGGAAGTTGTAATGAACACATTAAATGGTCTTCCAAGATAATGGGATTCCTTCATCGGAGGAATATGTGCTAGAAGAAGGCTAACTAATTTCACCAAACTATGGGAAGAATGTTTACCAGAAGAAGGTAAGATAGAAAGTAGACAGGAAAAAAAAATAATGATAAATATCAAGCTCTATCTTCTCATGCAAAGAATGGAAAAAACAATAGGAAGGATCGAGGATCACCTCCTACAAGGTCACAAGACTTCAAAAGTTGTAAGAGACCTAGAAATTATTACTCATACTTTTAATGTTATGGATGTCATAATATGGAACACATTGCTATAAATTTTCCTGATAAGAAACATAAATTCAATTAGAAGAACCAAAAGTTACATCCCCATGCACTTGAAGAGAATGAATCAGATGAAGAAAAGGATAGAGAAAATGAAGACTATAGTGAAGAGTATGTATTAATTTAATCTCTCATGCAAGTGACACTTGGCTCATAGATAGTGGTGCTTCCAAACATATGCAAGGTCACAAAGACTTTCTCTCATGTCTTACCTAGAAAGACTATACACACAAGGTGCAAATTGGAAATCATTATCAATATCCCATTAAAGGAATGGGAGAATCCTATTACAAGTTAAAATCCAGAAAGTTTATGAAGATGAACCAAGTCTTATATGTTCCAATTTTAAAGAAGAATTGTTACCACCTAAGTTGTACTTAGTGGTTTTTTATCAAGTGAGCCTGGTGAACTGAACAAAGATGATTTCTTTGGACTTCAGAAGACCTTCAGAAGTGCTTGTTGTACTATATCACATGTTCATACCCTATAGGGGAGTTGTAATAAATGTTATATCATGATAGTGTTTGTAAAAGAATAGGTCTCTTGGACTTTATTTGTCAATTCGATCAACCCAGAGTGTTTTTTCCCTTGGTTATTATTGGTTCTTGAGTAAACAACTGATAATTTCTGAGTTTTTCACTCAATACCTCCAAAGTTGGGGTGGTCGGCTTGGAATTTAGGCCTATTGAGGTTATTAGAGTCTATGCGTCAATGTATACACATGCTAGGAATTACGGTCGATTCATATGAGCATGTCTAAGACCCCCTAGGTTTTAACTTTTTTTTAATTTTTTAATTTTTTTTTAATTTTAATTTTTCGACAAAACTTAGGCTATTTTTTGATAGTCTAATTGGAAAAAATGGTTTTGTAATAAAAGTGGGCTCAGAAATCAGTTTCAGTCATGGGGGTGCTCATTTTCAAACTCATATCACCATGTAAACACATCAACCCACTTTTCCTAATTTTTGAGTGATTTTCCCATCACTCAAGTCAGAAAACCCTAAAAATCAAATATTGATTATTTTAATTAATAAATTAATTAAATAATGGAGAAAACCCCAAATCCTAAATCAGTGGGATTTGCTTTGATTTGACTGAAATCAGTCTCATCGGCTTTGGATTGACTGGAGTTAACCATTCCTTGATAGAAGGAGGTGATCAAGGCTAAACAGGGAGTGCACCACAACATGCAATCTTGGGAATTGCACCCTCTCTCTCTCCTCCACACATGTGGGCCCTTCCGGATGAGTTTTGGTGGATGTTTCAGTTAACAGGTCGAGGTGTCAGTCTGTTCATATCTTCGATTGATAGATTCACTTAGTGGGACTTAGATCAGACTCAGTGAGGCTCAAATCAAGTTTAGATTGACTCCACATATAGCTGTAGTCTCTCTCTCCTTGGGAATTGCACCCCCACTGGGCTAGGTTTCCAGTTTTTGTTATAAATAAAGCATGGTTTTCCTCTTCCAAGCTGGTTAGAGCTGGATTGAAGAGATGTTGTTATTGTATTGTTTACTATTTTGGAATAAAGAAAGATTTGGAGGAAAGATCTATGGTGTAATGCTTTTCATGTGTGGATGGTGATTGTCGAGTGCTTATGGGGTATAATCTATATTATTGATCTTTCCTCTTGCTGGTTAATTATTTCCCTTGAAGGAGAGCTCCCTCTCATTGGGGTAATAGATCATTCTAGTTTTATTTATGCTCTTATTGTTTGCTTGTTTCATATTTCTTGGCGTTGCATGTATTTTAAGTTTATTTGCATGCTTTCTAATTGTCTTTTTCTGGCAACACCCATTGTTTAAGAATCTGTTTGTGCAAGGATTTCTAAGTTGTAGGTGATCTCACTTGTAGAAGGGGTTGAGCTAGTTTGAATCTTCCTCATATTTAGGATATTTTTGAGGACATAATCCCTTGGTGTTCCACCAAAGTAGACACCAAATCCCAACTTTCCCAAGCTTCCAACACTTTTTCTATCTCTTCCTCCTTCTAAAATCAAAATTTTACCTGGTTACCTTGATTACAAGATTTGAAATTATTTAGATCTATTATATTAAAGTAAAACATAACATAGATCTATTGTTTCAAGGCTCATAATATAGATCTTTCTCCTTAAAAGTTTCATAACCATTCTAGATCTAGTTTTAGCGATATCGTCCTTTTTGCATGGCATTTTAAAGAGAATCCGTAGTTTGCATGCATTAGATTTCTGTTTTCTGTTTTAAAAGATAAAATCCAGCAATCAGTGCACATCACATTGGATTCCCTAAACAAAATCCAAGATCCCAAGGAAAGCTTGCTTTCCTTAGTTCCTTTTTTACATTTTTAGCTAGTTTTAACTTACCTTTTTTTTGTTTAAAGAAGGCTGACCCAAAGGTACTTTCAAAGTGATTTTGAGAATATTTCATTCTAATAAGATCACCATTTTTTATCAAGTATAATACAAAGAGTAGAAGCTTCTCTTTGAGAGTGGATTTTGGGCCATTGAAAGCCCCTCAGGGGTTTCCCTTTTTCAACTGTAATCTTTAATTTTGGCACTTTGTAAGATCTTGGTTTCATTCTGTATAAGAAAAAAGAGGAATCATATAAGTTTTATGATATTTTAATGGTTGATACTAAAATTTTTCTCCGAATATGCTCTTTCAAGCCCATTACCCATCCCCCCTAGGGGATTCGCGTCATTTTTTTTGTTTTTTGCATTTTCTTATTTTTCTGCTCTAGATTAGTTTCATTTATGCAGAATAAGATACTTTGATTACTTTATCATATATTCCATATTGTAGTATCAAAGTAACTTTAATACTTACCCCATGACTTCCCGATTGACCCGAAAGGGGAAAGAGATGCGTGGTAGGACTAATTAGAAAACCTATGGTTTGCTTATTTTTTGCTGCTTGTCATTCATTTCTACAAACAATCTTTCTAAAATCAATATCCTCCTTGATTCCTTGATTGAGGTCCACTTGGACCGAAATAGGTTCTTGGAGGGTTTTTCTTTCTAAAAACACATCCTTTAAAATTTACTAAAAATTACAAAGACTCTGGTGTGTATGCTCTACACTTTGCTACGGTTCATTTGATCAGTCAAGCTGCCTCAAAATCAATGTGACTGACTAGATTAATTAGGATTCACCTTCCCCAATTAACCACCATTAGGCAAAAATCCAACGCCGCGATCAAACCGTAAACGGTGGCAAAATACCCAAAGGAAGTGGGAAGTCCTAGACAGTGACCTCAAGGCACTGATTTCTGTTACACCCTCGGGTGTATTATTAACACAATATCAGAGACTCCATTCATACCACACATTCCTTGCGGGTAGCCGTGAAGGTTTATTTTTGGACATACTTCGAGTACCCCTCGGGTATATCTGGAGTCCCTGCTCACCTAATTTAATCCACTCACATTTCATATTAACTTAAATCGTACCAAGAGGAAATTGCAAAACATTCACTCCAAGCACATGCAAGTACATTTGATTATTTGATGACTCCATTTTTAAGGCATTGGTTGTTTGTTTAAATATTTCGATACATATACATATATTTTGTGTCAACATTGTGCTTCTTGTGTTCATTTTTCATCTTATCATCTATGGTTATTTATGGTTAATTTCAAATTCCTAAGCAATTTATTCAATTTAACATCATCATACTAAAGTAATTTTCCTTAGTAATTTAATAGGGTCTACCCCCCTTGGCTTCATTAGGAGTTGAGCCTAAATGGAGGAGTCAAGAACAATGTGATAGCCTTGACTTGAGACTTTCCCCCAAGGACACACCGAGTGGCTTGAATATTTCTGCCACATTACCCCCAGGTGTGTGAAAGGCGACAACACTTTTTGGTGCCGTTGTTGGGGATAAATCTTTTTATTCCTGTAGTACGACTTTTGTTTTCTTCCTTTTTGTTTTTTCTTTGTTTGATGAATGCATAGAGTATATCTTTATTTTTCATCTGGCGACTTCACTAACTTTTTTTCTAGTTTTTATTTTTACAAAGAAAAGCAAAAAATAATTTTTGTCAAAGATTTATAAATGCTTATTTTTCCTTTTCACATGGCGACTCCATTGAAGGGATAAAACCCTATTATCTCATAAACTTGTGAAGTTTTGTTGTTTGCAGATGAGCCCATGTGAGATATTAAAACCTTTAAAGCTCATCACTTGATAGCTCCACTTATTTAGTACATGGTTTAATGGTTATATGAAATGCATACTATTAATTTTTGATATGGATGAATTAAGGGAGCAGTATGGTGCCCAGATATACAAACTTTTTCAGCCTGTCAATTTCTCAAACGTCCTGAGTTTTCCTAACTGGCGTCATGGCATGGGGGATGTAAATAAATGGCTTGCAGTCTTTCATGGAAATTATGGTGATTCAGCCATATAGCATGTCAAATATTTCCTTCGGTTGATGGCTGAATCCAGTATGCATTATGAAGACAATATGATGGAAATTTTTACTATTACTTTTCAGGGTGAGGATTTTTGTTGGTTCTATCAGGGCCTTCCTAATAAATGTATAACCTCTTTTCCAAGCTTCCTTTGGATGTTTTTAGAGCAGTGGCATGATGGTAGGGGTAGTACGAATGGTTTGAAAAAATTCCTTAAAAAGATCT
Organism: Pseudotsuga menziesii; assembly: GCA_001517045.1. Taxonomy (NCBI): domain Eukaryota; kingdom Viridiplantae; phylum Streptophyta; class Pinopsida; order Pinales; family Pinaceae; genus Pseudotsuga; species Pseudotsuga menziesii. The sequence goes on along the minus strand of LPNX010092542.1, from coordinate 217,447 downwards.
TTACCTTCTACCTATCTGGGACAAAATATCACATGGAAACATATGATGGACCTTTTGCCATGATACAAAGTATTGAAGACTTGGAATCACTTCTTAAACATTTAAGTGAAGAGGAGATCCATGATACTCCCATAGAAGAAGTTCCTCGTGTTGTCATAGACAATGTCAAATGTGTGGAATTCCCACGAAGTTATTTAAGAAAGAAAGAAATTAAGTGGCTTATTAAAGAATATGAGGTATCTCTCAATACACAACAAGATTCTGAAGATGGGAACATCCATGACAATCACATTGAAGAAATTCATGAGGAACCCATGATTGAACACATTGTTGAAGACTCTCCTCATGTCACCATAACTAAAAGCATTGAAGAGTTAAGGTATTCTCAAGTTTGTTGCAATGCTAATATTTTTCCAGAAAGCCCTCATGAGGAAACCATTACAGAGATTGACACTTATGAATAAATTTATGATGTGCATGATGACACTCCTCTATGTTCATCACTTAGGGATGAAGTTTTGGAAAGTTTAAATTCTCATATAATATTTGAAACCAAAACTTTGAAGGATGATTATTATGAACAGGAGGAGGGTAGTTATATCTTAGGATGTGATACCAACAAGGAAGACTCTTTCATATCCAACATGGATGAGAGTGATGACTATTGGAATTTCATAGATAATCCAACTTGTGAAAATATTATTGAGAATCCCATCCATCATATGTCCAGCAAGGGGAGTGTGGATACCTAGGAAAATCTTAGTATGGAAGAGGGGCATTCAGAATTTTCACATGATCATTCAGAGTATCATGCAGTGCCACACAAAGTCAACAATAATGAATACATTGACAAGCAGTGTTGTGAAAATTTAGATGTGATAGAGTTAGTGGAATATCAATCTCAGCCACCTTCTTCACATGTAGAGGTTCCTTATGATTTGGAGCAGCTTGGCGCTTATGCAACGAGTTACCATTTGATAAGCCATGATGATCAGTATGATGATGTAGTCAGTTTGCCTCATCTTGTCGATTGGTATATCAGTCCTATCCAATCATGGATAGAAGTAGCATGCACATGGACATATTGGTTTGTGAAACAATTTGATGAAGTATTATATTCTTATGATCTCCCATCCAGCCTGCACATTTCGTATCATCACGCGTGTTTGCTTTTTCTAAATAAAGTACCCTTACTTTGGCTGGTAACCAAAGACAAGGCAAAAAACATTTATGTTAGTAAAATGCTTAGGTGGTTACATTAGATTTTTTATTACACCTAACATTTTTATATCATGCTTAGAGTAGGAAAATAAGCTCCTTTAAAGAGGGCATTTACTTTTTGTATTTTTGTTTGGTACTTAGCTATAATAAAACTTTTTCTTTCATTAGTTAGCTACATTTATTTTGTTTAAATAAATCAGCTTAATAGTTCATTTGGTTTTCATATAAAGCTTGTGCTACTGAGGTTTTCTTGTGAAGTTGAGATGTTTTTACAGGGTGTATAAACCAAAGATTCCGGTGTTCTCGTATCCTCTACTTGCCCTATGACCAGACTGAGCACACATCCAGTAGTTGGAGCCAGATGTTACACCTAAGTTGTACTTAGTGGTTTTTTATCAATTGAGCTTGGTGAACCAGACAAAGATGATTTGTTCAGACTTCAGGAGACCTTCAGACTCTGCTTCTGTGAAGTCTTTGTTGTACTATATCACATGTTCATACCCCATAGGGAAGTTCTAATAAATGTTCTAGCATGATAGTGTCTGTAAAAGACTCGGTCTCTTGGACTTTATTTGTCAATCGGATAAGCCTAGAGTGTTTTTTCCCTTGGTTATTATTGGTTGTTGAATAAACGACAGATAATTTATGAGTTTTTCACTCAATAAATCCAAAGTTGGGGTGGTCAGCTTGCTATTTAGGCCTATTGAAGTTATTAGTGTCTATGTGTCACTATATAAACATTCTAGGCATTATGGTCAAGTCATATGAGCATGTTTAAGTCCCCCTAGGTTTTATTTTATGTTTTATTTTTTAAGTTTTTTTAATTTTATTTTTTCCACAAAACTGAGGCTATTTTTAATAGTCTAATTGGAAAAATTGGTTTTGTAATAAAAGTGGGCTCAAAAATCAATTTCAGTCATGGGGGTGCTCATTTTCAAACTCAGAGCACAATTTAAACCCATAAACCCACTTTTCCTAATTTTTGAGTGATTTTCCCATCACTCACGTCAGAAAAGCCTAAAAATCAAATACTGATTATTTTAATTAATACATTAATTAAATAATGGAGAAAACCCCAAATCCTAAATCAATGGGATTTGCTGCGATTTGAATAAAATCAGTTTGATGGGCTTTGGATTGAATGGAGCTGACCATTCCTTAACACAAGGAGGTGATATGGGATGAACACGGAGTGCACCACAACATGCAATATTGGGAATTTCTCTCTCTCTCTCTCTCCTCCACACGTGTGGGCCCATCTGGATGAGTTTTGGTGGATTTTTCTGTTAACAAGTTGAGGTGTCAGTCCTATCATCTCTCCAATTGATAGTTTCACTCAGTGAGACTCAAATCTAACTCAATGAGACTTAAATCAAGCTCAGATTGACTCCACTTACAACTGCAGTCTCTCTCTCCTTGGGAATTGCATCCCCCTGGGCTAGGTTTCCAGTTTTTGTTATAAATAAAGCACGGTTTTCCTCTTCTAAGCTAGTTAGAGCTGGATTGAAGAGTTATTGTTATTGTATTGTTTACTATTTTGGAATAAAGAAAGATTAAGAGGAAATATCTATGGTGTAATGCTTTTCATGTGCAGATGGTGATTGTCAAGTGCTTATGAGGTATAATATGTATTACTGATCTTTGCTTTTGCTAGTTAATTATTGGCCTTGAAGGAGAGCTCCCTACCATTGGGGTACGAGATAATTCTAGTTTGATTTATGCTCTTATTTTTCGCTTGTTTCATATCTATTAGAGGTGCATGTATTTTAAGTTTAATTGCATGTTTTCTATTTGTCTTTTTCCAGCAAGACCCATGTTTTAACCATCTATTTTTGCAAGGATTTCTAAGTTCCAGGTGATCTCACTTGTAGAAGGGGTTGAACTAGTTTTAATCTTCCTCATCTTCAAGATCTTTTTGAGGACATAATCCCTTTGTTTTCCACCAAAGAAGACTCCAAAGGCCAACTTTTCAAGGCTTCCAACACTCTTTCTATCTCTTCCACCTTCTAAAATAAAAATTTTACCTGTTTACTTTGTTTACAAGCTTTGAAATTATTTAGATATATTATATTAAAGTAAAATTTCACATAGATCTATTTTATCAAGGATCATAATCTATATCTTTCTCCTTAAAAGTTTCATAAGCATTCTAGATCGAGTTTTAAAGAAATCGTCCTTTTTGCATGGCATTTTAAAGAGAATCCGTAGTTTCATGCATTAGATTTCTGTTTTATGTTTTAAAAGATAAAATCCAGCAATAAGTGCACATCACATTGGCTTCCATAAAGGCAAGCCAATATCCCAAAGAAATATTTCTTTCCTTGGTTCCTTTTTTACCTTTTTAACTAGTTCTAAGTTATCTTTTTTTCGGTTTAAAGCAGGCTGACTCAAAGGTACTTTAAAAGTGATTTTGGGCATATTTCATTGTAATAAGCTCACTATTTTTTAGCAGGTATAACATAAAGAGGATAATATGCTATTCAAAAGTGGCTTTTGGGCAATCCAAATCCCCCCAGGGGTCTCCCTTTTTCGACTGTAATGTTTAATTTTGGCACTTTGTAAGATATTGGTTTCATTATCTATAAGAACCAATAGGAATCATATCATTTTTCTGACATTGTAACCGCTGATAGTAAAAATTTTCTCTGAATAGGCTCTTTCGAGCCCATTCCCCATCCCCCCTGGGGGGATTCACGTCATTTTTTTCATTTTTTTCATTTTCTTATTTTTTCACTCTAGATTAGTTTCATTTATGCATAATAATATAATTTGATTACTTTATCATATATTCCATATTGGAGTATCAAATTAACTTTAATACTTACCCCACGACTTCCCATTTTACCCGAAAGGGGAAAGAGAGGCATGGTAGGACTAATTAGAAAACCTGTGGTTTGCTTTTTTTTTGCTGCTTGTCATTAATTTTTGCAAGCAATATTTCTAAAATAAATTCCCTCCTTCATTCCCCGATTGAGGTCCACTTGGACCAAAAGACGTTCCTGGAGGGTTTTTCTTTCTAAAAACACATCCTTTAAAATTTACTAAAAATTATAGACTCCGGTGTGTATGCTCTACACTTGGGTTTGGTTCATTTGATCAATCAAGATGAATCAAAAGCAATGTGAGTGACTAGATTAATTAGGATTCACACTCCCCAATTAACCACCATCAAGAGAAAATCCGACTCCTTGATCAAACCATAAACGGTGGAAAAATACCCAAAGGAAGTGGGAACTCCTGGACATTGAACTCAAGGCACCGATTTCTGTTACACCCTTGGGTGTATTATCAACACAGTATTAGAGACTCCATTAATCCCACACATTCCTTGTGGGTAGCCGTGAAGGTTTATTTTTGGACGTACTCCAAGTACGCCTCAAGTATATCTGAAGTCCCCCCTCGCCTAATTTAATCCACTCATATTTGATATTAACTTAAAATGTACCAAGAGGCAATTTCAAAACATTCACTCCAAGCACATGTAAGTACATTTGATTATTGTATGACTCCATTTTTAAGGCACTGGTTCTTTGTTTAAATCTTTCGATATATATATATATATAGTGTGTGTGTGTGTGTGTGTGTGTGTGTGTGTGTGTGTGTTAGAATTGTGCTTCTTGTGCTCATTTTCATATTCTAATCTATGGTTATTTATGGTTAATTTCAAACTCCTAAGCAACTTATTCAGATTAACATCATCCTACTAAAGTAATTTTCCTTACTAACTTAATAGGATCTACCCCCCTTGGCTTTGTTAGGAGTTGAGCCTAAATAGAGGAGTCAACACTACAACAAAAACTGGATTTAGCGTCGAATTTAGCGCCAGATTTTAGTGTAATTTTTTCCCAATTTTGGTGAACAATCTGGCGCTAAACCTGGCGCTATTGTACATTTTGTAAAACGCCATCTATTGCATCTTTTTTTCTGTCCTTTTTAACATCCAATTTTGCGTCCATTTTTGCGCCCAATTTTTTGCATCTTTTGTTACGCCCTTATTTTCGTCCAATTTTGCATCTTGTATTGCATCTTTTTTTGTGTCATTTCTTACACCCTTGTTTTTACCCAGTTTGACATTCAGTTTTGCATCCAATGTTGCGTCTTATTTTGCTCCTTTTGTTTCATCGAGTCTTGCACCCAATTTTGCACCATGTTTTGCATCAAATTATGTGTCCAATTTTGCATATAGCGTTGCATCTAGATTTGCATCCAAATTTGGGCCCAATATTGTGTCTAGTTTTGCATCCAATTTTACTTATAATGTTGCATCCATTTTTTCGTCTAATTTTGCATCTTGTTTTACGTCTTTTTTTGTATCGATGTCTATGCCTAATGTTTCATCTTGTTTTACGTCGTATTTTGCATCTAGGTTTGTACCTAGTGTTGCATCTTGGTTGATGTCTTTTTTGCATCTATGTTTGAGCCCAATGTTGCACCCAGTGTTGCGCCTAGTGTTGTTCCTAGTTTTGTGCCCATGTTTGTATCTAATATTGTATCCAATTTTGTGTACAATATTGCATCCCATATTGCATTCAATATTATGTCTAGTTTTACATCCAATTTTTCGTCCCATCTTGCATCCAATATTGTGTCTCATTTTAAGTCTTTGTTTGCATCAAGTGTTGCTTCCAGTTTTGCACCTGGTGTTACACCTATTTTTATGTCCATCGATACACCATATTTTGTGCTCAATTTAATGTCCAATTTTACGTCTAGTTAGGAGTCCAGTTTTGCATCTATTGTCGCGTATAGTTTTGGGCCTACTATTGCATCTAGTTTTGAGTCATTAATTGTGTCCAGTGTTGAGTCTCCTTTTGCATCCAATTTTGCTTTTACTGTGACATCCATTTTTGTGTCCACATTTATGTCTGACATAACGTCCATTTTTGCATCCACTTGTGTGTTTGGTGTGACGTCCACTTTTACATCTTGTTTTGCATTTAGTGTTGCGTCTAATATTGCATCCATCTTGCACTACTACATTTCTTACCTTTAGAAATACACTACAATATCATTAGGGCATGGAGGAATCGAACCACCAACCTCCTGCTTGTAAGGAAGGCGCTCTTCCATTGAGCTAGAACCCTTTAAGAATCGAGAAGAGAAGCAATATTAACACAGATTTCATCATTTGAATTCTAATAAAAGACAATAAGATCCAAAGACAGTCATGCTTAAAATCCAATTTATTTTTTGAAACACATTAATGAGCACAAAAATCTACCGTGATCAGGAAACAAAATATCCTAAACAATTACACAATCTATTAAAATGGTTCGTAAAAGGGTCTTAGAGAACAAGATAATGTATTGATGCATACCTAATAACCTAAACTTGAGAAGGAAAAAGAATAAGGATGTGTTTAAGAAATAGTTGTAGAATCCAATTGAGGATTGTGTGTTTCTACATAAATGTTTCTATTCGTTGATTTTGTGATTTTGTTCAGCAATGGGATGGTAAGAGAAGCATTCATGAATGGTTATTAAAAGAAGATGCCTACCTCAATATTCTTTAAGCCTCACCTACAGTCTAGTTGTTGTTTCAATTTTCATCATGCTAGGAATAGGCTGTCCAGTTTTGGTGAGACCTATGGATTTACATGGACAACAGTAAAACCATGATTGTGATGAAGGAAATAATTTCATCTGCACAAGTGAACTTTCGATTATGTTAAAAACAAATCTTGGTGAATGAAATAAATTGAACAGAGCTTGAAAATGATAGTGTCATCATGTTAGTGCACTTGATTAAGCATCCTATTTTGATTAATCAACTCAAATAATGCCTCAACCTGAGAAGAAGTAACCTTTAGAAGCATGCAGTTCTAGTTTTCTTTGATCAGTTTAGTAGCATTTCACCATATGCAGCACCATTATATGCTTTTAGTATGCATTTGTAAAAAGAAAACAAACCTTATCTGCGGTTGATATGCATGTGGTGTTCTTCATGATGCTTTGAATAATAACACCTTCCATGACTTTGTTTGTTGCATAGTCAAGATGCTCCATTACTAGAGGATAATTTGTCAGCTTCAGAGCAGTCGTAACATCATTATACTTCTCTAATGGTGCACTAAGAAGAGCAACAATTTACTTTGTTGCTTTGCTCTCTTCAACCTTGCCTTTGCTCGAAAGCTTCTTAACACAGGCTCCCTGAAGAAATGTAAAGAAAAATATGAACTCTTTGGCATTTAAAAAAGGCTATAAATTATAATCTACTTTTGTATGCATGTCAGTCAATTATATAATAAACAGGTAACAAATGTCAAATAATGATATAAAAAGAGAAAAAAAATTGACTTCCACATTGCTAAAAAGTGATAAAAGACAATACCAGCACTTGATCAACATAATCAAGTCGATCAGGATGAACCTGAAGTGTGAATGTAAGCAATGATACATGCAAACTAATAGCTCCAACAAGTGGCATGTCTGGTTGTGCTTCTATAACCTGTCAAATCACAAACTAGATTAATTACTGTCTTCAAAGCATTCATCACACCAAATCTTCTACCAGCATCTGCTTCCAAGAGAGCATACATAATCACTCAACCTTAAAAGAAAACAAAACAGACTTTCTTTGATATGGAAGAACTGCATGACCACTTTTAGAAACGAAATGCTTTATGCACACAACTCTTCTACAAGTCTGAGTGGATGGCTTTTCAAAACTACTGGTATTAAGCTTTATGCTGGAAAGGCGAGATGCAATTGCTAGGATTCAAGTAAATGTATGCACAATCAGATTATTCAAAATGCCTTTGCTACATATTTTGCATTCTGACATGTTACAAAGTAGTTTTAGTGGCCAACTTTTACAAAATTAAAACGACTGGGAGAAATAAAAGCTGAATTATGCTCTGTGTCAAGAGTTCCCACAAAACCATACAAAGCACATGGAACCATAAAAAATTGTTGTTTTCTTGACCATTAAAACTAGTGTTGCCAAAACGCAGAGTGAAGAAACAAGCTACTTATAGATGAATCCTAAATTAGCTTAAAAATGCTGGTGAACGCATTGTGATTGTTATTGTTATTATTCAAGTTAAGTAGTTAACTGGGATTGGCAACGACGAAGAATCTCCATGAACCTAGAACTTGTGGGGATCGACCTCCATACCACAAATGTGGAGAGAATAACAACCATCCGCATAAATACTCGCAATTCTACTTCATATGAGTGTCCCATTTTTACACAAGAGCGCTGAAACCCCCCAGAGGCCAGAAGCAATTGAACATATTGTTGTGCCAATTTCAACAATAAAGCCTATGGATATTAAGGATTAACAACTGTGCTTCACAATCCACTTTTGAAGCATTTGGTAAAATCACCTATTGTATACAACTCAAAAAGTTATAACTTGTAACTTGTTGCTAACGGGACGAAAGGAGCTTTAATTTGAACATATGAGCTACTCCAACTTTACCCAGGGTTAGTAAGGTTTTTAACATAACAATGGGCCCTAGGGTCCCTTGCTGTATTACCTAAAGCTTTATCTATTGTACAAATCTATAACTGCAATATGAACCTTGGCTATGATAAAGATGGGAGTACTTATTGGAACTTGATTGGAAATTTCCTTGACCTGTCACTTTGAAATTGACAGCCTCTTTGCCAACTTACTCTAATATCATGAGGAGACATTTTTTGCAAATAAGTTTGCAATACATACACTAGCCCAAAGGATTAGCTTAATCAGTTCACCCATCCATCCAAGGCATGTTTCCAACAGAATCACCACAGGTCACAGGTTGAAATCCAGTCAAGTCACTTTGGGTTACCAGATGCTATTGTGGATGGCAGTTGAGCCATCCTCCATGCAGATATTCCAGGAAAGAGGGGGTATCCAGCAAGATTTTCTTTGCGAAAAAAATTGCAATACATTTGAAATTAGTAGATCAACTCAATCAAAGTGCTCATACACAACTGTGCATAGTCAATTCCAGGCCAGAGAGATGAATCAGAAAAATTCAAGTGACTTTAATGCTGAAAATAGTATATCTCGTAGCACAAAGAAATCATAATTAACTTCCAATGACAAACAGGACATTTCCAAATAAACTTGACCTACTATGTCATCCCCATGGGTTAGCTCAATCGGTTGAATCATCCACCCAAGACATGTTAACAGGAGTCCATTGGTCACAGACTCTAATCGAGTCAAGCTCATCAAATTACCAACCACTATTGTGGCTGTCAATTGAGCCACCCTCTACCTCTATCCAGATATTTCAAGGAAGAGGGGAGAATCCCACATGGGTTTACTTGGAGAAAAAATTTAACCTACCAAGTCTTAAACAAGAGATTTTACTTGATTTGTTTAGTCCAGAAAGAAGCTATCAAACTTTCTCATAGCTTATTTTTGTTTATGGTGTAAAGAAATTTCAACATCCAATCACATAGTATGGCTTTGGATTTTAAAATACCAGTGGGATGAACTTGTCAAATTTGTCAAGAACGTACCACCAGCATTGGCCAAGCGGGATATAAGGTTACATCTAACAAATTCAAGTAGATTTATGCTGATAAGATACTGTAAATATATAAGAACTGGCCGAAGTTTAATATTAAGCTTATTCATTGCAAAATCTGGAAAAAAATAGAACCTAGACAACTGCAGAAAGAAACAAATAAAATTGGTCTAAAATGCAATTACAAAAACCAAAGCCTCGAGTAAAGTTAATCCAAAATCAGCTGCAATTGTCAATGGGGCCTTGCTTCATTCACTTGTGAGGTTAACATCGTATTAAGTTGTCCACCAGGGTTCCATTCTCACTGTGATATGCACCAACTGAGTGGCATTTCAGTCGAGGGGGGCTTGCTTCATTCACTTATAAGGTTAAAAGATTATTAAGTTGTTCACCAGGGTTCCATTCTCCCTATGGTCTGCACCAACTGAATGGCATTTCAGTAAAGGGATACCATAAGGCAAACATGGTGGAATAGATTCCCCTCCATCCTGGCATCTAAGGTGATGCCCCCCTAACTGTAAGGTGTCTTTCTCAAAACAACTTCCAAAAAAATTTAAAATTATAAAAACACCCTACAATTGCAATAAAGTATTGGTAAATGCGCCATACATCATCAAAGTGAAGGTCTCCATAAAACAAGATGTCTAAAAGGAAGTTTACAAATCAATCCAATTTCATCTCATATCAGAATAACGTTCTACTTCCTAGTCATCAAGTAGGTTCATAACAGCAGTGAGAGCTATATCATGAACAAATATGTAAGTAGTAGAAAAATGGCCATCTTATTAAATACGTGTCTGCATACTCTAAAGACGCTAATGAATTTCGCAAAATAGAATCAAAACAATAAAACCCAGAATCGCCAATAATAATCGATTGAAAAAAAATCGTAAAAAATACCCCCTGGGAAATGGTACTTTTTTGCCGACTTTTTTTATTTTTTACTGTGCCCATTTTTCCAATTCCTTCCAGGATTTTCATTTTTTGAACCCTTCCCCGGATATTGCCGTACATGATTTTTACAACATTGACAGAAACCACTCCTTTGAGTGCAGTGAAATCACATCCAACCGTAACGCCTGCTTCGAGATCTATTAATATTCAAAAAGCACAAAACTTGAGGCATCCAGAATGGCAGAAGAAGGTTTTCGTTGCAACATATGTCACATGTTTCAAATCCCACTAACTATTTGCATTTGTAGACATAGCCAAGGCCACAAAAAGTTAAACAATTAACAGGGTCAAGAGCAACACTTAGGGCTTTTACTAACAGGACTCAATCAAGCTTACCAAGGTATAGATTTCAAAATCCTAAAAACAGAAAATATACTAAATAAAAATGACAGAAAAGTCCAGGGTTCGAAACCCTCAAAACATTAAAATGGAAAAACAAAACAGATTTAATCTATTCAAGGCTCCGAATTTACCAAAAAATGAGAAGAAGATTCCCATAATTACGTGAAATACAAAATATCCAGCCACGATGTATGATTTCATAAGAAAAAATGAAATATAGGAGCTCAGGGTCATGGAGAGGTACCTGGTTCGAATCCTGTGCGTGGGGATTATTGGGTCATGAGAGAGCTTCCATCCGGGCCGATCTATGTGACCTCATCCCTTCCAAACCCTGTCAACTCTTAACCACCACCACAAGAAAATAATGAATGAGGCGAAAATCCTACCACCATTACATTAGCAAATTTCAATTAAATTAATTTATAAATTCTTGGTTATTGGCGTTTGATTAAAGCTGTTACATGTTTAAGGAAAGAGAAAGAGAAGTGCTCGAAATAAATGTTTGTTTAAAATAATATTTGTAGATGAATTAAAATTTCATAATATCCTCTTCATTATCCCATATTAAAACCTTTTTTTAATCTCAACTTTGGTAACTATAGGGGTTAGTGGGGGTGGGATGCGAATTCTTAGTCAATATTGTAAATTTAGTTTTCAAGCGAGTTACTGTAAATACATGATCCCATATTTTCGTTAGCTTTTGGATGTTTTTCCAAGTTTAACTTGAGGTTGTTATATATCAGAATTATAATAATTATAACGTAGAGGGATAGGTTTTTTTAAAATAATAAAATTCATTTGCAACTCAAAAGAGTTAGGAGTTTGGGTATATATTTAATCTCACATAATATATAATATATATAATGTATGTATTAAGCATATCATTGTATTTATGTTTTATAATTTTAAAAATACATTATTAAGTTAGATGTATAAATTTTCATTGTGTGTTAATTGAATTTTCGTTGTTTAGTAGAGCGAGGTATTGTTATTTTTTGCAAAAAAAATAAAATTCCTTATTGACATGTTTATCGCTCACATGTTGGTGCATCTACAGAACTAGGTTATATAATAATTAGGGTTGAGGGTAAGTCTTGAATAATCTTGGGAAAATTGATGTCTCTAAGTTACAGTACTTAGCAAATGGGTAGTCAATGTAGTTTGTGAGGTGCATTTGAGTCATTGTAATAACTCATTTTGGACAGTATCGCTTGCTTTAATTCATCAAAAGTGCCCATTAAGATAAATTTAAATAAAAAAACACTGCAACTCGAGAGATTTATATTACTTGGTTAAGAATCTTCAATCAATGTAGTTTTATAGTTATATGTTCTCTTGTAGTAGTTCCAATGACTTATGGTACTCTTTGAAATACATAGGTAAATAGACGGTGCTCCAGTTATGCCCTTGATTAACCCTTTAATCAACTCAAATAATGCCTCAACCTGAGAAGAAGTAACCTTTAGGAGCATGAAGTTCTAGTTTTCTTTGATTAGTTTAGTAGCATTTCACCATATGTAGCACCATTATATGCTTTTAGTATGCATTTGTAAAAAGAAAACAAACCTTATCTGCGGTTGATATGCATGTGGTGTTCTTCATGATACTTTGAATAATAACACCTTCCATGACTTTGTTTGTCGCATAGTCAAGATGCTCCATTACGAGTAATTTCGTCGGCTGCCTGAGTTGCTGCCTTTCGAAGATCAGAAAACACTGAGAAAGCGGATGTGCGCCATGTTCCCCATCCTCTGGCCTGTGTCGAATCTGAAGGGGGAGAATGTGAATCCGCCATTTGGTCGATCTGGGTATTTCGCTTCTGCTCGATATTCGATTCAGTTCTATTCAGCCATCCATTTGATCCTTCTTCGTCATTCCATTGCTCCCATTCGGTGTCAATCGTGTTTTATTACTTACGAGTTACACCTCTTGTGTCTTACTCGCGCCTTTTTAAGACTATCGTGGGGTATTTTGTTCCATTCTTTGTAAGGACGTGTATATGGATTTTTCATAAGGTATCTGGCAGAAATGATAGTACCAATGTAATAGGGTCTAAGGTTTCATTTAAAAGGATTTTTAGTCGTTATAGCACTTACTATATGTTTCACATCAATTTTTTTTTGTTTTTTTTAATAATTCAAAAAATATATATTTTATTAAAAGTATATGTTATTATTAACTTAATAAAATAGTTACAACATATCATTTGAGTAATATAAGTTTATAGTCATATCTAAAATTTAAAGTTATCAGTCAATATATATATAAATAAAATACAAAGTTAACAATTAATATATATATATATATATGATCATATATATAGACCATCTATCATATAATCCATAATGAAGTGACGTCATTTAGCAATCCAAAAATGGTCATGACACCTAAAAAAACATTCAAAATAGAAATGTATCATAATTATCTACTAATAAAAAAACATGAGTAATTGAACAAAAAAATTGAGCCTCCACCATGAGTATGATTCAACCATTTAATATGCATAATGTATCTCGAGCATCATGGAAAGCATGTAATCATGAATATTAATAGTAGCCCATGATATACTAATATTCAAAATTGTGTGATGTTGTAAAAATCAAAATACGGCAACATAATATGTATCTTGTAATACTTAAACTACCTATTTGTCCCCTCAAAAATTATTCATATATGATGTATCTGTAGTTGCCCTTGATTGATCAAATTATTCGCATGATATTTCTGATAATGGATATGCCCTTCATCTATCCTAACAGCTTCCTTGGATAATTTGTTTGTCATTTGATAACATGAAGTCTAGATTTCTCATTTACCCAAACAATGATAACCTTGGAGTCGCCTCCCACGCGTATATATTTTATCCCCAGATGATTGGCAAAAAACAACAACATCCATAAAGCTAATAACTCACACCTGGAATTTGTCTTCTCACCATAGTTCATCTTTAATTTGAAGGATTTGTATTCATTTAAGCATATAATAGCACTTGCACCACCAATGCTATCATTCCTTTGTGAAGCTCCATCAAAGAGTCCTTTACATCCATTCTCGGGCATTGATGATGGACTCTTTAATTTGTTGCTAGATTTTCTTGCTTGAATTCCATCAGGACACCATTCTTGGAAGGCAACCAAAATATTTAGCACTATCACCCGTATACTCAAGCTCATTCCTTTGAATGTCAAAAGATTGCGGGCCTTCTATATACTCAAGCTTATTCGCAATTCTATTTCATATGAGTTTGGCACATTAAATCATTAGATAACCTACCAAATTTTGGGTTGAAGCATTCTCAGCTTAGTAGGAATCTTGTACAAAATCCCAATGAGGAAACTCCAATAACTGCATTCCCATGCCCCTGAAAATTTGTATTAATGTTCCCAAGCTCCTGGTACCATTATGATTATTTCCGAGAGGCACATCTTAGACAAGAAATCCTAGAAGTGCAGAAAGAAGTAATGTCTTTCAAGTTGAGCAAGGTAAATGTGTCCCTTATTAGGTTGGCACTAGAAAGCATGTCTCAAATTGAATGAAGGCCTTGAGAAGGGAAACCTCAAGTACATGTAAGCCATGGTAATCTCAATCTCCTCCGATTGTAAGTGGAAAGTGGTAGCCATGCTATAAAAGGATAACCTAAAATAATCTTCCTTGCTGGGAACCAAAGAAAGGGCAATGTCAAAATTGTAGCTTTGTGTAATATTCTGAAAAACAGCAAGAAAATAGATACAAGCCTTGAGGAAGGAAAACATTAAAGACATAGAAATTTTTAATGGGCACATAAAGGAAACATCATGTATCAAGAGTCCTAAAGAGTTTCAAGAAAGAAGTGTACCTCCAATTTAATGAAAAAGATCATATATTGAAATTCCAAATATAACCTGGGCATTCTTTGAACTAATGATGAGGTAATTCTTATGGTTTCTTCTATGTGTTTCTTATGGCAATAACAAAGGATTCATTCCTGTTATAAAGAGTTCAAGCTGAATATGAAAGAAATTATGACATGTTAGAACTCAAATATGTTTTATCCAAGAATGTTTGATGATTCTGATGGGGTACTAGTGTCAGATTTATATACATTGGTACAGTGAAGGCCTCAAACATTTGTGTGAATATTCTATTGCACAGGTATTCTTTTATTTCATTGCGGTTTTTCCTTTTTGTTATGATATTGTCCATCCTCGGCACTGAGATCTCTGTTTTCTGTTTAGGACCTTACTTTAGAGAATTTTGCAAGTATATATGATCTTGCTGAGTCATAACATGCAACTTCTTTTGTTGGGAGAAAGAAAATTGGAACAATTTCAATATTATGTTTCCCTTGTGGTTTGAATTTTGTACTTTAATGGTGGGGTGTTTTAGAATAATCCCAGTTGTTATGCATGCTTTAAATGGTAAACATATCCCATATGCTTTAAATGATGACGATGATTAACTAGATGACAATGACAATGACAATGATGATTTTTTTGATGATGACGATGATGGAAATGATGATTATGATCATCATCATCGCCATATTTGTCATTGTCATCGTGATTATCATAATAGTCATCATCATCGGCATAATCATAATCCATGTCATCATCATCGCCATCGTCCTTGACATCATCATCATCATGATTATTGACATTTTCATCAGTTATTCATCATTACCTTTGGCATAAGAAATAACATCTACCCAAAATATGTGATTAGTGGAAAAGGGTCATGGAGGACACACACAATTTATGCATGACAAATAACAACTTATTTTTTAAGATGATCAACATCATCATTCTCATTGTATTCATCATCATTGTCATTGTCATCATCACCATCATCATCGTTCATTTCATTGCCATCATAACCATCGGCAATGTCGTCATTGCCATTATCTTCATCATCATCATCATAATCGTCATCATCATCATCATTGTCATCGTTCTCCTCATTATCAACAACATTATCATCATCATCATATCCATCCTCAATATCATAATCATTATCCTCATTTTCATCTTCAACATCTGGGTGTAAAACTGGATGCAAAAGTGGATAAAAACATGGATGCAAACATGGATGCAACAAAAGTAGGCGTAAAAGTGGGTGCATAATGGGGTGCACCAAAAATAGATGCAAAAGGTGATGCAAAAGTGGATGCAAAAAGTGATGCAATCATGGAAGAAAAACATGATGAAAAAATTGGCGCAAAACTGGATACAACCATGGATGTAAAATTGGATACAAAATTGGATGCGAAAGTGGATGCAACAAAACTAGATGCAAAAGTAGTCGTAACACCCAACGCAAAACCGGATGCAAAAGTGGATGCAAAAATGGATGCATAAAGGGATGCAATAACTGATGTAAAATTGGATGCAAAAAAAGATGCAAATGTGGATGCACAAGTTGAAGCAAAAGTGGGTGTAAAAGTAAGCGCAAAAATGGGTGTGAATTGGGATGCAACAAAAGTAGATGCAAAAGTGGATGCAATAGTAGATGCAAAAAAAGACATAAACATGGATGCAAAATGGGATGAAAAAAGGGATGAAAATGTGGGTGCAAAAGTGGATGCAAAAATGGATGCAAAAGTGGATGCAAAAATGGCTGAAACAAAACGAGAAGCAAAACTAGACTCAAAACAGGATGTAAAATTTGATGCAAAACTTGGCACATGAAGGGATGCAAAAAAAGTAGCAGAAGTGGATGCAAAAGTGGATGTAAAAAAGGATGCAAAAGTGGATGAAAACAAGGGTGTAAAAGTTGAGGCAAACATGGGCGTAAAAGGGGGTGCAACAAGAGTAGATGTACAAACTAGGTGCAAAGTTAGGTGCAAAACTAGGCTCAAAACCTGTCGCAAAACCTGATGCAAAACCTAGCGCATAACCAAGTGCAAAACCCAGTGCAAATTACGCCGCAATTTGCGCCAGATTTAGAAAAAGGATGCAAAAAATGCCTAAAATAGCACCAACCCATGAAATTGCGCCATTTTGTCCAAAAAATGAAGAAAAATACACTGAAAGATGGTCTAGACGCAAAAAAGGATGCAAAAAGAGACGCTAAATCCAGTTTTTGTTGTAGTGCAACAACAATGTGATAGCCTTGAATCAAGACTTGGCCCCAAGGACACACTGAGTGGCTTGAATATTTCTGCCACATTCCTGCCCTAGGTGTGTGAAAGGAGGCAACAAGAATATTCCTTCTATCTTAGCTCTATATAAGAAAAGTTTTAGATTTTCCTTTGAGTACAGTGAAGTTCTTGTGTGGCCGAAAGGAAATACAATAGATGATGCAAATGTAATTGGTGTTAAAAAAATAGGACTCCACAAATTGAAGCGGTACACATTCAACTCTTAAAACTAGTACCAATAGTCCATGTGACCTTTGGCATAGAAGAATTGCTCATGTGAAATACAAATCATCGCCAATTGTGACAAAGGTCTACATGTCTACCAGAGATCCATATCAATCATGAAGGAGTATGCAAAGGATGTGCTCAAGGAAAGAACACATGAAACCCATTCCCAAGAAGTTACAGTAAAGAAAAGGTGATCTTGGATATTTTTCACTTAGATGTGTGTGTACCAATGTCAGCTACCCACTTAAGTGGGTATGTTTATTATGTCTCTTTTATTGATGACTACTCTTGTAAGAATTCGATATACTTTTTGAAAGGAAAAGATGAATTATTTGAAAATTTTAAGGAATTCAAGGCTCTTGATGAGAATCTATCCAAAAAGAATATCAAACCTTTGAGATCAGATAATAGAGGAAAATTTACTTCAAATGAATTCATGGATTTTTTAAATAAGATGGGATCAAAAGGGATCTTACTACACCCTATAATCCTCAAAAAAATGGTGTGGAAGAAAGGAAGAATATATCTATCATAGAAACAGTCAAAGACATGATCCATTATTAATATCTACCTATGTGTTTATGAGTTGAAGCAGCGAGAACCAGATTCTATGTACATAACAATATATCCCATAGTCCTCTTGTGACCAAAAATCCAGAAGAGATGTTTATCAATGAAAATACCAAAGTAAACCATGAGGATATATTTGGATTTCATGTGCACTTATATGCTCCCAAGGAGAAAAGATGAAAATTGGACCCTTCAGGAAAGAAGAGAATATTTGTTGGATATAGTGACCATTCAAAATATTATAGAATCTACATTCTAGGTTTTCATCGGATTGATATAAACAAGGATGTCACATTTAATGAAGATGTATATTTCACCAAATATGTAAATAAGTATGCATATGAATATCATGATAAGGAGAAAGAGGCTCCTATAATTAGAACTTAGACCAGAAGATGATGACATGGAAGAACCCCAAAGACCCATGGAGACACCCCATGATATGATTTCAACAAAGAGAATACCAGCTTGGGCTTGTGATATAATCTGAGAAGAAGAAATATATGGTGCACCAGAAGGAATAAAGAGAAAAACACTCTACTTCAACTATGTGGCATTAATGTGCAACATTGTTGTTGAAGAAACCACATATTTTGAAGAATATTTAGATAACAAGCAATGGATGGATTCCATGATCAAGGAATACCAATATATCATAAAGAATGATGTTTATGATGTGGTACAAAGAACATAGGATAAATTAGTGGTGTCTTCAAAATGTTTTTTCAAGAAAACGTATTCAGCAGATGGTAGTATTGAAAATTTCAAAGCACTATTTTTCACACAAGGAGTTTTATAGAAGAAAATAAATGATTATGAAGAAATTGTTGCACCAGTAGCAATATATACTTCAATAAGTACAATCCTTTCCTTGGAAGCCAAGATGAAATGGAAGATACACCAAATGGACGTCATGAAAACCTTCATAAATGGTGTTATAGAAGAACAAGTATATATTGAAAAACCATAAAGATTTGAGGTAGATGAAAAAAATACACATATATGCATATTGAATAAAGAATTATATGGTTTAGAATAAGCACTTAGAGCATGGTATGAAATAATTGATGGATTCCTGATGATCTTCAGATTTAGCAAAAATAAAGTAGATTCCAACCTTTACTATAATGTTGTAGATTATGGGATCATTAAATTACTGTTATATGTAGATGATCTATTTTTGATAGGAGAGGAGAAGCTCATCAGCGAATGTAAGAAGAATCTTGTGGCAGAGTTTGAGATGAAAGACCTTGGCATGATGCGTTACTTCCTAGGTCTTGAAGTATGGTAGTTCTGAGATGATATTTTCTTAAACCAAGGAATATATATAATTGATATCCTAAAGAGATTTGGGATTTTGGATTGAAAGGAAATGAATACTCAGATGGTGAAAAAATAAAGCTCCTGAATGATGATTCTTCATATAGAGTAGATGTCACATTACACAGATAGATTATTTACTCACTGATGTATTTGACAAATACAAGACTAGATATATGTTTTGTTGTGAACAACTTGAGTCAGTATATGGTGGATCCCGATATGTTCACTTAGTTGCAGAAAAAAATGTGATGATGTACCTAAAGGGTACATTAGAATGTAGCCTCAGTTATGTATCTGACAGTGAGTTTAGATTGTATGCCTATACTAATTTAGATTGGGAAGGAAGTGGTGAATACATGAACAGAAGTTCATAATTTTTTTTTTATGTCTGGGATCAAGTGTGATCTCATGGATTGGTAGAAACCATGCTAGTTTTTCCCTTAGTACAATCAAAGCTTAGTAAATTGTATCATGTTCATCCTGTAGTGAATCAATATGTATTTGGAAGTTATTGGAAGGATTTTTTGATGCCGAGATGGATGCAACTCATATTTATTATGACAACCAGAGTTGCATCAAGTTGACAGAGACTATGATGTTTCATGATAAGTAAAAGAATATAGAGATAAAGTATAACTACATATGAGATATGGTGTAGTGAGGAATTGTGAAGCTCTGAGTATCTTCCTACAAAGGAACAAGTTGTTGATGGGATGACTAAGTCATAGTCTCATGTAAAGTTTGAATAATTTTGAAACAATATTGGTGTTATCTGAAAGGAACTTCGTGGAAAGAGGTAGTGATAATGGTATTTTACAGATGATGTGATGGAAGCTCAGTTCAAGAGTGATATGGTAGTGCAAAGAAATCCAGTCAAGTTTATTAATGCGACTACAAATATTGATGAGATCTTGCATTCATTTGTGGATGATAGTATCCTAGAATATTCACTATGAGGATGGTTTGTAGACAATAGTAATCTCATATAGAGAGTAGTCATGCATTTATTTTTGGATGATATCCTAGCCTTTACATGCTAAAGATGGTCCTGCAGATGATAGTACTCTCATGTGGGGAGTCGTCCTGCATTCATTTGTAGATGAGATCCTACATTCATTTGCAGATGATAATATCCTATCATTTACATGATGTTGAAGGTCCTATAGATGATAGTACTTTCATGTGGAGAGTGGTCCTACATTCATTTGTGGATGAGATTCAACATTCATTTGTGAACAATATTATCCTAGCATTTATATGTTGATGATGGTACTATGGGAAATAACACTCTTATGCTTAGAGTGGTCATATAATTTATAGGACGAGGATGGTCCTATGGACGATATTAATTTCATGTGGAGAGTGGTCCTAAATTCATTTACAGATGAGATAGTACATTTCGGTGTGGATGATGATGTTCCAACATTGTTCATGTTGTGCGTGACTTAGCTTAGTATTTGTATACTAATGATATTGAAGGGGATGTTCATGATGATGATTCTAGAGATGATGATGCCCACTTGAGATGATGATGCTCCCACAAGGTGATGATGCTCGGGATGATGATTCTTGAGATGATGATGCTCATGATGATGATTTTCATGATGGTGAAGATGATGATACATGATGATGATGTTCCCTAGATGATGATGATGATGATGATGACATAGTTGTTGAAAAATTCCTATGACATATAGAAACACCATTCATTTGTACATATGTGTTGATGTTATATAATACATTCCTTTTTTAAGAGGGAGTGTTAAAGAAATGTAAATGCATAATATATTATATTTTGTACTATTATTATTATTCCTCCTTTCAGAGATGTTATTTCTCCAATCGGGGATGTCATTGATGTACTTGGTCATGTAAATTCTTGAGGTAAATCCTTCTTCATAAGTTGAGTTAGTAGTACCCACAACATTATTATTAAAATGTATTTTTTATTCTCCTATGTCAATTCAACCCTAGCAGTGAGAAGAATTTGGACCTATTAGATATTAGTGTTCTTAGTTGATTTGTATAAATAAGTGAGGTTCCTCGTTCATTTGGACACACCATGCACCCAATAAAGTTCTCTAGAGAGAGAAGAAATAGTCCATCTAAGGAGAACGAAGAATTATAGTCATATTTATTAGGTCTTACACTGTACTTGGTTGAAGTCTATATCGAGGAATTTTTATTAGGTTTTCTTCCCCACAAGGGTCTCCTAGGATAAATATTTGTGTTCTATTTTGTTCTATTATGCTCGTTATACTTGTAGTGATCCTTTTGTTTTGGCATGACAACTATTAAAATATTAACAAATATTCTAGTAGTACTATGTGTCTATCATACTACATGCAAAATGTTGACATGGAACACCCCTTTTAATCTAGTCTATGGACAAGGGATTTTCATGCCAATGTAATATATTGTACCTAGCTTAAGGATAACTTCCTTCACTAATATGTCTGATACTAGTGTAGCCAAAGAGTGGCTGTAATGGTTTTCACAACTAGAATACAACTGTTTTCTGGAAGGATTTCACAAACAAGTAGAAAAGGACTGGCATAAACCCTAGCAGTATCGACACATAAAGACAAGTAATTTCAAGTTAGGGGATTTATTCCTCTTGTATGGTAGTAAGTTTTTGAAACACACTAGTAAGGTTCAAACTCATTTGATTGGTCCTTATGTAATAATTTTTATTATTGAATGAAGTGTAGTTCAATTACATAAGCTAAATGGTGAACCTGTCGATCGTTTAGTAAATGGGAGTAAGATAAAACCCTATAGGGATAGTCACAGTTCTCTCGACTGAAGTTAAATGAAAAAAAATTATTTTGTGTCAAAGTATTATGTGTCAAACTGCTCTATGTCAAATTTTGTTTTTCTTAGTCCAATATGAAATGTGCTAATCTCTTAAGTCTGTAATTAATGCACTTTAATATCTGCTTTTATGGCGAGTGTAGTGGTAGAATTAAAAGGAATTTATCATGATTCTATAGAAAAGGTATGCATGTGTGAATTTGTTGACCAATATCCATGGAAATCATTACTAATATCTTGTTAATTAACTGGTCCTATGATCGGATAGCTTGTGCATGTGCTCATGGATTCAAAAGGGGAAGTTTGGACACTATCAAAAATCATTATGTTCATTGTGAAAAATGTCTTAAGGAAGATGTCAGAGCCAAACTATTGAAATTCTATCAAGTGTGGTCAAGGAAATTCATGTCTCTAGAACCAACACTTCTCTTTTATTTTTTGTGGAAAATTTGGTTTACATATCTATCATGGAGGAGAAACCCGATATTGTGTCGCTTTCCCTTCCTATAAACCCACCAAAGAAGAATAGAACACGGGGTCATCTTGAGAGTTGAATGAAAGGAACACATTATACTAAGGCGTCTAGGTCTGTGACGATGTTACTTGATTATATACCACCTCAAAAATATGATGCATTGCATATCACTATCAGAAAAAGTCCTATGTATAGTTGGGTTGAACCTGCTGCCCCTCATGGTGTTCCAATAACTGGGAAGACCCTGTTGAATTTCAATAATATATCATTGACCGACCATGACCTCCATAAGTTTAAGGAATTTGAATAAGACAAGTACATGGAGATTTTACAAGCTATAGAATGGGGGTGAATTGAGTTAGTAACTATATTACACCTAAAATATGTACCAATTATTCAATCCCTGAGAATCCCTGGCCATATATTCTTTTGGGGCCTTATTGTAAAAAACCTAGGTTGCATGGCGCACTTTGCAGTTTGACACAGAGCACCAGCTGTGACTCACACTTGTTCACCATTGGCAGAAGGCGTCGGTAGTTCCCTTTCCTTCACTACAAGGCGCGTCGATTAGCTTACCCTTCTTACAAGGAGCGTCAACAAGTTCAACAAGGAAAAAATAGAAGTTTCAAGAAGCTTCTAGGTGAAATATCTTATGGAGGATGATCCTAGATATGTGGAAGAGATGGTGTCATGTACCCCAATTTAAACAACCTTTTATGTTTAAAGAAGACATTATATTTTATTTTTCCTGTAAAGTTTGTGACTATTGACCATGTGGGGTAAAGTATGACTGTAATTAATTATGTTGAATATTTTATTAGTTAATAAATAAAAGATGAGACAAATAGACTAAGGAGGCTGTTGAATGAGTTTCCATTGGCCCAGTAGGTGGAATAGACTAGGATGAGAGCAAACTGACACATGGCAGCATCCTCAACCACTTTTAGCTATTGTAGGGGGGAAGTTCCCTAATTTTGTGGTCATGTTCCCCAATAAAGTGGAACAAGAGTAGGTGGCTCATTAAGTGAAAAAAATGATCAAAATACCTAGGCATGCATATATTTACCCATTAAATTTAGCAGGAGGTTGTTCAATCATTACCTTGTGAAATTTATGAAGTTGAGGAACGTGCACAATAGATTTGATGAGGGGAAAGGCATAAGTGGTTTGAGTGTTAAGACTATTTTCAGAACTAGTGCAGCTTGTTAGCTGAGTTCTTTACTGTAGAGGGCAGAAGAAATGTTGCTAATTACTTCTATGGAGTTGCAGGGGTATTCAATCCCATCCTTGTGACACAGTTCTTTCAACCTGGTGGATCAGTGGACAAGATCGGGGGTTCTAAGAGAAGCAGTGAGCTATCTTCAAGAAAGGTTGGGTGGATGGGCTTCTTGGGTTGTTTGTCTCCTCTACAAGTCATCAGGTTCCAATGTGTTATTTTATTTATCTTATGAAAGTAAAGTAATGAAATGGAAGTAGTCATGTTTTACTATTAATTCTTAGATACTTGTAGGTGCAAATAGGTTGTTTTATGTCTCCATTATTATCCAGGAATTTACTCGTCCTTGTTTAACATAATTAAATGAAGCTAGAATTAGATAAAGTGGTTTAATGAATAAAATCCCTATCTTTATTTTTCCACTCATCATAAGATGAAGTACTCTAGTACATAAGGTTTGTTAGAAGTAAATAGGGGAGGTTATACATAAGTAGAATTATTGAATCCATTCTACATTAGAAGCTCTTACTTATTATTTTTAGCCAGGTTTCTTAATATTCCTTTTTCGTTCTGGAAATATTTTCATTTATATAAAAAACTGTAGGAATAATACAAATATTTCATTACCGTAAGCCTAGGTCACACACACATCAACCTGATGATGTATAAGTACTTTAATAATTACTATATTAAAAATCTATTTATGTACTTTCAATAAAAGAAAGAACGGTCATTTTAATACCTAATTTATCAATATATATCTAAATATTATAGTACATAGTGCATATATTACAGTCTTATCGTTTACTGTGAAATCATCTAGCACTGTAAGTTTGGGATAAGAAATAAATAGACTGAATTTACATTTCTGATTGTATTATAATCCTTCAAGTACTTAGTAAAACAAAAGAGTAATAAATGAGTATAATACTATTATTATTATAGTAAACTATCCTTATGTAACACTACTCTTTATTACAAACCTTTTAAAAACAAATTTAACGACAACTAGAATTTAGTTTAAATGGTAAAACTGTATATTTTCTTTAATTCTATCTCTCAACATAATTTATCCAACATAGTAAGAAAATAAAAGGATAGACTTCTAGTTTATCAATTTAAAAGTAAAACTATTAATTTCTAACTAGTGCTTATACCATTATCAAAATTTAGAAGTAAATATTTGAACCTAATTATTAATTGTTTATTAAAATAAAACCCTATGTTAACTACCTTACGGAGCAGATTACATCTTTAGAATCGTAATAATTATTTTTTCTAATGGATTTACCCATTATGCAGTTGTATCTTAATTTCCAACTAATTGTAGCATAAACAGAAATCAGTTTTTTTTACCAAGCATAATTCTTTTATAAGACTGGTAATTACAAGAGAAATGCCATTATTCACACTTGTTTACAATCTAGACTGTAAAATTTACCATTTAAATCAAAGGGGATTCAAACAGAGTCTTATTGAATAAATAAATGGAGTCCTTAAAATAGTCACCATAATCTTTAAAAACCAAAATGCCTTAACAAAACCATAGCCACAAATGAATTGCAGAGCCGAAAAAAATGGTCGAGTTCTTATGATGTTTTTAAAGTATAAACAAAATGGTTTTTACAAAGCCTAGGATATTTACAGTTTTTATAACATAAATTACAAACATTTTCTAAACATATATCTAATTAAGATTTGTAAGCTCTGCATCATAGCTAACTAATATTAATAAACATAGTTCCATTAAAACCAAATAGTCACTGCACTTTTTTAAATCTTTAAAAACCAGAACGCAATAACTTATACCTTATCTACGAAAGAGACAAAGTGGCAAAGTTTTTTTTAAGCCATATAAACATCAAATCAAAATAATCATAGTAAATTTTATTAACCCTATCATCTTTTTACATGACTGGTATCTCTTTTGTAAAAACCGGAAGGGTTTTAAACAAAAACATCTTTACGACCTCCATCCTTAACCAAAAATGAAACGATCAACTATTACAGTAAAGTAAACACCACAACATCATCCTTTAGCACCATCGATATCACCGGAGGGTACCTCGGGGATTGGGCTCAGGATTACCCGAATCCACCCCTATGTTTTTATAAAATGACTCAACCTTCAATGATATGTTTTCACCTAGAGCCATAGCAAGCAAAAAAGTTTGAATTGTTAGTGATAAGATTGGACACTTAATGTAAATCAGAGAAAATGAAACTGCTAGGAAGGTTTCGAAATGACTTACCCATTTATTTACAGAGCTTGTTGAAACAAGGTTTGAAACCAAATTTCAACCTGTTACTAACACAGCCGAACATGTTGAATACATTTTTGGCAAGGAAAGTAAAATGCATAGGTTGATAAGGCCATGACTAGTTAAGGTTTGGCACTCGTTGTAGAGGCCAAAGAGCCCGCAGCCTATCGACCTGCCTCTCCACCCAAGAAAACCAAAACAACTAATGAACCAACGAGTGTTTATGGAAAGCGTTAATGGTTTGTTCCTTGGGTTTATCACCAAACTATTCCTCCAACAAACAACTACCACGTGGACCCCACTAAGATAGAAATACTTTGGGTTTTTTATATAGTTTTGATCCCGCACTATAAACATTGTAAAGATTTGAAAACAAATGTTATTACTTGGTATTAGTAAATAAACCAATTGTTATATGCATGCTATAGTTTTGGAAGTAGAAATAGTTTGTAAGTATGCATATTAGGGTTGTATCTAGGTTTTAATTGTTTTATTTCATGCATCAAATACACTAGGTTCGTTTATTGATATGCATTGACTATATTTATATATATGCTTGGATTGATATATAAGCTATGCATCACATATATATATGAATAGTTATATTTGTTTATCTATCTACTAGAATAAAAAAATAGTGATGATATTTGGAAGACTTAAGAAAAAGCTTTAGTTTTCCTCGTATAATTCTTAAACATAAACCAATCACAAATATAATTGGGTTGTTGGTTTTACAAACAAATAAATTATAAAAACAATGGTATATAATTTTAAACCAGGTAAAATAAGTCTAGAAACTCAGTCTAGGATTTATCAACCATCGTTATTCTAGACAGTAAGTAGAATTTAAATATTTGTTCTTTACTTACTCAATAGTCTTCAGCGCCTTAAATTCATACATTGAAGTCTAGAATTAATTTTACCAATAAATCTTGGACATTTATCAAACCCGCATTAGCTTTGAAAAAGTTAAGTAAGACTCATGCTATCTTAAAGCCCCTTTCAAAAAAACAAGAAAACAACTATCTGAAGCATACACTTGACACAAAATCAGGTTCCACCTACACAGCTAGAATCTGACAATATGTCCTACCAACATAAGAGTAAAAGGTCAAAATACTCTAAATTAGAAAGCAATTATTCTTCTGAAATTTACGGTGACTCACATATAAAGAAACACCAGTATTCTAGTGACAGCAGTAAGGGACATTATCATTCTAGAAATAATAAATATAAGCCCTATGAATAGATTTCTGGAAAGTTTAAAAATATTAAACCACCAACTTTTAACAGCGAAACAGAGAAAGGAGAGGAAGTCGAAGCATGGCTGTCTAGAATGAAAAAGTACTTTCAAATATATAATTACTCAAATGAGTTAAAAGCAAGAATGACAATATATAACTTAATTGGAAAATCCAAAATCTGGTGGCAGGACATAAAACGAGTTAAGGGCATAAAAGAGAAGAATATAAACTGGAGCACTTTTAAAAAGTACTTTAAAAATAAATTTCTGTCGGAGCATTATTACGAGGAGCGAGCTAAAGAATTCTATGGCCTAAAGTTAGGAACCATGAATGTGAAGGAGTTAAATAGTAAATTTTTAAGCTTACTATAGTATGTGTCCTATATTGTTGATGAAAAACCCAAGGTGCGGTTGTTCCTGAGTTGTTTACCTTTTCATATTAAGGAAAGAATTGAATACCATAATCCCAAAACCCTTGAAGAGGCCATGTGAAAAGCAAATTTCTGCTATGAGCAGAACTGAAAAAGGGAGAGCATGCCAAACTAAAAAACCAAGAGGTCTAATGATTTTGAACATAGAAAGAAGGGTTTCACACCTAATCAAAATTTTGGAAATAATAACTCATGCAATTTTCCTAACAAAATTTTTCAAGGAAATAAAAGTAACTCACAACAAAACCCTATTGGCCCAAGAAATAAAGAATTTGGAAATAATCATAGTAATTACGTTATAAATAACGAACGTAAAGAACTGGTAAAATGTTGGGAATGCAAGGGACCTCACTATGCATCAATGTGTCCTAACAGAAGGAATACGATCAAGAACATTCATATTGTATAGGATAAAATAATGGTTGGTTATTTAGCAAGAGGGATGCCCAGAATCAATGCAGTGCTGGAAAACAGACATGCGGAATATCAGACTTCCATGGTGGAAGTAGAAGGTATGCTGAACCATAAACCCATCTCTATTTTAATTGACCCAGGGGTTGTCCTGAGTTATGTCTCTCCTAGTTTAGTAGAGAAAAGTAAACTACAAGTAGAGAAATTTTCAAAATCATGGTTGGTTCAATTAGCTACAGGAGCACAAATGAAAGCAATTAATTTTGTGACAGATTGTAATTTATTTATGAATCAGTTTGAAACTTCTGTAAAGCTAAATCTACTTCTGTTAGGCTCCTATTACATATTACTTGGAATGGATTGGTTGAAACAGCATCTAGTAGTGTTAAATTGTTTTTATAAAACTTTTAAATGTTTATGTAATGAAGGAGAAACTGTAACAGTAAAAGGAATCCCTGGGAAAACACCAATCAAACAGATTTCTACCTTACAACTAAAAAGGGTTGTTCAGAAAGGATGTAAATCTTTTGTTGTAACTACAACTAATGATAAAGATATAAATAAAGAAGAAAAACTAAAATTAGAAGATATACCAATTTTGAGAGGTTATTTGGATGTATTTCTGGAAGAAATTTCAGGATTGCCTCTGAAAAGAGAGATGGATTTTACTACTGAACTGGTACCTGGTGCAATGCCTAAACCAAAATATCCTTATTGGATGAATATCTTGGAGCTTAATGAACTAAAATCAAAATTAAAAGAACTGATAGATAAAAAGTACATACTATACCAAGTGTATCTCCTTGGGGATCACCGGTCATCTTTGTTAAGAAGAAGGACGGTACTCTGCGCTTATGCATTGACTACCATCAGCTTAATAAGATGAAAATTAAAAATAGATACATGTTGCCCCGCATAGGTGATATGTTCGATTAGTTGCGTGGAGCAACAATATTATCAAAAATTGACTTAAGATCCGGTTACCATCAAGTGCAAAATTAAGGATAAGGATATTTTAAAGACGGATTTTAGGACCAGATGTGGTCATTATGAGTTTGTTGTTAGGCCATTTGGGCTCACTAATGCCCTGATAGTCTTCATGTGTTTAATGAAAACCATATTACATAACTATCTCGATAAATTTGTAGTAGTTTTTATTGAGGATATTCTAATCTATTCTAAGACTAAGGAAGAACATGAGAAACATTAAAAATTGTTTTACAAGTGTTAAGGGAACACAATATGTATGCCAAGTTTAGTAAATGCAACTTTTTCAAAGATAAAATACAATATTTGGGTCACTTAATAACTAAATATGAGATTTCAGTTGACCCAGATAAGATAAAAGCAATTAACGAATGATTGGTCCCAAAGGATGTGACTGTTGTGCAGTCATTCATGGGAATCACCGGGTATTATTGAAGGTTCATTGAGTGATTATCAAGGATCGCAAATCCCATAACTTATCTACATAAGAAAGGGAAGAAATTTGAATGGAATAAAAAATGTGAAGAGAGTTTTAAGAAATTAAAAGAATTATTAACTACTGCACCAATTTTAAGAATTATGGATCCTAAAAAAAACTTTGTTGTATGCACTAATGCATGCAACAATGGCCTTGGTGGGGTCTTAACTGAAGAATGACATGTAACAACATACGAGTCTAGGAAACTTAAAATTCATGAGATAAATTACGCTACTTATGATCTAGAATTGGCGGCCGTGATACATCCTTTAAAGATGTGGCACCATCACTTGATCAAAATAAAATTTATGTTAATGATGGATAATAAGGGTTTAAAGTATCTGTTGGATCAACCAAATTTAAGTGCAAGGCAAGCTAGGCGGCTAGCTTTCCTTAGTGAGTATGATTTGGATATCCAACATATCAAGAGAAAAGAAAATAAAGTAGCGGATGGTTTGAGTAGAAATGAAATATTGAATTTTATGGCAACAATCAGTACTTATAAAACAAATTTAGAAGATCAGCTCGAAGGAGTAAAATTGGATGAAAATTATCAAAAATTACGAGCTAAAGTGGTAGAAAATGTAACTGAAAGTTTAAGTATAGATTACAGTGTAAATGAAAAAGGGTTAATACTTTATAAAAACATACTATATATACCTAACGTACCTAAAGTTGAGCTTCTTGTTTTAAATGGAATACATAAGAATCCCTACTCAGGACACCCTGGATATCAAAAAATAATAGCTATGTTGAGGAAAGATTATTTTTGGCCAAATATGAAGAATGAATTGGAAAAATATATTGCTAGATGTTTTGAGTGTCAACATGTTAAGACTGAACATCAACATCCAGCAGGTTTATTACAGCCGTTACCAATTCCTAGGTGGAAATGGGAAATAATCTGCCTTGATTTCATTACAGGTTTTCCTAGAAATCAGAGTCAGAATTATTTGATAATGGAATTCGTTGATAAACTCAGTAAATCGACCCATTTTATACCAGTAAAGACCACTGATAAGGCTGCTTAGTATTGCTGAAATATTTTTGATACAAATATTTCATTTACATGGAATTCCAAAAGTTATAATTTTTGATAGGCACCCTCAATTCACGAGAAACTTCTGGAAATATTTATTTAAAGGTTTAAACACTACTTTAAATTTCAGTACATTTTTACATTTTCAGATAGATGGATAGACTGAAAGGGTAAATAAAATCTTGGAAGATATGCTAAGGATGTATGTTAGAGAACAACCACATAAATGGGAGGACTACTTACACTTGGTTGAGTGTGCATATATCAACCACTACCAAGCTTCAACAGAAATCATCCCATTTGAAATTCTGTATGGCAGAAAATGAAATACTCCCATCTCATGGAGTAACCCAGTGGAAAAGTTAGTACTAGGACCTAAGTTATTAAAGGAGATGGAATTAATCATGAAGCAGGTACAAGGTAATTTGAAGGTTGCACAAGACAGACAGAAGAGTCAAGAAGATCTTAAATGAACTCATAAAAAGTTTCAGGTGGGAAACATGTTTTCATTAAAGTAAAACCTAAAAAGAGTTCTTTAAAGTTAGGAAGTTGCGCTAAGGTAGAACCCAGGTACTGTGGGCCTTTCAAAATATTGTCCATAGTATGATCGATGGCACACCAATTGGCATTACCACCTAATCTTAAAGTTCATAATGTTTTCCATATTTCTATTTTAAAGAGATATGTACATGATGCTACTCATGTTATAAATTGGAATGATGTGTAGTTGGAACCAGAAGGATATTTTCTCGTGGAACCAGATTGTATCCTCTACAAAAGGGAGATCTTGATTCGGAATCACACCATTGGGCAGGTGAAGGTGCAATGGAAGCACCTTAGTCCAAAAGAAGCAACCTGGGAATTGGAGAGTCATATGCGGGAAGCATATCCAATTCTGTTCCAGGGTAGCTCTAAGGATGATGAATAAGGTAACATCGAGGATGATGTTAGACTTAAAGGGGGGTGTATGTCACATACCCCAATTTCAATAACCTTTTACGTTTAAAGAATACATTATATTTTATTTTTATTGTAAAGTTTCTGACTATTGACCAGGTGGGGTTAAGGATGACTGTCATGAATTATGTTGAATATTTTATTAGTTAATAAATAAAAGATGAGACAAATATCCTAAGGAGGATATTTAATGAGTGTCCAATGGCCCACTAGGTGGAATAGACTAGGGTGAGAGAAAACTAACACATGACATCATCCTCAACCACTTCTAGTTGTTGCTGGGGGAAACTTCCCTAATTTTGTGGTCATGTTCCCCAAGAAAGAAAAATAAGAGAAAGGTGGCTAGTTAAGTGAAAACAAATGACTAAAATACATAGGCATGCATATATTTACCCATTGAATTCAGCAGGAGTATTTTCAATCATTACCTTGTGAAATTTCTTAAGTTGAGGAATCTGCACAAAGGATTCAATCAGGGGAAAGGAAGAAGTGGTTTCATTGTTAAGACTATTTTCAGAACTAGTGCAGCTTGTTAGGTGAATTCTTTACTGTAGAGGGTAGAAGTACTGCTGTTAAGTACTTTTGTGGAGTTGCAGGGGTATTCAAGCCCATCCTTTTACAAAGTGCTTTAAACCTGGTGGATCAGTGGACAAGCTCATGGGTCCTAAGACAAGCAATGAGCTATCTTAAGGAAAGGTTGGGTGGAACGGGCTCCTTGGGTTATTTGTCTCCTCTATAAGTTATCAGGTTCCAATGTGTTATTTTATTTATCTTATGCAAGTAAAGTAATGAAATGGAAGTAGTGACGTTTTACTATTAATTCTTAGATACTTGCAGCTACAAATAGGTTGTTTTATGTCTGCATTATTATCCAGGAATTTACTTCTGCTTGTTTAACACAATTAAATGAACCTCGAATTAGATAATAGTGGTTTAATGAATAAAATCCCTATCTGTATTTTTCCACTCATCATAAGATGAAGTACTCTAGTACATAAGGTTTGTTAGAAGTAAATGGGAGAGGCTATACATAAGTAGAATGATTGAATCTATTCTACATTGGAAGCTCTTAATTATTATTTTTATCTAGGATTCTTAATATTCCTTTTTGGTTCTGGAACTCTTTTCATTTATATAAAAACCTCTAGGAGTAATACAAAGTGTTTATTACCATAACCCTAGGTCACATAGACATCAACCTGATGACGTATAAGTACTTTAATAATTCCTATATTACAAAACTATTTGTGTACTTTCAATAAAACAAAGACCTGTCATTTTAACACCTAATTTATCAATATATATCTAAATATTATAGTACATAGTGCACATATTACCTTCTTACTGTTTACTGTGAAATCATTTATCACTGTAAGTTTGGGATAAGTAGTAAACATAATAATTTTACATCAGTGATTGTATTATAATCCTTCAAGTACTTAGTAAAAAAAAACAGTAATAAATCAATATAATACTATTATTATTATAGTAAACTATCCTTTTGAAACCCTACTCTTTATTGCAAACCTTTTTCAAAACAAATTTAACGACATCTAGAATTTAGTTTAAAATAGTAAAACTATATATTTTCTTTAATTATATCTCTCAACGTAATTTATCTAATGGAGTAATAAAATGAAAGGATAGACTTCTAGTTTCTCCATTTAAAAGTAAAACTATTAATTTCTAACTAATTCTTATACCATTATCGAAAATTAGAAGTAAATCTTTTAACGTAATTATTAACTATTTATTAAAATAAAACCCTAGTTTAACTCCCTTACAGAGCAGATTACATATTTAGAATCGTAATAGTTGTTTTTGCTAATGGATTTACCCATTCTGTTGTTATATATTAATTTCCAACTAATGTTAGCATAAATAGAAAACAATTTTTTTTACCAAGCATAATTGTTTTATACGACTCGTAATTACAAGAGAAACGCCATTATTCACACTTGTTTACAATTTGGACCATAAAATTTACCATTTCAAACAAAAGGGCTTCAAACAGAGTCTTATTGAATAAATAAACGGAGTCCTTAAAACAATCGCCATAAGCTTTAAAAACCAAAATGCCTTAACATAACCACAGCCACGAATGAATTGCAAAGCTGAACAAAATGGCCGAGAAAGCTTCTTATAATGTTTTTACAGTCTAAACAAAACGATTTTTACAAACCCTAGGATATTTAAAGTTTTTATAAAATAAATTATAAACATTTGCTAAATGGAGATTTAATTAAGATTTATAACCTCTGCATCCTAGCTGACTAATATTAATAAACAGAGTTCCATTAAAACCAAATAGTCACTACACGTTTTTAACTCTTTAAAAACTAGAATACAATAACTTATACCTTATGTACGAAAGAGCCAAAGTGGTCGAGTTTGCTTTAGGTCGTATAAACTTCAAATAAAAATAATCACAGTAAATTTTATTAACCCTATCATCTTTTTACATGAGCCATAGCTCTTTTGCAAAAACCCCAAGGGTTTTAAATAGAAACATCTTTATGACCTCCATCCTTAACCAAAAAGGAAACTATCAACTATTACAGTAAAGTAAACATTACAACATTATCCTTTAGCACCATCGATATCATTGGAGGGTACCTCAGATATTGGGCCGAGGCTTACTCGAATCCTTTGCTCATACCACTTTGTTTCTAGAAAACGAATGAACTTTAATGATATGTTTTCACCTACATCCCCAACAAGCAAAAAAGTTCAAACTGTTAGTGATAAGCTTGGATACCTAATGTAAATTAGAGAAAATGAAACTGTTGAGAAGGTTTCGAACTGACTTACCCATTTATTTACAAATATTGTTGAAACAAGGTTTGAAACCAAAGTTCAACCTATTATTAACATGACCGAACATGTTGAAAACATTTTTGGAAAGAAGAGTAGAATGCAGAGCCTGATAACGCCACGACTAGTTAAGGTTTGGCACTCGTTGCAAAGGTCGAAGAGCCCGCATCCTGTCAGCCTGCATCTCCACCCAAATAAACTAAAACAACTAATTAACCAACAAGTTTTTATGGCAAGTGTTAATGGTTTGTGCCTTGTTTTTATCACCAAACTATTCCTCCAACAAACAACTACCATGTGGACCCCACTAAGATAGAAATACTTTGGTTTTTTGATATAGTTTTGATCCCACACTATAAACCCTGTAAATATCTGAAAATAAATGCTATTACTTGGTATTTGTAAATAAACCAATTGTTATATGTATGCTATAGTTTTGGAACTAGAAATAGTTCGTAAGTATGCATATTAGGGTTGTAGCTAGGTTTTAAATGTTTTATTTCATGCATCAAATACACTACGTTAGTTTATTGACATGCATTGAATATATTTATATATATGCTTGGATTGATATATAAGCTATGCATCACATATATATATGAATAGTTATATTTGTTTATCTAACTACTAGAATAACAAAATAGTGATGATATTTGGAAGACTTGAGAAAAAGTTTTAGTTTGCATAGTAGAATTCTTAATCATAAACCAATCAGAAATATAATTGAGCTGTTGGTTTTACAAACAAATAAATTATAAAAACAATGGTATATAATTGTAAACCAGGTAAAATAAGTCTAGACACTAAGTCTAGGAGTTCTCAACCATCATAATTCTAGACAGTAAGTAGAATTTGAAGATTTCTTCTTTACTTACTCAAAAGTCTTTAGAGGCTTGAATTCATACATCGAAATATGGAAATAAGTTTACTTGTAAATCCTGTACATTTATTGAATCTGCATTATCTTTGAAAAAGATAAGTAATCCTCAGGCTATCCTCAAGCCCCTTTCAAAAAGACAAGACAACAACTATCATAATCATATACTTACTCGAAATTTAAACAATTAAATCTGAGTGCAAGAGGGTCCTAACTCGTTAACTTTTTAGAATCAATTTCAAGACACTTGAATGTTGTTAGTAGTAGGTGTATTATAAGTTAGTAAGTAATTCTATAATATTTTAGTCACAGTTAACAAAAAGAATTTTACTCCTAAGTTTCTCTTTATGTTGTGTCTTTTAATCTACTTGTTAATTAAACTAAAAGCAGTTGGTATATGAGCATTGTTAGGCTATTACTCAGCATTTAATATCACAAAGAAAATTTCAAATTTTTGTCAATTTTTGGTGTGTTACAGATGGCACTTGACCTCCTAACCGATAGGGAACATTCTCAACCTTACTGCCAAAATATCTCAACCCATTTGAGATTTCTTTGGCCTATAAATGCAAGCTAATTGGACCATGTGAGAGAGAGACCTAGAGAGAATCCTTATGATGTTGGATTGAAGTCTACTATAGGAGGAAAAGAGTGAGAGTTTGTGACTAAGAGGTTGCATAGTTGATAGTGTGTGTGAGTGTGTCAAATATATTGTAAAGGAAAATCTATTGACATCAAATCTGTGGCTGTAGCTTTCCCTTTTCACCTTTAATACAAAAGTGTTTCCTGTCCCATAAATGATTCATGTTCATGTTAAATTTTTTATTATTAGTTTTCTTGATCACTAGTATAGGTCATTGGTTTATACTATTGCTCTGATGTTTGGTCTTGTTTTTAGTATACTTGATAGGTATAGTAGAACAAGGACAACCTTTTATATCTAAGGTAAAGAGGGCTTGTTATTCAAGTAGATCAATCATCTAGGGATATGATATACTGTTGTGTATTTTTGTTCTAGACTTGCACCATGCAAGCTAGGGGAAGAAACTCTGTTTGCACTAATTGAAATATTCTCGGTAATAAAATTGGCGACCATACTGGGGATAGATCTAGGAAGATATAAACTAGACACAGTTAGATCTTGGATTTTTTATGTCATTTTTTATTCAAAACTTGTAAATTTAATTTGCTTGCTCATTTAAGTTGTTAAGGTGAGTTATCCACCTTGTGACATTGTCACTTTCCTTCTATGGTGAGTTTTTTTTTCTCATTTTTAATGCATCTTGACCCACATTGGTATTTTTTGCAGGATCTTTCCCTTTGTTGATCTCTAGATCCGGTGACATGGCTGGGCAGGCCTAACAGAGCACCAAACACATCCTGATGCTTGCTTCCTATTTCCAATAAGTGTCATTGATGCCCTTAGTTCTTCTTCAACTAGAATTGTTGACGCTTGTCACTTGCATACAATGAGCATTGATAACCCTCTAACACCCTGGTGGAACCCTGCAAGGTGCGACGAGGTAGGCCACCACCCCTGCTTTGAAGCTTGTCTTTAAAAAAAAAAAAAAATCTCTTTGGTTTGTTGCCAATCTGTTTCATGTCTCATTGGTGATTCTGATAGTGTGTTAGCCTGATCCACCTTTATGAGTTCATATCTCAAAAATATTATTTATAGGAAGCTTCAAAATTGGAAAACTGTGTATGAATTTTAGTCTTGGGTTCATGGTGTGTTTGATTGATTCTATGAACGCAATATTGTATCTATAGGAAATAAGGTTTGTAGTTTTATTGCATTCAATTAGGTGTGTTATTTTATTTATTTTTCTTTTTTCAAGTTATGTCAAAAATGAAAAAATGCTTGGTTGTTTGCTTTTACTTGACTGGTGAAAAGAGTATTTCTTCATGCATTTGATTGAGAAAGTATATGTTTAAGACATTAGAAGTTTTCTTTCCCTTTAAGATATCCTCTAGAATTCGTGTTGAAATTTGTCATGTGCTTTGGAAATCATTGAGAGTTGCATGGTACTTTTGTTTGGAAAAATAAAAAGTCTCTCCCTTACTCTAAGTAGTGTTCATTGAAGAGAAAAGTTTCATTACATCTAGATCTTAATTTTCCAACTTTATATACACTCCACAAACATTCACTAACCATCAATATAAAATCAACGGTATATGAGCTTAAATTGTTTTAGTAATTTGAGTGATAGGATAGAGTTGTGTATCAACGTCGTAAAATGTAGGATTTGTCATTATTCTCCTGCATTGCATCCCAGGGATCATGTGGTTCTTCCACATATTATTATATCGAGTGACCTTTCTCATACCCTTGAGTTATGTCGAAAGTTACTTCATGTACTCAGTAGTATATAGGAAGGCCCATTTCGAATGGTTGTGCATTAGAAAAAACTACTATGGATTTAAGCTCACACGTACCTTGTGTATATAAAGAGACCCTTCTAGGAAACCAAACCAGCTAAGAGGATCCGTTTGTCCGTCTTGTTGGAGAAATACACCGAGTACAACACTTAGGGAGATACTATGCATGTGTCGTCTAGGTATACGGGTATTCAAGTAAGGGTACAGTCCCAATCCTCCTTGTCGTGTTTTACTATTGGACCTTGCGGTGTGTCATGAGTGGTCACTTAAGTCTTCTTGTGACCTTAGCTTGTGTAGTATTTTTCGTGTTGGATCTCCTCCTTTCTTAAACCTTTAGAGTAGGAGTCTTCGGCCAACATCCTAGATACTTTACCTATGAGAAAATATCGCATGCTGCAGGGTTTACCTCCTAACTCTCCTCTTTCCATAGGTAAGAGAGAAGAGAAAAACATGGAACAATCAACTACAATCGAGTCGCATGTAGAAGGGGTTCTAATAACTGAATATGGGGAAGAAATTTATTCCCTTGAAAACACACCCTCTCCGATAATAGTTCAAAAATATTCTACTGAAAACACCACCATTCATTTTAAAATAGAAGGTCAACCTGGTGCACATGATTGGGTATTTACCACCCATCGGATGATACTGTCGCATCATAATTTGGTCCAAATGCTCCCTTTTTGGATACTTCTTTAGGACAGGATATCTTTGAGTATGGAACCACTATCTTGTCTTATGTTACCCTTATTTGAGAAACTGCATTCCCCACAAACAATGAATTCTTCAAAATCGTTTGGGAAACTATTGATCATTTTTGTAGAAGGGAGGAGGACATAAGAAGGAGAAGTATTTTTCCTCTACCCCTCCGTTCAGAAACAAAACCCTGGTTATCGTTCCCTTTTAACATCTCATATGGATCTTATCTTAGGGTCACCAACTCAAAATGTGGTCACTAATGATCTAGTCCAACCCTCCATCCCTACCCCTCCCACTTTGAATCCCCCATTTGTTTCTAATTCCCTTGTATCTTCTATGACTGTGGGGAAACCTCCAGCCCAAGATGTCTTCCAAACTAAAGGAACCACTTCTAGTATGGGGAAACATATTGTTGTGGGACAACCAATAGTGGACATACCTTCCATGAATACCAACATGGTTATCCTCTCTTCTGGTGCAGGACAACCCTCATGGGTTGAACCTTCCATTATTCAACCTTCATGGGGTTATACTTATCCAGGAAAATAACAACCTATAGCTAACCAAAATTATCCATCTACAATGTTAGGGGTTGTTTATCCCAAACTAACCTATCTGGGGCACCACTCATACATACTCCTGGAGGATATAGAGGTCCTCCTGGATGACCATCGTATGGGGGTCCATCTTGAGGCCCACCTTATGGAGGCCAACCTGAAGGCCCACCTTATGGCGGTCCACCACTTAGAGGCCCACCATATATATGTCCATCACTTAGAGGTCCACGTGGAGGTCCACCACCTAGAGGCCCACCTCCTAGAGGTCCACCACATGGAATCCCTCCCTTTGGAGGCCCACCCTCTAGAGGTGCACCTCCTTCTAGGGGTCCACCACTGGGATAAATCTTAGGAGGGTCATTTTTTAATCAACCACTTAATCAACCGGTCATGGAAATGTTGAGAACACCCATTTAAAAATTTACTTATGACCTTACTGGTCCACAAATTCCTTATCATTATTACTAGTACCCTCAGGCCAATCAACAGTTACCATTTTCAGAAACTTTAGATTTTCCAGATCTGTCATGATTAATCAATGACCCTATCCATCATGATCCCTTGTGGTCGATTGTCTCGGTTAATTTACCCTCTAATATACCAAAATATGATTGTCAATCTGGTGACGACCCCAAAAACCACGTAATGAAATTTCATTTGTGGTTTTCACCTAATTCTTTGATGGATGGCTCTATCCATCTATGTTTGTTTTAGATAACCCTCACCGCGGTGGCCGCAAAATGATATATTGAGCTACCCCAACATTCCTTTTGGGATTTAAATACCTTAGAAATGGCCTTTTTGACACATTTCCAATTGCTAATACGATATGAAATAGGTATGGACCTTTTAACCTCGCTTCCCCACACTACCTCCACCAATATATCTAATCATATACATGAGTTGAGAAGATGGCATAGGTTGATAAAAGCTCCTATCACCAATCAATTAATCTTTGATTGGCTTACCAAATCTTTGCTTCACCCTATTTCTAGGGATGTTTCCATCGTAGGTGTTGTTATCAAGGTGAAATCTATCAGTCATGCTGAATACCTTGACTTGGTTTACTCCCATTCATGAACTTTGTATGACTTGATTCCTCATGCCCCTCATCCTACCTCTGATTCTTCAAGACCTTCAACAGAACACCCATCGATAGAATTCTTATTTATGTCCAAACACAACCAATGGATAAATCCTTGAAAAAGAAAACCCAACCAGCCGTGTCCTCTAGTCTGGTTTTTTCAAATCCCAAGACTACTTCCCATCCTATTGCTTCTACCAAAGTGAATTTGATGCATCTCTCAACATCTTCAAGAGCAAATAAGAAAGGAAAGAATAAATCCAAGAAATTTGAGAAGCAACATGAGGATAAAAAAACAAAGTACCCTGATGTTGAATCCAAAAACAATAGAAAGGATAAATTCCCCTTCCTCATATGTGGAGGTGACCACTTCACTAAGGAGTGTCCTTAACATGAGGAACTCAGTAAATTTCTGAAAAAAACACCCTCTCTGGCAATTTTGACATATCCTTTCCCTACCCAACATCAATTGATTGACCACCAATCCTTGTTGTTAAGTTTTTTTAATTTTCTTAGATGATATAGTAAAACAAATTGTCACTAGTAAGATCACTGAAATAACAACAAGCATATAAACATAAGCACACCAAGATTTTCTTTGGGGAACCCACAAGGGAGAAAACCCCACTAAAATTTGTCGGTATAGAACTCAACTAGCTCAATGTAAAACCCAAAAAACTGCTTCTCTCTTCTTTTTGGCGCACTAATCTTTCTCTCTCTTGCAAAAAAACTTGAGTGAGTGAGTACAATGAAGGGGAGTGCCTTCCCATTTATATTATTCAGTTCACTTGTCATCTAACATAACAGGGTCGACTTGTCTAACTCAATGGGCCAACTTGTCTAGCAAGACAACAAAAATAAAATTTATTATATTGACACTTGGGTATGATTGAACCGAATTACATTCATAGGTTTAGATTTACTCTTTCAATGACTCTTACAACACCAAACTAATATCCCAAAGGAGGAACATATTCAATACATTTGGAATATCTTCTGAAGTTACAATACTTTAACACTCCCTCTTAACTATGAAAGTATTCAACCATAGTAGCAACTGCTACCACAAGTGTACAACTGATTGGTGAGTCTCTACATGTCATAGGATGATTTGGAACATCATCATACATATTTGTAATTGATTTTAGCTGGATCATCTTCTGTACATACTCGAGTATCTTTTATCATATTCTAAATCACCTTGTATAGCATTTGTATGTGAATATTAAATCATCGTTTTTCATGCCAGTATATGAATAATGAAACATCTTCTAAATCATCTTTTGAATCATCGTCTATCTCATCAGTATATGAATACTGAATCATTTTCTGGACCATCTTTTTACAGCATCAATATGTGGATATTAAGACATTTTCTGTCATACTAGCATGTGAAAGTTAAACCAATTTTTTCTAGCATCAGTATGTGAATACTGAGATATTATCCGTAACCTCATCATCTACAACATCATCATATGGACACTGAAACATCAACAAAAATAACATTAGCATCTTAGTGCTAAAATCAAAATCATCTATAATGCTAGATCATCATCTACATTACTAGCAGAAAGATGTTGGAACATCAACATTAGTATAGAAATAATGAAGCAATCTCATCAACAATTATCAGTGTAACAACAATGAAAATATCTCAACAATAAACTTAAAAATCATCAGTAGAACAATATTGAAACTATCACCTCAACAATGATCAACATAACAATATTGAAGTCATCTCAACAATCATCACTATAACAATACTACAACAAACATCTTAGCAATCATCAGTATCACAATACCAAAGCAAACATCTTAGAAATCGTTAGTATAACAATACTGAATCAATAATATCAACGATCAACACTATAGAAATAGTGAATATACAAATTTCCCTCTCACATCTTAGAGCATCATCATGGTGAGTTCTCTACTAGATCCATTTGGGCATTTTTTCTAACTTACTAACCCTTTCGATCCAACAAGCCTAGTTAGATAGATGGATCTCCTTGGGGACCAAAAAATCCTTCTCTAGATTAATAACCATTTTGGGACAACCAAGCCTTACTAGACATAATAATTCCCCTAGGATCTATATACCTCTCTGACTTACTAACCCTTTTGGGCCAAAAAATCCTAGCCAAACTTACCCTCCACTAGACTGAGCTACTCACCGTTGCATACATAGTCCATTTACTATCACTCCCTCTTTTGAGAGAGGTCCTTTTAGACTACACCAATATTGTATCGAAATTATTATAACTTTACACGAGCCAGAGGCTTAGTTAACACATCTGCTACGTGTTCCTCTGTAGGAACATACTTGAGATTTACAACACCTTTCTGAACCATATCCCAAATGAAATGATATCTAGCTTCAATATGATTTGTATTATCATGAAACATAGGGTTTTCTGGCATCTTGATACAACTCTAATTATCACAAAGGATATCAGTAGCATCTATCTTTGCATTAAATAGTCTTTCCAACATCTTTCGAAGCCATACTGCTTCGCTACATGCTGAACACTACAATAGATTCAACCTATACCGTGCTAAGTGCAATACTGGTTTGATTTATACTGAACCAAGAGATCACGCCTAATATTAAAATAAAGAAACATCTTGAGGTTCTTTTTCTATCTTTATCACTTCCTCTCCAATACGAATCTAGATATCCATGTAATCTG
This sequence comes from Pseudotsuga menziesii, assembly GCA_001517045.1. Taxonomy (NCBI): domain Eukaryota; kingdom Viridiplantae; phylum Streptophyta; class Pinopsida; order Pinales; family Pinaceae; genus Pseudotsuga; species Pseudotsuga menziesii. The sequence goes on along the minus strand of LPNX010092542.1, from coordinate 174,814 downwards.
GTCTCACCACTAGATGCATATCTGAGCCCATAATATAAAGTTCCCTTTAGACACCTCATTATATGTTTTTCTCCAAAATTATGAAAATGTTTAGGATTCATCATATACTGACTTAGAGTGTTTGCAGCAAAACATATATCTGGTCTTTTATTGGTTACATCAGAGAACCAATAACTTGTATGTATAAGGTAGCATCAACTGCTTCCAGAGCATCATCATTTAATAACTTCAAACTTGTTGTCATCGCAATAGTCATAGACTTGCAATATATCATTCCAAATATTTTTAGGACTTTTACTGCATATTTTCCTTGGTTTAGGAAAATCTTGTATGGATACTACCATACCTCAAGAATAAGAAAGTAATGCATCATTCCAAGGTCTTTCATCTCTAACTCTACACCAAGCTTCTTCTTACATTTGATAATGGGCTTATCTTCTCTTGTCAGGAACATGTCATATACATATAGTAATAATATCATAATCCTATCCTCCTCACTCTTATAGTAGAGGTTGGAGTATGCTTTACTTTCATGTCCATTTGATGCAGCTTTCACTTCATATTTGATGCCAAGGGAAGGATGGTTATGATTAAGGTGTACCTAGCCACTAGTGCAAAGGTATCCTCATAGTTGGTTCCCTCTTTCTAAGAGAATTCTCGAGCTACAAATATTTCCTTGTACTTTTCTATGCTACCATCTACTAAGTGTTTGGTTTTGAAGATCCATTTCGAGGATACCACTTATTTGTATTTTGATCTTAGTACTATTTCCCACACATCATTATTTATAGTGGATTGGAACTCCTCAATGTCACGTCCCCAACCTTCTTCTTGACAGAGAGGACGCGACTAACATTTATCAACCCAGGAAATCTAATCCCCATGAACATAATATATATAAAAATGCATTGAACTTAAAACATACACAGATGCATAAATTATTAACATATAGCGGAATCAAAATCATTCATTCAAGCATTCATCATGTTCATAGTAATTCATAAAACAATTACATTTGCGGAAAATAAAATATAAGAGAATACTTATCTTTGAAAGAAGCTTGTCCTCCAACCAGTTATGTCACTGCAACATTCCACCCAACCATAGGCCACTGCACTCTTTAATCTCTCAGTAGCACTGCCACCCTCGAGCTGGGCATGATTTTCCCCAAGGAATAAGGAACACTTGCATACTTTACCCATAGCCAAGGATATAACCAAAATTTAGTTAAGGCAACACAATTGGGTTTATCAAACTTACATAGGCACTGGTTTACACTTAGCCAGATTCACATGAGACACAACCAAGCCAACATATGGGTTTATTAGGCCACTGGCAAATTTATCCTTCCAGTTGGGTTTATCAAGATACCAAGGAGGTGGAAACACTGACTGCTAACCTAGTGAGATGAACCCCATAGCTATGAACACCCACACCGAATCTAGCCTGACTTCTAAACAAATACACACCCAACACAAGGAAGCATTCCCTTGTCTGCTAAATAGTCCTTCAGGCCATGCCTTCCCTTCCAGTGCTATTCAGGGTATGCAAAGAAGAAAACCAACCTTCTAGATTGGTCTGTGAGGTTCCTTCACACACTAGGTTTATCAAGCAAGTCTAGACTCCATTTCCATTCCTCAAATTAGTTTAGATGCTAAACAAGGATGTACACATAGTTATCTCGGTACTGGGATTAACAAAATGTAGCAGACGCCAGGTATTACATACACACACAGTAATTATGAATTATGACCATTGCCTAAGCTAGACCAGCTGCTGCATTTACAGAAACCAAATCATTTGTTGGTAATTCGGTTCAAATACACCAAATCAATTTTGGGCAATCGTATTTAGGGAAAACTAGCAGACAGGAAAAAAAATCATAAAACAAAAAAAATTTCCGAACAGGGGAAAATCGTAATTGAAAACAAAAACCAAAAACACAGAACAAGAGAAAATCTCCCAAGGGTCCAGACTGAGAATCGTTTTTGCTTGATGGTCACTACGTGAATGCAGAATTGGGTTTCCAAAAATGTTTTTCCTTTCCAAATCATGAGGGAAAGTGAAACGCTTCGGCATGAGGGAAAGTGGATGTTTTCTTCAAGAAAAATTAATTTTTTTTTCTTCCAGAAATGGTGTTTTTCCCATTTCAAATTTCTTCCCACTCTTCCAATCCCCCCCCCCCCCTTATCCTTAGGAAAAATCATTTCCCCATCTCATTTGGTTGTGTTGACATAGATGGATGTAGGTTTTTAATTAAAAATGCAAATTTAACATGATGTCCAGTTTTTTTTAATGTTTAACTAGCATAATGTACCATCGGCCCAACCTTAATTGCCGAAACATAAACACTAAATCAATGGTGGGGCTTTTTCCTAGCTTCACACCATGATTATTTACATCATTTATTTAAATGCAATGGGGTCAAAACTGGGGTGTTACACTCAACCATTGCATCAACCCATTCCTTTTTTTTATTGCTTCTTCAAAACCTGTTGGTTCTTTATCAACTAGATCACACATCAAGACCATATAACTAGGGTATGACTTTGGCTTCTTTCTTTCTCGGGTGGTTCCTTCTGGGGAGTAATGTCTTTTTTCTTCTTTGATTACTTCACGAGCCCATAAAGGTTTTCTATTTTGAGAAGTAGTATAACTATTAATATATAAAAAAGCTATAATTATTAATATATAAAACATGTTTTACAATGAGGATGTAGCCCACGTACATAGTCTTATATGGTGACTATTCACCAAACGGATATGTCCCTTCATTAAATATATTAATGTTATATTTGATTTATTATTATATTATTATTAGTGATTATTTAATATTATTTCTATTATAAAGCAATAAATACAATAGAGAGTATATACTCTAAATTACAAAATTAATTATAGTAATTACAAAAGAGAGTCCACAAGACTAGTTAACTAGTTATCCAATATAAGCAGCTAGTCTTGCATAAAGTCAACTTGTAACCATTCGTTTAAACCCAAAAGAAATTTTACATCCATTAAAAAAATATTTAATCATGCACCTACATACAATTAAATTTTTATTTGTAGATCATTCATTCCAATTGAACATAAGGTGATATTTTCCATCGATTCCATGAAACTAGTTAACATTCATTGCAATAAATTGAGTCTAAATAATTGAACAAAAATGGAATGCATCTATAAGTAAAGGACAAAAACTGATAAGTATCCACATACAACACAATCATATTTTATAAATAGAGCACATGGATGTAGCATTCATTTTTTACGAAAATAGAGATTTCAATCCACAACTAGTAATCAATTTTCTCTACAGTGTACCTAGTTTCCAGTTGAACTTTCCAAAGGCCAAATAAATATAAATATATGACTATTGTATATCATGGAAAGTGTATCATGGGTCACCTACACTCACATTTTTGTATATTGACTCCTATATATACTCCATTAAATATCTCACAAAATTAGCTAATTCTAGTCATCGAAATTGACTAGTAATTATAGGAATCACTAAAATAATAAAATCCACAACACATAGAATAATTAAAATTCCATTAAAAATATAAATAATGTTTTTATAATAAATAAAATATTTATATATAATTCTAACATTTCTTCAAACACTTCATATGCAAAGTCACAAATCTACTCAAAACAATTCCATTGAATGAGCTCAAAATTGGAAATTGATCTAGAATTTTGGTAGACATTTCCCAAAAACTATCAAGAAGATTTACATTGACAATATCACACATGGAATTAGTTTATTGTACATAATAATGAAAAAACACTCAGAATTTTTTACGAACACTTCATGTGGAAAGTCTCCAAACTATGCAAAACAATCCAATCAAGCACTAGTATTTGAATAAAAGGTAGAAGCATCAAAGAGAAGTGTCTTAAACCATCACGAGGCTATGTAACATAAAGATACACAATATATAATGAACATGGGTATAAATATTAGTTATTTATGAAAGGTTCCAAAGAATCATTTCCTCGAATAAGTTTTCCACAAAATCCCAAAAAATAGTTTCGAATTCCTTCAAAAAAATTACTTGCATAAATAGATTGAATTCCATGAGATATTTATTACACAAATAGCTCATAATTTTCATCAATTTTTTTTATGTGAATACATAAATAAATCATATAAAAGATAAATAATTTAAATAAAAATGAGATAAAGCACTTATATTTTCCAAATACACAACCAAAATTAACCATGCCACGTTCCACCTAGTCATAGATACACTCCAAGCCAAAAATGACTTGGAAATGGTCACCTCCCGAGCCGGAACCATGATGCCACAAGAAAGAGTGAACTAAACCACCAATTCTATCAATAAATAAGTCCAAACATAATCCAATAGAAAGTGTGGCCTCTACTTCCACTCCTGGAAATTCCAGTGGTTCCTGGACAATAGTCCAACCATAACTTGGTGGAAAGTAACACTTCCAATGTAGGTAAATCCTATTGGATATAGTACAACATAAAATAGAAGGTAGTGGACCTCACCATGATTCCAAAATAGTATCTCTAGAGACGATACATGATAACATTTTCCAATCCCAAATCCAATGGAAGTGGACCTCACCCTTCCTTCGAATCTAGGATCTCTAGAGGAAATTCCAGGACATACACCAGTGGCTCCAGAGTAACTAATTTTGGGCACAAGATCAATAAGGAAACAATGAACAACAATGATATCATACCAAGATCAGAAAAATCAAACCGCAATTTCAAAACACAAGAACAAGATAAAAAATCATGAACCAACACACAAGTGTGACTAGCCAACACAAGCAAAATCAAATTCCGCAAGAGAAATTTGAATTGGGGGATACAGACATGCAATGGATGAGCTACATTCCAAAAATAGAAAATTTGTGTTACACAAAAATTTACACAAGTATTTACACAAGGAGTTACATAGCTTTTGAGGTTTCAAGGAAAAAAATAGCCAATGAGGGAACACTTGTGCAGGTGGGAGTTACAAAACCAAAAGGTTCCATGAAGTCCATAATAAGGGTGTTTAACATTGAAAAAGACATAAACATAAATGTATCACTTTTCCCCAACCCTTTACTCATAACATCATGGCTCTACATATGGCATTTTTGTAGAATCAATCGATCCGATTCTATTATTTATTTAATTAATTAATAGTGTACAACATAATAATAATAATAATAATTTGGAACCATAGTACTAGAACCTTGCACCGTAATATCCAACATAACACCAATAATAATATGTATAGGGGATAAACCAGAGAATATTACAACTTAATACTATTATGTAGTTTATTTTTAAGAGTATAGTAACACAATTTGGCTGGCTACATAACTTTAATATTAATAAAATCCCACATTGTATCTGTGATGTAGTGGCAACTTTACCTAAGGGATTTATGAACCATCACCGCAAGGAAACACCTACTACTTAACATGCTAATGCAATGGTGGAAGATTGAACAAAATTTTGGAGTGCTAACTAACAAAGGTGTTCTTGTTGAATTAGGATAATTGGGATGGATTTGTTTTGGTGGTTTCTTTTACTCACATAAAATGTGTAAGAAAACAACCATGCATATAATGCTTATATTGGTTTATGGCTATGAGGAATTGATGTTGCTAAAGTACTTGATTCCAATTTTGTGCATTGTAGTTTCCGCGACATAGATGTTTGATACCATTTCATTAAGTAAAGGATCTCTCTCTCTCTCTCTCTCTCTCTCTCTCTCTCTCTCTCTCTCTCTCTCACGCTCTCTCGAATGTGATATTTTATTTGGGACTATGGCCTTCGAGACCAAATGTGGGATCAATGAAATCCTTCTTCCCATGTGACATATTAGGTCACTTCTTAACCTTTGTATCACAGCCAATCATTAGCTTGTCGATTGTCCCTTGTTTTTTCATGGTAAAAGGAGGAAGAATATATGAGGACATAGTATATTATGAAAGAAACCCTTCTATTGGTCCAATTTTTTGTTGGGATTCCAAAATTTAGAGCAGATACATGGAAGGTACAATGGAACAAACAAACGAGACTAATAGAATGAATGAATTGTACCATAGTTTAGGATCCCAAGATATCGCCACACGGGACATTAACTCGGGAATAAGAAATAGTGATGAGAATGTTAGGTCATGAATTCATACAGCAAGGAAAAAAAGGTGTAAGGAAAAAAACTATAATCTGTCCCTATTAGTTGGAAAATACATTGGAATAAAGTATATCCCCTCCTACCTTGAAATATATTTGGTTGGTTGTTTTTGTGGTAAATTAATTGGTAAATAAATGTTTCTATATTGGATGGAATTGAATTGGAAACCTCAGATAGGTTATGTTATTGAGTTCCATATTTTGTTAAGAGGTTGGATACCTTTTTAGAAAGGTTCTAAAATGGATAGATAAAAGTTACTAGAGAGGGACATGCAGTGGGGTCCTTTGGGAATGATATTTCAGAACTATAACGTGAATTTTGATTCAACTAGGGAACCTCACAATATCCTGCACGTTTAGGTTATTATACCCATTCTGCCACTACTATTATGGAAATTTCCTATACTGAAATAAATTGGAAACACTCTTGGAAATTTCATTAATTTGGAAGACAGTTGAGATTCAAAAATAGATAACCAATGTTCAAGAATCCTTGTGGCATTAGATCTGAAAGATTGACTCTATGAAGAAATTAGGATTGAAATGCATGGCAACTATTGGGTTCTAAAACTTGATTATTAGAAAATTTTGTTTCGTTGGTATGATTGTATATAAGTTGGACACATGTGGAATACTTTTCATGATCCTGTCAAAGGTTTTAAGAGTGACAAGAAAATATTGGTCGTAAAGGATCATTCTATAAAATTTCCACTGGAAGAATTACTGTCAATTCCTAAGGAGGATAATTGAGGAAGCCTAAATATGGTTTTGATGTCGATTCTAGAGGTAACATTAGAACTAGAAAAAATGTGGCAACATGGATGCTCCAGTGAAGGACATTGAAAAAATCATATCTAGTTCTAAGGAAATGGATATCTCAGCAAAGGAAAATGGTAAGTCATGTTCCCCTCTCATCAATTTGTCTATTTCATTTAAAAATGATTTAGAAGGGATTCATGTCCGAATGTCCTCTTATTCCCCGAGGTCCTATTATCATCCATGTCCTTCATCAAATTCCCTTCTTATTTTCCATCTATGCCTTAGTCATACTTCCTTATCCAAAGTCCCCAAATATCGTTGTGGTTAACCGGGAGTTTCCCCCTTTCCTGAAAAGGATTACGATTTATTCTTTTGAGATTCCCTCAAATTTCTAGCAAAGGAATATTCAGCAAGATTCCTAACTTTTAACCCCCCATCCAAGTTCATGCTAGGAATAAAATCATGTATTTCAAAAGAAAAGCAACAAACAACCCTAGATATAAAACAAGGAAAAGAGTAAACCATTAACCAAGTCCTTAGAGAAAAGAATGACCACATGGAAGTATCTAAATGATCTGTCTCTCCTTGAACGTTATGGTTATCAGGGGAGGACCTAAAATAAATGACCTCAAAAGGATGGTAAACTTAATGCATTCTTCATTTTTAGTGTTCCAGGAAACTATGACAGATGGGGTTAAATATCAAGATCCTTTGAGCTCGTTGTTAAAATATTGGCCTTTTGCATCAATTAATGTAGAGGGGAATTTTGGAGGTTTGATTACAGCATGGAGTCCTTCTTTGGATGTAATTGAGGTTAGTATCCATGATTCAACTATTAAGTTGGTATAGGAAGGTAAAGACATGGGTACAATATTCTCTGTTTTCAATGTCTATGGGACCTTTTTAGATCATTGGTATTTTTGGGAAACTTTCTTCCCCTCGATTATGGGAGACTTTCATAATGTGAGTCTAGGGAGAGACCTAAAATTCACTCTTTTTTTGAGAGAGAGATGGGGAATGCATATGATACTTTAATTTTTGAGTAATTTCTTCTCAGCAAAATTTGAATCCAAACGGATGATAGATATATAACCCCTCAAACTTGCACCAAATTAGAGAAATAAAAGCACTTACGATATGGTAATATCAAATCATTTGGATATATTCTTAATCTACAAGAATTGTAGGAATGAAACCTTAAAAGTATTCTCTTCGGTGGAATTAGGGGGTATTTTATACCATAGGCCAATTATTTTAGCTATGTAAAATTTAGAACCTAAATATCCTCCACCTTTTAAATTTAATCCATCTTGGATCTAAGAACAAGAAAATAAAAACCTAGTTCATAAAAAATTGAAATCCTCTTTAGGCTTATCCATCAAATTCTTATATGCAACCATTTATGGACAATATTGCACAAAAAAAATGGTTTCTAAAGTATGGGACAAAGAATTCAAAAATAACGATCAGGTGCAGCTAAAAGAATTCAAGAAAAATATATCGTATTTTTATGCCCAAAATAGTTTAGGTATTTTTTCTCCTGAATAACTTTACTCCCAGAAAAGTGCAGAGTAAAAGAGAACCACTCTTCTAATAAGTGAGGAGAAACTTTGGAGGTTAAAGAGAAGAGTTATGTGGATACAAGAAGGTGAAAATGATACAAATATTTTCCATTGTTTTTCCTCCCACATGAGGAAAATAAACACTATCCTAGAGATCCAAGATTCACATTGGATCCTGGTAAGAACCTTCAAAGAAAATGTAGATGTAGGTGTAGCTCATTTTTGTTCTTTGTTCTTCGAACTTGAGGGATGACCAATAAATGATATTTTGCAAGTGTTAAGGATTTTCCCTTGCTTAATATATGATGAAATGAATAAATATCTTACTAAGGAAGTTTAATACAGTGAACTGGACAATATCCTACACGCTTTTCATAAGGGAAAAATCCCAGGCCCAAATGGATTCACGGTGGAATGTTTCCTAGGGATTTATGATTTGATAAAGGTTGATTCTATAAAGGTATTATGAGAATCCCAATGATCTATAAAAGTGATAGGTTCAATAAATTTTACCTTCCTGGCCTTAATTTCAAAGAATCATAAGTCCACTTCCTTCAACAATTTTAGGCCTATCTCTTACTATAATTTGATTTACAAATTGATTGCAAAGAGAATAGCTCATAGGTCCAAGCCTATTCTGAGTAAAATTGTATCAAAAGAATAAATTGGACTCATGTTTAAATTACAAATCTACAACACATTATCCTTGGCACAGGAATCCATCCATTCCATCTCAAGTAACAAAATTGATTCTTTATCTCTCCAAATCTAATGATCATGTGAGTTGGAAATTTCTTCACCTACTGCTGATCCACATAGGGAATTCAATGGAAATGGTCAATTGTATTATGGGATGTGTTCACTAACCTTCCTTTTCAATTATTATTAATGGGTCACCCTCTCCATTTTTTAATCCATCATGAGGATTAAGGAAATTTTTTCCATTTCCACCATTCCTCTTCTTATTGGCGGTGATACACTTACAAGGTTGATTCATAATGCAAGAGATTCTGGATTATTGAAAGCAGTAAAGGTTTCTGATACATAATAAATTTCCCATGTTTTATTTGTGGATGATGTGTTGTTAATAAGAGAAGTCTCTATTGAAAATTTCCATTCCATCAACTTGATTTTAGACCCTTGTAAAAAAGGAACCGGAATTTAGATAAACATTGAAAAATCCAGTCTATCCTATAAAACAATACTTGAAAAAGAGATAGGACAAATACATGAGGTGGTTCCTTTCTCTTTGAAACCACTATCAGAAGGGTTGAAATATCTTGGGTTTGTCCCGAAACCTAATTTGTATTTTTAAATTATTAGATTTGGTTGTAAAAGAAAGTTGAGGCTAGGATTTCTTTTTGCGGAAATCATTTTCCATCTACAACAAGTAGGCTAGTTCTCTTTAAAGTTGTCCTACAGAGTATACTTTTTTATTGTGATTTTATAACTTATATCCCCAAAGGAATTTTGAAAAAAAATAGGAAAAAAATATTCTTCATTCTTTGGATATCACGTAAACAAGAAAATGGGATCCCCTTGATCAAATGGGATTACTTAGTTAATACCAAAGAGTTAGCGGGGTTGGGTATTAAGAACCCAAAGTTATTTTGCAAATATTTAGCAGCAAGATTTTGTTGCAGACTAGATAACTCCCCTCTTTATTTATGGGGTAATGGGATGAGATCCAAATACTATCATGGGCCATCCATTGTATAATGGTTTATAAATACAACCAAATCTCACAAAAATGGCTCAATTTGATGGAAGCCATTGGTTCTAGACTTTCCTTTAGTTGGGAATTGGAGAAAATTGAAGATTAGGTATTGAAGGGAGGCCATAATTAGAAAATACCCTCAAGAAATATCATGTAATGAATACAAACTTGTTTATGCCACAATATATCACTTAAAGCATTAGAGTATAAAGGTATTGGAAGATTCCCATGCATAGCATCCATAGGAGAGGGGGGGAAGATGTTGGTTGTCACTGTTAGCTCTAGGAATGCCAATAGAAGTAGCAATTGACTGGAATTACTATGCAAATAGAATTTTGGAAAGTTTGTTGCACCTAGATAGTAAGATCCAAGATAGTCTATTGTGGACAATGAAATCAACCTTCGATGAATACATGGAAAAATAATGATACGAGGATTATCTCATTGAGTCTTTCACAGGTGAAAATATTTGGTTGTGGCGTTTTGTATCGAAGAACTTGGGTACTCAAAAATCTAAAATCACCCTCTTGTTGACATCTAGCAATAAACTTCTAACATGGGATGATCTTCAAAAAAGGGTTGGAAGGGATCAAATTTATGTTGTCTATGTAAACTAGATTGTGAGACGGACCCTCGCCTTTTTTTCTCTTGTTCATATGCATAAACGATATGGAACGTTGCTGAAAAGAATATCATTTCAATATATGAACGCATCAACTCCTCAATGGAACAATATTTCATGAAGTGGTCATAGAATTAAGTATCTATGCTACTTATCCTCTCTCATTTATATATGGAATCTGGTGGGATTTGAATTCAATAATCTTTCAAAATCATTGAATTCCTTCTAAAGTTACAATTACTCTAATATTGTAGTTGACCCATGAATATAAATATGATCCTAAGTTTATGAAACCAAGTATTTTATCTCCCTCTCCAATCAACAAGACCATCTCTTGGGCCTTCTTCAATGGTGCAATTCAAGGAGAACCTCCCTCAGGAGGATGAATGTCAATTATATTCATATCAGACAATCAGAAATGCAATATCAAATATGCTATAGGATTTTGTTCCAATACCAAAGGAGAATTAGCAAATTTATGGGATATTTTAAAAGTGGCATGGTCTAAAAATATTTCACATTTAAAGTTATTTGGAGACTCAAAATGGTAATTGACTGCGTAGGACATAAGATTTAGATTGCATATCCCCACTTGCAAAATATTCTATCAGCAATATAAAATATTCCTCCATATTTTGAGATTCATTTGGACATGTTTATAGAGAATTGAATGCATATGCAGATAATCTCTCAAACTTTTCCCTTCTTGTGGTTCTCGGTATCATTTAGGTTCAAGAAAGAAGAAATGATATATATAGAGACATAATTATAGTTACATGAAATCCACAAAGGTGTAGTTTTAAAAGAGTATTAGTTTGAAGAATATTGATAGCTACCAACTGTGTAAATCCTTTAAAACTATGTTTTGTAATTCCTACTAGGACAAATTGCGTGAGGAAGCCTAAGTGTTGGTAGTTAGGTAAGTCCTTGTGGGAAATTTCATGTTTATTCAATATGAATAAATTTTTTTTTATTTGGGAATATATATGTATGTGTATATGTATGAAAGGAAAATATGTTTTTAGTGTGATATAATTAGATGGTTTAGGAAAATACAACCAAAGGCAACGAATTGTTGACATATTTGGAACAAATAGTTTGAACCTGGTGATCTACTGGTACTATATGATGGTAAGATTTTGAATCAATTGGGGAAACATAGAAATAATTGGTAGGAAACATACTATACTGCTGTGGAAATTGAACCCAAGAGATAGAACAATTACACTCACAAAAATTCTAATCAAACATGAAAAATTAACACCAAAGGAGACTGAAATTGGAGCATAACACTAATCTGTATTGAGTAAGTGTACAATAGCCAACATTGTGAAGTAATAGGATGCTGTAATATATAATTACATGAGATATTTGAATGCATAAATATTCATTTCGAAATAGTCAAAAAAAAGGCTTACCAAAACTAGTCAAATCCCCCATAGGTGCATAAAGTAGTTTCCAAATCTAGGTAGATTCTCACGAATTGGCTAAGTAAAGTGGGAAAGCCAAAGAGGGATGGAAAGACAACTCATAAATGATTTTATTTGGAGAAAAGGAGGGAGGAGGATGTGGGAAAAAACAAGGAAGTTACCACTAGTCTAGCTTTCCCTTCGGAGAAAAGGAGGGAGGATGATGTGGGAAAAAACAAGGAAGTTACCACTAGTCTAGCTTTCGCTTTGCCTTAAATCAGAAATAAAACAAGGAAAATTTATAGAAAGAGAATATATGCACTTCGGAGAATCTGGAATAAAGAAGACATGATAAAATGAGTTTCCATGATGTTTCCCAAGCACTCCATGACTCAGTTTTAGCACGTGTTGACTTATAGGACATGTAGAAGGAAACTACCATAGAGTGGAATCTAGGAAACTAGGTAATAAGACAAAAATGATTAAATTAATGTCTAAGGTAGGAAACTATGGGTTGTGTTGCCACCTTTCACACACCTGGGTTACGTGGCAAAAATCTTCAATCCACTCGGTGTGTCCTTGGGGGAAAGTCTGGAGTCAAGGATGCCACCTTGTTCTTGACTCCTCCATTCAGGCTAACTCCTAAGAAAGCCAAGGGGGGTAGACCCTATTAAATTACTAAGGCTAATTATTTAGTGTGATGGTGTTATATTGATTAAGTTGTATCAGGATTTTTGAAATTAACCAGTGGAAATAAAAGATAACAAGATGCAAGATTTAAAGTAGATAAGCACAGTAATGACACTCAATATATATATAATTGAAAGAATTGATCAAATAAATCACCAGTGCCTTAAATAGAGTCAACAGAGAAAATAATGTTCTTGCATGCACTTGAAATAATTTTTTGCAAATGTCTCTTGGTATATTTTGAATTAATGTGGAATGTGAATGAATTAAATTAGGTGAAAATGGGACTCTAGATATTCTCGAGGGGTACTTGGAGTATGTCCAAAAGTGAACTTTCACGGATACCCGCAAGGTGTTTGTGGGATGGAACGGAGTCTCGGATACTATTGTTCATAACGCACCCATCAGGGTGTGACAAAGATCGGTGCCTCGAGGTAACTTTCCAGTTGTTCCCACTCCTTTGGGTATTTTTCCATCGCTTACAGTTTTTTTGAGGCATTGGATTTTTTTCTGATGGTTTGTCAATTTGGGAGATGAAGACTGATTAATCTAGTCACTTAAGTGCTTTTGATGTAGCTTTCCTGATCGGACGAACCGCATCCAAGTACAGAGCATACACACTAGAGTCTTTGTTATTTTTAGTAAATTTTAAAAGAGGTGTTATTATTAAAAAGAAAACCCTCCAGGAACTTCTTTCGGTCCAAGTGGACCTCAATTGGGGAATCAAGGAAGGGTTGATTTTATTATTATTATTAAAACAATTAATGAAAATGGAATCAGAGATGCACAACACTGGTTTGTTGAAGGACCAATCAGCTGTTCAAGCAAGAAATAGAGTGCCATTGCACTCTCATCTACAGAAGCAGAGTACAGAGGAGTTGTAAATTCATCAACTCAACGTTTATGGTTGCAAGGGTTACTTGGTGAGTGTGGCTTCGAATTAGATTTATCAACTATTATCTATTGTGATAATGAGAGCACCATTCGAATCTGCAATGATCCAGTTCAGATACATAGAACCAAACACATTGAGATCCATACGCACTACATCAGACAGCTTGTGCATGATGGCACCATTCACCTACTCTTCTATGCATCTTCAGAACAAGTAGCTAACATCTTCACAAATTTTTTTTGTGCGAAGACATTCAACAATCTCAAATCACTGTTGGGGACTGCTGATCATGCTATGAAGCATGATTGATGATAAGATTTTCAAATTTTGTTTTAGTGTCCATGTTTAAGGGAGGATTTTCCCACTGGGTTTTTGCCTCTTTCCTTGGTTAAATGGACATGCAGTATGTAAAGAGTGACTAAGCCTTGTTTCTAGGCCCTATAGTTTTCTAATATTTACTCATAAGTGAGGATTAAGGGGGGGTGTTAGAATAATCAACCCATAGTTAGATACCTTAATCCATTTTTGTCTTATTTTCCTAGTTTCCAATATTCCACTCTATGCAAGCTATCTTCCAAATGTCCTAGAAGTCAAAATTGATAAAACTAAGTCATGGAGTGCTTGGGAAACCTCCTGGAATCCATATTTAGCATATCTGCTTTATTCCATATCCTCCGTAGCGCATGTTTGCTTTTTCTGCTTTATTTCCTACTTTACTATGTTTTATGGCATTAGGGAAAGTAAGACTAGGTGCAGTTGAATTGTTTTTTTATTTCATCATACTCCATTATTTTCTCCTAATAAAAGCATGTATGATTTGTATTTCCATCACCTATTAGCTTGCCTACTTGAATTTTCCAATTCGTGAGCTTCTAGGCATATTTGGAAACTGCTTTATGCACCTATGGGGGATTTTACTAGATTTAGTAATCCTGCTTTTGACTATTTTGAATGGAATCCTTACTTATTTTAATCTCTCATGTAATTATTTATTTCAGCAGCCTATGAATTCACAAGGTTGGCTATTGTACACTTATTCAATACAGATTAGTGTTATGCTCCAATTTTAGTCTCCTTTGTGTGTAAATTTGGATGTTTGATTACTAATTTTGTGAGTGCAATGATCTATCTCCTGGGTTCAATTTCCACAACCAAAGGTTTACAAATTGCAAAATTTTGAAATTTTGGGAAGACAAAGAACCCTTGGGGGTTTCGAATGGTCCAAAATTGCTTTTCGGACATCACCTCCTCCTCTTTTTTGTTACACATGGTAAAAAAATTCAAGCTTATCACA
This sequence comes from Pseudotsuga menziesii, assembly GCA_001517045.1. Lineage (NCBI taxonomy): Eukaryota > Viridiplantae > Streptophyta > Pinopsida > Pinales > Pinaceae > Pseudotsuga > Pseudotsuga menziesii. The sequence continues at coordinate 159,694 of LPNX010092542.1, read as the reverse complement.
CTTAAATATTCCCAAAAGTAGTTTGAAAGTATTTTGGGATGAACAAAATTTTTACCCAAAAATTCTAAGTTAAAACTAGTTTTTAAAGAATCAGAAAAAGAACTAAGGAAACCAAGTTTTCCTTGGGATCTTGGCCTGATTTTCGGGTAGACAATATGAAGCACTTAAATTTTTCAATATAAATTTTCAATTTCAAAGGAAACCACCATGCATTCAACAAGCTTTATATCTACTTTCACAACCTTGAAAAATGACAATTTTCCCTAAAACTAGATCTAGAATGCTTGTAAAAATTATTTAGGAATGAGATCTAGTTTATGAGATTTAAGGAAGAAAGATCTATGTAAAATGATTTCTGAAATTGATATATCTAAACAATTCTAAAGCTGCAAAACAAGTAACCGGACTGATTTTAAGAAATTTGAAGGAGGAAGATGAACAAAAGAGCGCTTGTTGTTGGAATGGATCTGCAAAAAAGACTAGTTAGTGGAATGCCGAGGGACAATGCCTTCACAAAACAGTCAGATTCCCAGTGGATTCAAGCTAGATCCACAGTTCATCCAACCCCTGCTACTTGAAAACTAACAAACAATCCTGCAAAAAAACCTTATGAGATCTGGATAGAGATATATGAAAAAAAGAGAGGGATTACACGCAAATAAACTTATTTAAACATTTATAATCTGAATCTTCAAACATATATACTATGAGATATTGAAAAAAAAGTAATCTTACTTTCCCAAATATACTCCTATTGATTCACCTGAATCATTCAGGTAAGACAGGATTTAGATGCAGAAATTGAGAGAAAGACACTGGTAACAGAAAGGTGCAAGACAATGTTAATTCCACACATATAAGAGCATTACACCGTTTTAGCTTGCAAAGTTTCACTTTATTCCAATAGAAAAAGATATTACACATTATTACAGCAGCAATAGCTCCTCAATCCAACTCTAGTTAACTCAGAAAAGAGGCATCCATGCTTTATTTATACAAAAAATTGAAACCCCAACCCAGAGGAGGCACAAATCCCAAGGAAATAGACAATTGTAGTTGAATTGAGCTTCTACTAAGTCTAAATGTCAATCGGGGGGATGATTGAACTGGCACATCAACTTGCTGACTGATTCATGAACCAAAGATCTCCCAGGAGATCCCACACGTGTGGAGGAGAGAGAGAGGGCTTAATTCCCCATAAAGGATGATGAAGTTTAACTCTGGATCTACCCTGATCACCTCCTTTAGTCAAGGATTTGTCAGATCCAGTCAATCTGGTGCCGATGAGACTGATTTCAATCAAATCGGTTGAGAATCCATTGATCTAGGATTTTGGATTTGCTCCATTATTTATCAATTTATTAAATAAAATAATCAATAATTGAGTTTTTGGGGCTTTCTGACTTGAGTGATGGAAAATCACTCAAAACTTGGAAAAAGTGGGTCTATGGGTTTACATGGTGCTTTGAGCTTGAAAATGAGCACCCCCATGACTGAAACTAATTATTTGGCCCACTTTTATTACAAAACTGGTTTTTCAAATTAGATTATTAAAAAATAGCCTAAGTTTTGTGGACAAATTAAAATTTAAAAAACTTAAAAAATAAAAAAAAATTAAAAACCTAGGGGGACTTAGACATGTTCATATGACTCGACCATGATGCCTAGAATGTTTATACATTGACATATAGACTCTAATAACCTCAATAGGCCTATATTTCAAGCCGACCAACCCAACTTTGGAGGTATTGAGTGAAAAACTCAGAAATTGTCAGTCGTTTATTCAACAACCAATAATAACCAAGGGAAAAAACACCTTGGGCTAATCAGATTGACAAATAAAGTATAATAGTTCAAGTCTTTTACAGACACTATTATGATAGAACATCTTATTACAACTCCCCCATGAGGTATGAACAAGTGATATAGTACAACAAGCACTTCCCAGAAGCACTTCTGAAGGTCTTCTGAAGTCTGAACAAATCATATTTGTTGGGTTTTCTAGGTTCACTTGATAAAAACCACTAAGTACAACTTACGTGGTAAAATATGGCTCCAACTGCAATACGTGTGCTTGATCTGGTCATATACCAAGGAGAGGATACGAGAATACCAAAATCTTTGGTTTATACACCCTGTAAAAACATCTCAACTTGACAAGAAAAGCTTAGTAGCACGAGCTTTATATAAAAACCAAATGAACCATTAAGATGATTTATTTAAAAAAATAAATGTAACTAACTAATGAAAAAAAAGTTTTATTATAGCTAAGTACAAAACAAAAATGCAAAAAGTAAATGCTCTTTTTCAAGGAGATTATTTTCCTACTCTAAGCATGATATAAAAAGGGTTAAGTGTAATTAGAAATCCAATGTAACCACCTAAGAATTTTATTAACATAAACAAAAATTTCATTGTCTTTGGTTACCAGCCAAAGTAAGGATGCTTTATTCAGAAAATGCAAACCTGCGTGATGATCTAGAATGGGCGGGATGGATGGGAAATCATAGGCATGAATAATGTCATCAAACTTCTTTCGAAACTGGTAGGTGCTTGCAAAAGCTACTTCTACCCATGAATGGATAGGGTTGATATAGAAATCAAAATGATGAGGCATATTGACTACACCATCATACTGATTGTCAACTATTACCAGATGATAACTCATTGTATAAACCCCAAGCGGCTCCAAATCATAAGGAAACTCTATATGTGAATATGATAGTTGAGACTGATATTCTACTAACTGTATCATATCTTTGTTTTCACAACACTACTTCTCAATGTATTCATTATTGATACCTTTGTGTGACTCTACATGATATGACTCTGGATGATCATGTGAAAATTCTGAATGCTCCTCTTCCATACTAAGATTTTCCTAGGTATCCACACTCCCTTCTATGGATGTATCATTGATTGGAATTCCACAAATTTTTGAATAGACACTCCGCTTGATGGACATATCATGGATGGGATTCTCAATAATATTTTCACAAGTTGGATTATCTATGAAATTTCAATAGTCATCAGTCCCATCCATGTCATATGTGAGAGAGTCTTCCTTGCTGGTATCACATCCTGAGATATAACTACCCTCCTCCTGTTCATAATAATCATCCTTCAAAGTTTTGGTTTCAAAGATATTATGAGAATTTAAACTTTCCAAAACTTCATCCTTAAGTGATGAACATAGAGGATTGTCATCACACACATTATAAATTTCTTCATAAGTGTCGATCTCTGTAAGGGTTTCCTCATGAGGGCTTTCTGGACAAATATTAGCATTGCAACAATCTTGAGAAAATTTCAAATATTCAATTTTTTCAGCTGTGATATGAGGAGAGTGTTCAACAATGTGTTCAATCATGGGATCCTCTTCACTTAAATGTTTAAGAAGTGATTTCAAGTCTTCAATACTTTGTATCATGGCAAAAGTTCCATCATATGTTCCTATGTGATACTCTATCCCAGATAGGTAGAAGGTACAGATATTTTCAAGGAACTTTTTCAAACCATTTATACTACCCCTACCATCATGCCACTGCTCTAAAAACATCCAAAGGAATATTGGAAAATAAGTTATACAATTATTAGGAAGGTCCCCATAGAACCAAAAACAGGCCTTACCCCAAAAAGTACCAACAAACATTTCCATCATATTGTCTTCATGAAGCACATTGGAGTCATCCATCAACTGAAGGAAAGATTTGACATGCCAGATGGTTGAATGACCATAATTTCCATGAAATAATGGAATCCATTTATATGCATCCCCCACACCATCACAACAGTTAGGAAAACCCTGAATGTTTGAGAAATCGATAGGCTGAAAAAGTACGGTTATGTGGGCACCATATTCCTCCTTTAATTGATCCATATAAAAAATGAATAGTATGCATTTGATATAACCATTAAGCCTTGTGCTAAAAAGATGGAGCTGTCAAGTGATGCACTTTAGAGGTTTTAATATGTCACATGGCGTCATCTACACACAACAAAACTTTGCAAGTTTATGAGATAGTAGGGTTTTATCCCTTCAATGGAGTCGCCATGTGAGAATTAAAATATAGATTTAAGAACTCTTACAAAAATTGTTTTTTTCTTTTCTTTGTAAAAATAAAAACTAGAAAAAAAAGTCATTGGAGTCGCTAGATGAAAATTAAAGATCTACTCTAAGAATTCATCAAACAAAGCAAAAACAAAAAAGAAGAAAACAAAAGTTGTACTCCGAGAATAAAAAGTTTTATCCCTGACAACAGGGACAAAAAGTGTTGCTGCCTTTCACACACCTGGGTTACGTGGCTGAAATCTTCAAGCCACTCGATGTGTCCTTGGGGAAAAGTCTCGAGTCAAGGATGTCACCTTGTTCTTGACTCCTCCATTCAGGCGAACTCCTAACGAAGACAAGGGTGGTAGACCCTATTAAATTAACAAGGCTAATTACTTAGTGTGATGGTGTTATATTGATTAAGATGTCTTAGGAGTTTTGAAATTAACCAGTGGAAACAAAAGATAACAAGATGCAAGATTTAAAGAAGATAAGCATAGTAATGACACTCAATATATATATAATTGAAAGAATTGATCAAATAAATCACCAGTGCCTTAAATGGAGTCAATAGAGAAAATAATGTGCTTGCATGCGCTTGAAACAATGTTTTGCAAATGTCTCTTAGTAGATTTTAAATTAATGTGGAATGTGAATGAATTAAATTAGGAGAAAAGGGGACTCCAGATATACCTAAGCGGTACTTAGAGTATGTCCAAAAGTGAAATTTCACAGCTACTTGCAAGGTATTTATGGGCTGGAATGAAGTCTCAGAGACTATTGTTCATAATGCACCCATTAGGGTGTGACAGAGATCAACGCCTCGAGGTCACTTTCCAGTTGTTCCCACTCCTTTCAGTATTTTTCCACCTCTTAGAGTTTGTTCGAGGCGTTGGATTTTCTCCTGATGGTTTCTCAATCTGGGAGGTGATGACTAATTAATCTAGTCACTCAACTGCTTTTGATGCAGCTTGACTGATCGAAAGAACCACAGCCAAGTACAGAGCATATACACTGGAGTCTTTGTTATTTTTAGTAAATTTTAAAAGAGGTGTTCTTATTAAAAAGAAAACCCTCTAGGAACCTCTTTCGGTCCAAGTGGACCTCAATCAGGGAATCAAGGAAGGGTTTATTTTATTATGATTATTAGAACTAATGAAAATGGAATCAGAGATACACAACCTGGGTTTTCTAATTAGTCCTACCACACATCTCTTTCCCCTTGCAGGTCAATCTGGAAGTCGTGGGGTAAGCAGTATGATTACTTTTGAATTGAAAATATGGAATAATGCAAAATATTATCAAATTATACAATCTTGCAGACTAGAACTACACTACATTGAAAAAAGATGAAAAAATGTAAAAAATGACACATACGCGAATCCCCCCAGGGGGGATGGTGAATAGGCTCGAAAGAGCCTATTAGAAAAGATTTTTATTTTTATTAGCAGCAAATAAAATATCAGAAAACTAAAATTAATTCACTTGGTCCTTATACGGAATGAGACCAAAGGTTTACAAATTGCAAAATTTTGAAATTTTGGGAAGACGAAGACCCTTTGGGGGGTTAAATGGTCCAAAAATTCTTTCCGGAAAACACCTCCTCCAATTTTCTGTTACACCTGATAAAACCCAGCAAGCTTATAATAGTTATATATGCCCAAAATTACTTTTAAAGTACTTTGGAATGAAGAAACGTTTTACCCAAAAATTCTAAGTTAAAACTAGTTTTTAAAGAATCGGAAAAAGTACCAAGGAAATCAAGTTTTCCTTGGGATCTTGGCCTGATTATGGGGCAGCCAATATGAAGAAATTAAATTTCTGAATATAACTTTTCATATTCCAAGGAAACAACTATGCAGTTAATAGGTTTTAGATCTACTTTCACAGCCTTGAAAAATGACAATTTTCCCTAAAACTAGATCTAGAATGCTTGGAAAATTTCTTTAGGAATGAGATCTAATTTATGAGATTTAAGGCGCAAATATCTATGTAAAATTATTTCTGAAATTGATAGATCTAAACAATTCTAAAGCTGCAAAACAAGTAACCTGACTGATTTTAAGAAATTTGAAGGAGGAAGAGGAACACAAGAGCGCTTGTTGCTGGAATGGATCTGCAAAAAAGACTAGTTAGTGGAATGCCAAGGGACAATGCATTCACAAAATAGTCAGATTCCCAATGGAGTCAAGTTAGATCCACAATTCATCCAACCCCTGCTACCTGAAAACTAACAAACAATCCTGCACAAAAACCTTATGAGATATGGATAGAGATATATCAAAAAAAGAGAGGGATTACATGCAAATAAACTTATTTAAACATGTATAATCTAAATCTTCAAACATATATACTATGAGATATTGAAAAACAAGTAATGTTACTTGACCAACTATAGTCCTATTGATTCAACTAAATCATTCATGATAGACATGATTTATATGCAGAAATTGAGAGAAAGACACTGGTAATAGAAAGGTGCAAGACAATGTTAATTCCACACATATAAGAGCATTACACCATTTTAGACTCCAAAGATTCAATTTATTCCAATAGAAAAAGATATTACATAGTATTACAACAGCAATATCTCCTCAATCCAACTCTAGCTAACTCAGAAAGGAGGCATCCATGCTTGATTTATACAAAAAATTGAAACCCCAGCCCAGAGGGGGCACAAATCCCAAGGAGATAGAGAACTGCAGTTGAAGGAGAGTCCATCAATGCCTGATATGAAGCTGAACTGAGTTTCTACTGAGTCTAACTATTAATCGGGGGGGTGATTGAGCTGACACATTAACCTGATTACTGAGTCATCAACCAAACAGATCCAAGAAGATCCCACACATGTGGAGGAGAGAGAGAGGGCACAATTCCCCATAAAGGAGGATGAAGTTCAAGTCTGGATCTACCCTGATCACCTCCTTCAGTCAAGGATTTGTTAGATCCAGTAAATCTGGTGCCGATGAGACTGATTTCAATCAAATTGGCTGAAAATCCATTGATCTAGGATTTTGGATTTGCTCCATTATTCACTAATTTATTAATTAAAATAATCAATAATTGATTTTTTGGGGCTTTCTGACCTGAGTGTTGGAAAATCACTCAAAACTTGGAAAAAGTGGGTCTATGGGTTTACATGGTGCTATGAGCTTGAAAATGACCACCCCCATGACTAAAATTGATTATTTGGCCCACTTTTATTACAAAACCAATTTTTCCAATTAGACTATTAAAAAATAGCATAATTTTTGTGGAAAAATTAAAATTTTAAAAACTTAAAAAATTAAAAAAAAATTAAAAACCTAGGGGGACTTAGACATGTTCATATGACATGACCATGATTCCTAGCATGTTTATACATTGACACATAGACTCTAATAACCTCAATAGGCCTAAATGCCAAGCCGACCACCCCAACTTTGGAGGTATTGAGTGAAAAACTCAGAAATTATCAGTCATTTAATCAACAACCAATAATAACCAAGGGAAAAAACACCCTCGGTTGATCGGATTGAAAAATAAAGTCTAAGAGACCAAGTCTTTTATAAAAAATATCATGCTAGAACATCTTATTACAACTCCCCCATGGGGTATGAACATGTGATATAGTACAACACGCACTTCCCAGAAGCACTTCCGTAGCTCTTCTAAAGTTTGAACAAATCATCTTTGTCCGGTTCACCAGGATCACTTGAAAAAAAACACTAAGTACAACTTAGATGGTAACAGGTTGATTATTCTAACACACCCCCTTAAGCCTGACTTTATGAGTAAATATCAGAAAAATATAGGGCCTAGCAACAAGGCTTAGTCACAAAGGAAAGAGGCAAAAACCCAGTGGGATAATCCTCCCTTAAAGCTGGACAGGGAAACAAAATTTGGAAATCTTGCCATCAATCGTACTTCATAGCATGATCAGCAATCCCCAGTAGTGATTTGAGATTGCTGAATGTCTTGTCACAAAATTTTTTGGTGAAGATGTCTGCTACTTGTTCTGAAGATGCACAGAAGAGTAGATGAATGGTACCATCATGCACAAGCTATCTGATGTAGTGCATATGGATCTAAATGTACTTGGTTCGCTATCTATGAACTGGATCATTGCATATTTGAATGGTGTTCTGATTATCACAGTAGATAATAGTTGAAAACTCTGATTCGAAGCCGCATTCTCCAAGTAATCCCTGCAACCACAAACATTGAGTTGCTGCATTTACAACTCCTCTATACTCTGCTTTTGTAGATGAGAGTGCTATGGCACTCTGCTTCTTTCTTCACTAGCTAATTGGTCCTTTTGGAAGAATGAAAACATATCCTGATGTAGAATTTCGATCTGTGTTGTCACCTACCCAATCACTGTCAGTAAACCCAATCAAATCAAGATCAGATTTTGCTTTGTAGAAGGTCCCATGAGTTCTTGTTCCTTGAACAGAGTTTAGGATCCTTTTGGAAGCCACACTAACTTCATAAGATAAGCAACCACTAAGCCATGGGGCTGATCCATGTATCTTGAAGCCACGCTATCTTCATAAGATAAGTTAGGTCGAGTGTGTGTAAGATAAAGCAACCACCCAATCAACTTCCTATACAGTGTATTATTTACCATAGGAGAAGAACCTGCTTCTTCAAGCTTGACTCCTATAAGGAAGGGAGTCTTGCTTGGATTGCAATATTTCATGTTGAACTTGTTCAAAAAATATAAGGCATACTTGTACTGATTTACTTTGATCACATGTTTGGATTGAGCAATTTCAAGACCCAAGAATTGGCTCAACAATTCCAAATCTGTCATAGAAAATGCATGGTTCATTGCATCCTTCAAGGAGGAAATCTCTTTCTTTGAACTTCCTGTAATCAAAAGGTCATCCGCATACAAGACAATAATCATCAAAGAACCATGAATCAGCTTCAAATATACATTAGGATTATACTTGCATTGAACAAAACTCAATGACAGTAGAAAGCCATCAATATTGGCATACCAAGCCCTGGGGGCTTACTTGAGCCCATACAATGATTTCTTTAACCTGCACACTAAAGATGGATTAGAAAGAAAACCTTCAGGTTGTTGCATGTAAATCTCTTCAGTGAGATCTCCATTTAGGAAATCACACTTCACATCCATGTGATGTACCTCCCACTACTTCGAAGCTGCAATGGCTAAAGCTAGCCTTATGGAGTCCATCTTTGCCACTAGTGAAAAGGTTTCATTGTAGTCAATACCATGTACTTGTGAGTAGCCCTTGGCTACCATTATTTCCTTATATTTCAAAGGTGAACCATCAACAAAAAACTTAGTCTTGAGAAACCACTTACATTGAACTAGCTTCCTCCCTAGGGGAAGATCAACCAGTTCCCAAATGTTGTTCTTCTGGAGCGAGCTGAATTCTTGTTTCATGGATTTTTTCCACCTTGGATCATGTTCTGCATCTTCATATGTCTGTGGATCTGATTCAACCATCAGATAGCACTTCTCAGAAAATATAGGATCTTTCATAGAAAGGGCACTCTCAAATTGAGATCTAGTCCTCCTAGTGTCATTAGGATTTCCAGCTAGTTTCCTAGCTGCATGAATGGTCTTTGCTGCTTGTTGTCTGCCAATTGCACACCAGCAGCAGAAATATTCCGAAAGCTATCTCCTCACTTGAGAAAATGGGAGAGGTGTGACCTTGGGGGCAAGCACAGAGCTAGGTACTGTCACCTACTCCTAGCTCCTCCGTTTAGGCTAACTCCTAACGAAGCCAAGGGGGGTAGTCCCTAACAAAGAGTTTTCTATGGCTCAATGTTTAAGTTAATTTTTAGATGTTTCAGATGTGGATGGGTGTTGTTTAGGAGTTATTGTGATTTAAAATGATTAATATTAAGGGGATGATGATTAATTAAATAAATCCACGTTGCTAACAAGAGATCACACATATAAGCAAAGATTCCAGACTTATAACTTAAGCATTCAAATATAATCAATTGAAATGGACCATAGAAAGTTGATCAAGATAGAAAATTAATCAAATATAACAAAGGACCAGTTCCTTATGGAGTCAAATAATATCATGAAATAAAGTCTAGGAATTTAAGCTAGTGAGTATTAGGTTTTGCAAGTTCTCTTGGTAGATTTTAAGATTTTGTTTGTTTGTGATCTTCACTTATGGTGGATGGATGTCCTAACCGGTAATACCTTTAGTGGCTCCGTTCGAAGACATGACAGACCTATCTGGGGTCAAAGGTAAGTGTTCAATAACTTAACTACCAGTGCCCAGATTAGGTATCCCAACGCCCACACTTGGAATTTTCCCACATGCCTCGGTATTTATCAAACAACACCGGTGCGTTGGTTATGGGGAAAAGTTTTAGTTGATTTCCTCTTGTGGGGTTTAGAGATCCAATTCCGTTTCTGGGTATTCCAATTGAAGATCGGTCAGAGCATACTCCGACAAAGGGGGAAGGGGGTTAATTAATTAAAGGGATGTGAGTTGCGAATTTTATTAAGTTAATTAATTAAAACTCTCCGACAGAGAGCGCTCTTGACCTTGTCTTATGACAGTGGTTCAAGAGACTTAGCTAATCTAGATGAAAATAATGTAGGGGTTATGCAAACCTAAGATGCTCTCCGATAGAGAGTGCTCTTTACTTGTTTTTCTGCAAGTTCAAGAGTCTTACTTATGAGGATTAATTGATTAAACAAGCACAAGATAAAATTAGTTGATTGGAATCTCCGA
>LPNX010092542.1:0-148739 GCA_001517045.1 Pseudotsuga menziesii | reverse complement strand
AAGATCTTTATTAAACTTTATTGCAATATGCCTTAAGAATTTTAATCCTTGAAAGGACTTTTCCAATGAAAACAAAGTAACTCTACAATTATTAAAACTTGTAAAAAGGAGAGTGCTTTTTCTTTACTCGAAACTTTTCTTGAAATTTTTCTCAAACTTTATAAAAAGGGAAAAGAAAAAGCTTGAATGAAAACAAAAGAACAAGACAAAAGAAGGCTGAAATAAAAGGAAGTGGAGGGGAAGAAAGAGGGAAGGCAAAGAGAAAGTAAAAAAAACAAGAAAATGGAGGAAAAGGGCAGCGATGAAGAAAAAGTGAGAAAAGGAAAACAAGTCAAGGCTGCTACTAGATGTCTAGCCTCCTTTCTGCTGCCAAAATTTTCAAGGAAAGCAGCCTTGAAGTATACTAAGGTGGCGAAAGAATTGTCCGGCAAATTATCATACCAGTTTCCAGCCTTGCCATCCAAAGACAACGCAAACAAGGTCATGTAAACATCTTCATGCCTATCAGTACCCCTGACATGGGCACCACAGTGTCTGGTGAAATTCCTGATATGATGCTCAGCAGAGAGGGAGGCATCGGTGCCATTATATGTTGTAAGCTTGTCGATAGCCTTGTCAGGGATATCATGAGGATGACCTGCCATCTGAGCAAAGTTAAGTTGAGTAAAAAACTCACCCATTGGATTAAGGAAACAGTTATTATTTTGTAAATTTTCTAAGTTTTCTAGAAATAAAAGATGGATGTCTGAAACAGACTCAGATCCAAGTTCTGCAAGGATCCTACGAGAAGATAGTTTGTTTAATCTCCTCCTTAATACCTTTTCGGGGTTAGGGATGAAATCGACCAAACCTACAGAGTTTCTTCTAGTAGAATACCTTGAGGTGTTAACTGACAGTGGAGTCACCAGGTGGACTTAAGTCTAATTTCAAAGAGTGATTGGACTTATAATCTACCAAAAAGGATAAAAAGGTAAAAAAATAAAAGAAACAAAGGTCGTCCAGGAACAAAAATATTTGTCCCCGGCAACGGCGTCAAAATGTTGTCGCCTGAAACTGGCACGCAGGTGCCGAAAGCCCAAGCCGCGGGCGCGCTGGCCTAGCAACAACCTCTCTCTCGAGAGGCCAATGTCACCACACCTTCTCTCTCCTCGCTTCAGGATGGCTCTTCTCCAGCTCTAGGGGGGTTTCCCTAAGTTCGGATCTCTAAGGCAGGTGCAGCTGAGAGCAGGGTGATCTGAAGAGGCTGCCTTAGAGAAACTCGGGTATTAGAAAGGAAAATAAGTCGGATTGATGGAAAGTTTTTGGGCTGGGAGGATTTTTTCCCCAGAGTTAATAAAGAAATTCATTGTTGATATTTTTTGACATGTTGGGTTTTTCAGTGGTTATCTTGTGTTTTCATAAGTTGTAGACTAAGCCGGCATAGAAGGCTAACAATATAGCACATTGGGAAAGCATTTGCGACTGCCAAGTTGCTTGTCGCCATTATGTTCTCGGAGGTCTGGGAGTAATGGAAAGTAGTCAGTTATACTACCATTCTCCTGGCCTCTGATTATGGAGCGGACTAGCCTGATCTCCCTTCTGCAAAACACAAATCCTTTCTGATTCCCCTTCTGACTCCATTCGCCCTTCTGATACTGGCACTAGCCTTTCCCTCGAGGACTGATCTTCCCTTCCCTTCCTAGCCATCAATCCAACTTATTTTCCTTTCTGCTACCCGAGTTTCTCTAAGGTAGCCTCTTCAGATCACCCTGCCCTCAGCTGCACCTGCCTTAGAGATTTGAACTTAGGGAAACCCCCCTAGAGCTGGAGAAGAGCCAGCCTGAAGCGAGGAGAGAGAAGGTGTGGTGACATTGGCCTCTCGAGAGAGAGGTTGTCACCGGGCCAGCGCACCCGTGGCTTGGGCTTTCGGCACCCGCATGCCAGTTTCGGGTGACAACACTTTCCATTTTGGTCTTGTAGGACTGTTAGGATCTGCAATCAAACCATCATTATCAGACATATCAGAATCAGAAAAATCATTAGTCTCTTCACTTACAATCAATGGATCTGGTGGTGAAGAGGACTCTCGAACTTCAACTGCTACTAAAGTCTCTTCTTGGAACTGAACACTTCTTTCAATGAATATTTGTTAGTGCTCAAATTTATCATCTTGTACCCTTTTGAATCTTCAAAATACCCAACAAATAGGCACTTTTTGCTTTGGGTCTGCAAATCCTTTCTCTTTTCAGTTAGAATTCTAGCCCAAGCCTTTGAGCCAAAAATCCTGAAATGGGTCACATCTGGCTTGTGCCCACTCCAAGATTCAAAAGGAGTCATACCATCAAGTTGCTTATGAGTCACCCTATTTTGGATGTAGGATGCACAGTTTATAGCCTCGGCCCAAAACTTTGGTGGAAAATTCTTAGCCTCCATCATGCAGGTTTCCATCTCCTTCAATGACATGTTCTTTCTCTCAGCAACACCATTTTGTTGTGATGTGTAAGTGATCAAATGCTACATTTGAATACCTACAACTTTACAATACTGAATGAACTCATACTTGACATACTCACCACCATTTTCAGATCTGAGGATCTTGAGTTTCCTTCCAAACTAGTTTTCAACCAAGGCTTTAAAGACTTTGAAGAGGTCAAAAAATTCAGACTTATGCTTTACGAAGTGAACCCAACAATACCTAAAAAAGTAATCTATGAAGGTCAATAAATATTTGGTTTGAATCATGGACATACAAGGAAATGGAACATCAATGTCATTGCGGATCAATGCATGAGGTGCAGAGGTTCTCTCATGACTATCTCTCTCATATTTGTGCTCTGGGTGTTTTCCTAGGATACAACCTTGACAGAATCCATTAGAAAACTTGATCTTTGGTAACCCTATGACCATATATTTTTCACTCAAATTAGAAATATACTTGTAGTTAAGGTGGCCAAATATTTCATATCAAATCTTGCTTGCCTCATTAGCATGAATCAAAAGAGCAGAGGGGTTTGAGTAGGGTAGAAAATGGGAAAACATGTATACCTTCGAAGTGTGATCAAGAACACCTTTTGCTATGAATTTACCATTTGAAATCTCAGTGATTTCAACATCATAAGGGGAGAATATGACCTTCTTTGGAGAAGCATTGTGAGTAATATGATACACTGACAAGAGATTAGAGGCAAGACTTGGAACATACAACACATTATTGAACTTACCATGGTCAATATCAATCCTTCCCTTCCCCAAACTGTCAGTGAGAGAGTCATCTCCCAAAACTATTGGTGGACCTTTCAACATGTCAAGAGAGGAGAATGCCTCCTTTGTCAAAACCATATGTCTAGAATCTCTAGAGTCTATGATGAAGCTAGGAGAGATTGATGTGCCAGTAACCAAGGCATGTACTCACTCTCTGTCCTCTGAATTTGATCCTCCTTCCCTCTTCTTTAAAAAATCCAAAAGGGAGATGTTATTCTTCTCTAGGATTTCGGTCAACATGTCAATTTTCTTCTTCATACAAGAGCTTTTAGGATGATATCCCTTACTACAGTTTGCACACTTTCTCATTTCTCCTTTGTTCTTCTTCTTCTCGGAGTTCTTCTTGGAACCTTGGGGCTCCTCTTGAGACTTTGTTCTTGTCTATCTTTTTCTCAGGTTGATTTTTATATTTTTTCTTGCTTTTTGAATCCACCCTTGAATCTCTAGCAACCAAATCTTGGTCTTTGGAAGGTTTGATGGTGCCCATCATCACCAATTTATCTTGTTCCTGTATGAGGGATTTCATGAACTCTGCAATCTTAGGCATCTTCCAGGATTGAGCTGTCAACTTGGTGGCATGGAAGGTCAAAAAAAACACTGAATAGTCAGGGCCAAGCTTAGAGTGTATGGACAAAACTAGTTTCTCTTCATTCTTTTCGATCCCACACTGTTTTAGCTACAAAACAAGGGCTTTAAACTTGGAAAAATAGAGTTGCAAGGATTCAAAGCGACTAGGACTCAAGGAGATCAAATCATTCTTGATTTGATGTCCTCTCATCTCATCTGTCTTACCAAAAATATCTACAATATTCTCCCACACTTCATTACATGATGTCAATCCATCAAGATGAAAGAGGAGGTCTCTTGAAATGCTCAGACACAAAAGACCATAGGCCTCATTCCTCTTGTTGTGCAATTTGATTTTCTCTACAGTTGAATTGGGATCTACCTCAGTTTCCATAGTCACCCTGTAGATACATTTCTCTCTCAACAATATATCCATATCATCTTTCCACTCAAAGAAATTGAATGGAGTCAAGATGATCTTCTGAGATTGGTCCATAGCTTAGAAACTGTGCCCTTCAATCAACATAATATGCTCCTAGTCAAGATGTCAAAACTACAATAGAAATATGGAAGGAGATAAATTGATCTACAAAGGCTCTGATACCATGTGGAAATTGAACCCAAGAGATAGAGCAATTACACTCACAAAATTGCTAATTAAACATGCAAAATTAACACCAAAGGAGACTGAAATTGGAGCATAACACTAATTTGTATTGAGTAAGTGTACAATAGCCAACCTTGCAAAGTAATAGGCTGCTATAATATATAATTACATGAGATATTTTAATGCATAAATATGCCATTAGAAATAGTAAAAAAGAAGGCTTACCAAAACTAGTCAATTCCCCCATAGGTGCATAAAGTAGTTTCCAAATATAGGTAGATGCTCACAAATCGGATAAGTCAAGTGGGAAAGATAAAGAGGGATGGAAACTAAACTCATACATGGTTTTAGTTGGAGAAAAGGAGGGAGGATGATGTGGGAAAAAAACAGGGCAGTTACAACTAGTCTAGCTTTCCCTTTGACTTAAATCATAAATAAAACAAGGAAGCTTTACAGAAAAATAAGATATGCACTTTGGAGAATCTTGAATAAAGCAGACATGCTAAAATGGGTTTCTAGGATGTTTCCCAAGTGCTCCATGACTCAGTTTTAGCATGTGTTTACTTCTAGGACATGTAGAAGGAAACTAGTTGTTAGGGCCTGGAAAAACATAGGTAACAATAGTAGGGATTCTCCCCAATAAATTTTCCCAACTAGCTCATTATTGTTTGGTATGGGGAATCCATCCAGTTTACAGTCCAGCTACTATAGGTCAGGTAACAATTAAAGTGTTTTACTGGTTACAACCCGGTCCACCGTATATTTTGTTTAGTTTTTTAATATTTAAGTATGACGTGTAGGTGCCTAACTAAATGCAGCGATAGAGATAATGAGGAGGGTCGAAATGTGATGCACTGGTTCTTACCTCTCTCACTTCTAAATCACAAAACAAAAAGAAACTAACTAAGACTCACTAACCTATCCCTTGGGAGAAAAACTGTAATTAATGGTGAGTAATGTATTGTATTGCATGCATAAAGAAAATCACACATAGCTATTAACATTCTTGAACACATGAATATCAATAGAAAGATGAAAAAAAATATAGATTATCGTTAATTAAAACATTCATTACTCAATGTGGAAATTTTGCAAAAATAAACATAAGCACATTCATAACATGAAAGAATTCAATAGGTTAGAACAATCTCACAGCTCATGGAAACAAGTTGAAAAAGAAATAGTTCACATCCAGCCATCCCATGGAAAACATTTGAAACTCCACAGAACTTTCTTCAGTAGAAAACATATTACTCTTTATTGTAAAAAGAATTAGTTATTCTTACAATAAAATCCTCAAAATAGTATGAAAAAGGTCCTAGCCTATCTAAAAATCTCCTATACTTATACAAAAAAGAAAAAAACACTTTGGATGCTCCTCATTGCCTCTTCGGCTTCCTGAACCTTTCCTTTACAAAAAATTGTCATGTAGCTTGTGCACAAAATTAATATAATGCATTACATTTCTAATCAATATTCCCAAAACATTTCATGAGGAAGGCCCAAATTGCTCGTTTGTGAACTTTTTCCATGCATTAGCATCTGCTGCTATGCTTTCAAACCCATAAGGCTCAAGTAATTGAATGCTAATCTCATACTTGGAAGCTTGGGTCTTCACACCTTCTATTCTAGCAGGAATTAGGTGCAACTGGTCCTCCAAAAAGTGCATGCTCACGGCTGTATGTGCAACTTTATTTTTTAATATCCATTCATCCAAATCCTTGACCTGCTGGATTGCTTCTTCATCCACTTTGTATTTGTCCTGTAAACGCTTTAAAAATAGTTCATGTTCAGGTATAATCTCCAATATTTTCTCAGCATAATTTTGACACCGATTATATGTGAAGAGCACTCTCCTGCAGAATTTGACGCAAGCAGTCTTTGTTTTCTTCACTGTCTTTTTAAATTCTTCTGCGACATTACCGGAAAATTCCATTAACTCATATTCTTGTTTTGATGTTTTCTTATCTTTGATGGATATGTATGTGGGAGATTCTTTATTGGTTTCTATCCAAACCATTTTTCCTTTTAGAATTTCCAATATGTCTTGAGTCCTATCCAGAAAATATGAAGTGGTACATACAATCTCTTCCAGCCTGGTGTCTATCTGTGAAACTTTACATATTTCAACTTCTATCTGTAGTTGTATCTAATGAATACTTTTCCTAAGAATTAAAACATGCTCCTTTAAGGGTCTCATGTCAGCTTTATAATCCATAGCACTCTTTAGTGATGTTGTCAAAGAATTCTTCTATTCTTCTAAATCTGCCATCTGCTTCTGATATTGCTTCTCCTTATCTTCTGCAGTAGCTTTCTCTATTCCCAGCTCAATAACTTGGCTTTCCAACTTGTTCTTTTCCTCATTTAATTTTCCAAATGATAGCTGAATATTATCTTTCTCGACCTTTAAACTCTGATGGTCCAACTGTAACTTTTGTAACTCTGCCAAAGTAACTTGAGAATTCTTCTCTGTATTTTCTGCAGATATGGCTAAAGCATCCTTATCTTCTTGAAGAGTTTGGAATTTTTTCCTTGAAACCTTGAATTCACCTATCATGTCTTCATATTTTATATTTAGCTTCTGGATTTCATCCCTTTCTTTCTTCAAGTTTTCCTTCAACTGAGCTACATTCTTTCGTGACTGGTCTAGATCAGTCATGATCCTGTCCATGTTGTCTTCATTTTCTAAGTTTAAAGCTACCCCATCCCTTGCTATTAACCCCATGAGTACCATGTACTACTATTTTTTCCATCACCATATTCCCTGTCTTTCCTCCAGTGTCTGTGGAAATTGAACCCCGGTGATAGATCAATTGCACTCACAAAATTACTGATCAAACATGAAAATTTACACACAAAGGAGACTGAAAATTGGAGCATAACACTAATCTGTATTGAATAAGTGTACAATAGCAAAACTTGTGAAGTCATAGGATTTTGAAATAAATAATTACATGAGAGATTCGAATGCATAAGGATGCCATTTGAAATAGTCAAAAGTAGGCTTACTAAATCTAGTCAAATCCCCATAGGCTCATAAAGCAGTTTACAAATCTGCCTAGGAGCTCACGAATTGGAAAAGTCAAGTAGGAAAGCTAATAGGTGATGGAAAGACAACTCATACATGATTTTATTAGGAGAAAATAATGGAGGATGATGAGGGGAAACAACAAGGAAACTACACCTAGTCTTACTTTCCCTTTTGCCATAAAACTCAATAAAGCAGGCAATAAAGCAGAAAAAGCAGACATGCGCTAGGGAGGATCTAGAATAAAGAAGATATGCTAAATATGGATTTTAGGACATTTCCCAAGTGCTCCATGACTCATTTTTAGCAAGTTTGAATTCTGGGACATGTGGAAGACAACTTGCATAGAGTGGAATATTGGAAACTAGGCAAATAAGACAAAAATGGAATAGTTAATGTCTAAGGTAGCTAACTATGGGTTGATTATTCTAACACCCCCCATGAAGCCTGAATTATGAGTAAATATTAGAAAAATATAGGGCCTAGCAACAAGGCTTAGTCACCCTTTACATACTGCATGTCCATTTAACCAAGGAAAGAGGCAAAAACCCATTGGGAAAATCCTCCCTTAAACATGGACACTAAAACAAAATTTGAAAATATTGTCATCAATCATGATTCATAGCATGATCAGCAATCCCCATCAGTGATTTGAGATTAATGAATGTCTTCTCACAAAAAAACTTTGGTGAAGATGTCAGCTAATTGTTCTGAAGATGAATAGAAGAGTAGGTGAATGGTGCCATTATGCACAAGCTGTCTGATGTAGTGCATATGGATCTCAATGTGTTGGGTTCTCTGTCTTTGAACCAGATCATTGCAGATTCAAATAATGCTCTGATTATCACAATATATAATAGTTGAGAACTCTAATTCGAAACCACACTCACCAAGTAACCCCTGCAACCATAAACATTGAGTTGATGCATTTACAACTCCTCTGTACTCTGCTTCCGTAGATGAGAGTGCAATGGCACTCTATTTCTTGCTTGACCAGTTGATTGGTCCTTCAGAAAGCATGAACACATATCTTAATGTTGAATTTCGATCTATCTTTTCACCTGCCCAATCACTGTCAGTAAACTCAATCAAATCAAGATCAGATTTAGCTTTGTAGAATATCCCATGAGTTCTTGTTCCCTAAACAAAGTTAAGGATCCTTTTGGCTGCTCTCCAATGGATCTCATGAGGCTGATCCATGTATCTTTAAGCCACACTTACTACATAATAAATATCAGGTTTATTGTGTGTAAGGTACAACAAACACCCAATCAGTTGTCTATACCAGTGTACTATCTACCATAGGAGAAGAACCTGCTTCTTCAAGCTTAACTTCTGAAAGGGAGGGAGTCTTGCTTGGCTTGCAATATTTCATGTTGAACTTGTTTAGTAAATCCAAAGCATACTTGTACTGATGTAACTTTATTCCATGTTGGTATTGAGCAATTTCGAGACCCAAAAATTGGCTCAACAACCCCAAATCAGTCATAGAAAATGCATGGTTCATTGCATCCTTCAAGGAGGCAATTTATTTCTTTGAGCTTCCTATAATCACAAGGTCATCTAAATACAGGACAATAATCATCAAATAACCATGAATCAACTTCAAATAAACATTTGTATCAGAATTTCATCGAATAAAACTCAATGACAACAGAAAGCCATCAATCTTGGCATACCAAGCCCTGAGGGCTTGCTTAAGCCCATACAATGATTTCTTTAGCCTGCAAACAAAAGATGGATTAGTAAAAAACCATTGATGCTTCTGCATGTAAATATATTCAATAATATCTCCATTCAGGAAAGCACACTTCACATCCATGTGATGTACCTCCCATTGCTTCGAAGCTGCAATGGCTAAGGCTAGCCTGATGAAGTCCATATTTTCCATTGGTGCAAAGGTCTCATTGTAGTCAATACCATGTACCTGTGAGTAGCCCTTGGATACCAATATTTCCTTATATTTCAAAGGTGAACCATCAGTATAAAAATTAGTTTTGAAAACCCACTTACATTGAACTAGCTTCCTCCATGGGGGAAGATCAACCAACCCCCAAGTGTTGTTCTTCTGGAGTGAGCTGAATTATTATTTCATGGATGCTTGTTGTATTAGATCATATGTTGCATATTCATATATCTATGGGTCTAATTCAGCCATCAGATATCATTTCTCTACAAACAAAGGGTCTTTCATACTCGGGGCACTCTCAAACTGAGATGTAGTCCTCCTAGGATCACTAGGATTTCTAGCTAGTTCCCCAGCTGCATGAATTGTCTTTGATGCCCATTTTGGTCTTGTAGGAATGTTAGGATATACAATTAAATCATGATTATCAGACATATCAGAATCAACAAACTCATTTGTCTCTTCACTTACATTCAATGGTTTTGGTGGTGAAGAAGACTCTCCAACTTCAATTGCTGCTAAAGGCTCTTCTTAGAACTGAACACTCGTTTCAATGAAGGATTTGTTTGTGCTCAAATTTATCAGCTTGTACCATTTTGAATCTAAAAAGTACCCAACAAATAAACACTCTTGTCTTTGGGGCTGCAAATCCTTCCTCTTTTCTGTTGGAATTCTAGCCCAAGCCCTTGAGCCAGAAATCTTGAAATGGGTCACATCTGACTTGTGCCCACTCCCTACTTTGAAAGGAGTCATACCATCAATATGTTTATGAGGCACCCTATTCTTGATATAAAATGCACAGTTTTTAGCCTTGCTCCAAAACTTTGGTGGCAAAGTCTTAGCCTCCAAGATACAAGTTGCCATCTCTTTCAGTGACCTGTTCTTTCGCTCAGCAACACCATTTTGCTGTGGTGTGTAAGGGATTGGATGCTACATATAAATACCTACATATTCACAATATTGAATGAACTCAAACTTGCCATACTCACCACCATTTTCAGATCTGAGGATCTTGAGTTTCCTCCCAGACTGGTTTTCAACCAAAGCCTTAAAGACTTCGAAGAGGCCAAAAACTTTAGATTTATGCTTCAGGAAGTAAACCCAACAGTACCTAGAAGATTCATCTATGAAAGTTAATGCATATTTGGCCTGAATCATTGACATATGAGGGAATGGAACAGAAACATCACTGTGGATCAACTCAAGAGGTTCAGAGGTTCACTCATAATTAGCTCTCTCAAATTTATGCTCTGGGTGTTTTCCTAGGACACAACCTTGACAGAATCCCTTGGAAAACTTAATCTTTGGTAATTCGATGACCATTTCTTTTTCACTTAGATCAGAAAGATACTTATAGTTAAGATGGCCAAATCTTTCATGGCAAATATTTCTTGCCTCATTAGCATGAATCAAAAGATCAGAGGGGTTTGAGTAGGGTAGAAAATGTGAAAACTAGTATACCTTCGAAGTGTGATCTACAACTCCTTTTGAAAGACCCTGTGTGGGTCATCTGATACACTGACAAGAGGTTAGAGGCAAGAACTAGAACATACAATACATTGATTAACTTACCATGGTCAATATCAATCCTTCCTTTGCCCAAACTGTCAGTGAGAGAGTCATCTCCTAGCACTATCGGTGGACCTTTAAACATGTCAAGAGAGGAGAATGTCTCCTTGGTTGAAACCATATGTATTGAAGCTCCAGAGTCTATGATGAAGCTAGGTGATCTTGATGTGTCAGCAACCAATGCATGAAATCTCTCTCTGTCTTCTAAATTTGATCCTCCATCCCTCTTATTTGAGCTTTCAGGAAGGGAGATGTTAGTTTTCTCCAGGAGTTGGGTCAGCATGTCAATTTTCTTATTCATGTAGGATCTTTCAGGATGAAATCCCTTACTGTAGTATACGCACTTGCTCATTTCTCCTTTGTTCTTCTTCTTCTGGAAGTTCTTCTTGGAGCCTTGGGGCTCCTCCTGAGACTTTTTCTTGTCTCTCTTTTTCTCAGGTGGCTTCTTAGCTTTCTTCTCACCTTTTGAATCCACCCTCGAATCTCTAGCAACCAGAGCTTGGTCTTTGGATGGTTTGAGGGTGCCCATCATCACCACTTTATCTTGTTCTTGTGTGAGGGATTCCATGAACTCTGCAATATTAGGCATCTTCCAGGCTCGAGCTGTCAAATTGGTGGCATGGAAGGTTGAAACAAACACTGAATAGTTAGGGCCAAGCTTCAAGAGTATTTCCAACTCTAGTTTCTCTTGCTTTTAAATTCCACACTGTTTTAGCTGTAAAACAAGGGCTTTAAACATGGAAAAGTAGAGTTGCAGGGATTCAAAGCTGTTGGGACTCAAGGAGATCAATTCATTCCCAATTTGATGTCCTCTCATCTCATCTATATTACCAAAAATATCTACAATATTCTCCCATACTTCATTTGGTGATGTCAATCCATCAAAATGGAAGAGAAGGTCTCTGGATATGCTCGGACACAAGAGACCATAAGCCTCATCCCTTCTATTGTGCCATTTAATTTTCTCTATAGCTGCATTGAGCTCTGCTTCAATTTCCATAGTCACCCTATAGAGACATTTATCTTTCAACAGTATCTCCATCTCTACTTTCTATTCAAAGAAATTAAATGGAGTCAAGATGATCTTCTGAGATTGATCCATAGCTCAGAAATTGTCCCTTTAGTCAGTAGAATAGCTCCCAGTCAAGATGTCGAACCTGCAGTAGAAATATGGAAGGAAAAAAATTGATCTAAAAAATATATGATACCATGTGTAAATTTAACCCAGGTGATAGATCAATTACACTCACAAAATTACTAATCAAACATGCAAATTTACACACAAAGGAGACTGAAAATTGGAGGATAACACTAATCTGTATTGAATAAGTGTAGAATATCTAACCTTCTGAATTAATAGGCTTCTACAATAAATAATTACATGAGAGATTCAAATGCATAAGGATTCCATTTGAAATAGTAAAAAGCAGGCTTATTAAATCTAGTCAAATCCCCCATAGGTGCATAAAGCAGTTTCCAAATCTGCCTAGGAGCTCAGGAATTGTAAAAGTCAAGTAGGAAAGCTAATAGGTGATGGAAATACAAATCATACATTCTTTTATTAGGAGAAAATAATGGAGGATGATGAGGTAAAAAAATAAGTCAAATGCACCTAGTCTTACTTTCCCTTTTGCCATAAAACTCAGTAAAGAAGGCAATAAAGTAGAAAAAGAAGACATGCACTAGGGAGGATCTGGAATAAAGTAGATATGCTAAATATGGATTCTAGGAGGTTTCCCAAGTGCTCCATGACTTGGTTTTAGCAAGTTTTACTTTTATGACATGTGGAAGACAACTTGCATAGAGTGGAATATTGGAAACTAGGCAAATAAGACAAAAATGGATTAATTAATGTCTAGGTAGCTAACTATGGGTTGATTATTACAACAGTGTCTACCTTTTTCTCAGTTCTCTTAACAATCCTCTTCTTTTATTTGTCATAGAATATATTATTAAAATAAGGTTTTTCCTCCCCTTCAGTAGGCATGAAAGGAATCAAATCAAATTCAGAAATTGAAACTTCTCCTAATACTACTAGGAGTAACAACAAGCTCCAAGAGATCAAGATCACACTGTCCTTGTGCTTGATATGTAGGATCTTGTACTTCTTGTACATCAACTTGATCTATAGGCTGCTTTTCCTTTTGAGGTTCCATTAACCTGAAGCCCTCACTTTCTTCCTGTTTCTTCTTTATCTCAACTTCTTCTTTTCTTTTCTTTTCTTCTTCTTCCTTCTTAGCTACTTCTTCAGTAGATCATTTCTTTTCTTCTTCTTCAATTCTTAACCAATTTTCTACTTCTTGTACCAATTTGCTAGCATCTTCTTCTCTTTTCTTGGCCTCTTCCTCTTTTAGCTTCTTAGTTTTTTCTGCAGTCTTTCCTTTTCCACCCACAGTTGTTATCTTTTTCTTGAACCTTTTCTTAAGGGCTGTTATGTTTTTGGCATTGCGGAATGTATCCTCATCTTTGTCCCAGAATTTAGTATACTCAAAATGGATTTCAGCTTCTTTGCAGTAACCAACTACTTTGTTATGGGAATCATTTCTATGAAAATTCAGTTCTCCAAAGCGAAAATATTATGATTCTTTAACAAACTCTGCTACCTGCTTTACCCTTGAAAACTTATAGCTTCCAATGAAGAAGGGTATTGTAGGGTACACTGCCTTTTTATGTTCAACCAAAAAATTAACTACTCCATCAATGTACAACTGTCTGATGACATCCTTGTGGAGTACATAATCTATAGAATATTTTGGGAGCAGAGAAGGAGCTCTGGGACCACTTTACATCCTCACATACAATCCATCCTCTGTTAGATAATAATCCCCAAATTCTTGTATGACCTTAAATGCTTCCTCAGACATGCAATTACATTCTCTTAAGAAAATCAGAGTATATAGGGGCATAATGAAATGCGACAAATCTTCCTATAATAACTGTAATACTTATGCACCTAAAATAATTTGTAAGATCTGTATACTAGGGTTCTATCCTTCTCCCAATTTCACTTTAAACTAGGGAAATCCTGAGTGCATAATACGCAATCAATTAGAATATAACTCATGTAGAATCCAGATTTCTTCTGGGATACTCTTCCTAGTGTTTTTTAGGAATAAACACCCTTATAACCTCGGTTATGGGGTTACCAACTTACTTCTAAAACTTGTAGACAATTAGCTTTAGTTAAATGCAGAAAGGAAATAGGAAGAAATATTGGACTCACCTGATTACCGACGGTTTATCCAAGCTTTATTTTCTTTGCTCTGCTTCTCTCCAAAGATTTTAGGGATGCACCTCCTTCACCTGCAAAGAGAAAAGTATTCAAGTACAATCCTATACATGTATATATGACAGGTTATGTAAAAAAAATATATAGCGCTTAATCAAATATATTCATCAAACCCTAATACATGAAAGAGACTCAACACAATGTTGGAAGAAGAATTCTATTTATTAACAATAAGTGAATGAGATAAGTGTACAACCCAACGCCTGAGACAAGGACTCCTCTGCAACCAAAGGACTCTGAGTTCTGCTGCTCCAATACTTCTAAAGATATACCACTAGCATAACTTTTCTCTCCAAAATTCATTCCTTAATGCCCTCCCCAAGGCCTCTATTTATACTTTGGAAAATAGAGCAGTTTTGAAGGTTGAGGAGGTTGACACAGTTGAGATGGTTAATGATTAGGGCTCAACTAATCTCCATTAATCTTGATTTATATTTTTCAATGTCAAATGGAGGTGTATACAACTATTAATATAAGCAACCCGCGTATGACATGGGAGCCTCTTAAAGAAAACCCGCGTACAGATCTGTGCATGGGTTGTAATGGAGATAGTCGTGTACAATACGCGAGTTGTCAATGAGGATAGTCACGTATGTATGTGAGTTTCAATGGATATAGTCATGTACGCCAATCCATACTTAGAAAAATAATGTAGCAAGCTGGTTGAAGGATAAATGCATCTCATGTCATGCCCATCTATAGTGTTTTGGCAAACTTCAATCCTAAAATGTCCTTTTGTGTGCCAACATAATGAATTTTCAGCACTCGGACGGAGAAGTGCCATGTGGATTCCCATTCACATATTCTTAACGAGCTTGAACGAACAAGTCTATTTTCAGGAGTTAGACCTGGGCCTAAATAAACTCCATAAGGGTGGAGAATCCTATAAAGGGATAGCTTGTAAAAAGAGACCAAATGAGGCTTAATTTGGAATGAAAAATAGCTAAACAAATTCCCCTGAACCAATGGAAATTGTGGTATGAGTATCAAAAGACAATAAATAGGATCTAACTGAGGATACTCATAGGAGGAAGGTCCTCTCCATGGAAGAACAATGGTAAATACAAGGAACTAATTGTTAAAAATACCATAGTCCGTGGTCAAAATGTTAATGCTAGGTTTAAGTTGGAGTACTTATAAATGCAGAATGCATGTGAAACGACGAAAAACCATCCTAAATGAGAAAAAACACCTTAAAAATGATAATGAACATGTCACATGGAAAATAAAATATGGTATTAGTTTTACAAATTATGAACTATAGGGAAAAAACCCACTTGAAAAATAAATTTTCTATAAATAGTTCAAAATTTAAATAAAAACTCACCATTTGGATTTTTAACCATAGAAGACAAGTTTATACCTCTACCTTCAATTTCTCGGTGTGGACAATCCGATGGACTATTTCCAAAACTGCAAGTGTTAGGTAAGACTACACTCCATGCTCTTTCTTTTGATCCAAGAATTTGTCAAAATTGAGCCCTAATTTCATGTTTTTAGACGCCCTAAAAAACAACAACGTTGTGTATGCAGGTTTGGTATAGTAAAAGTCGCATAAACGCATTCTGTACATGGGTTTTCTATATGATAGTCGCGTACAGTACGCGACCTACCTTAAAATACAGTGGCGTATGCTACATGAGGTGAAAAAATAGTATGTAGGGTCAAAATTTCAAAATTTTATATGAAACTAAAGGTTGGCAATTGCTTGGTTATTAGGTTGAAAGATGGTGCTTGAGTAGAGGGAGAAAGAACATGAATACATGGATCAAGAAGCTCTTCAAGATGTACCCACAGTCCATATTTTATGTCAAACTGGGTTATTGAATTTTTTCTGTACCTCACCCATGCGGGCCAATTTATTCCTTTTGGAGTTCTTGATAAATTATTGGGATCATGACTTAGGCATGTTTGACATTCAAGGTGAGTCTTTGGATATTACTTCTGAGGATGTCTATTTCATTGTTGGTTTATCAAGATGGGGAGCTCCAGTGAACTTGGAAGGCATCGGCAGAGGCGGTGACCCTTTAAGTGTACAAAACTATATTGATATGTACTACGCACCAGGCACACAAAAACGAGGTAGCTACATCCCTATTGTTCACATACGCGACCTTGATTTGTAGGTGTTGATGAGTAATATAGTAAGGGTTGTAAGGTCATCATCACTCCACCTTTCAACTTGGAACCAGCTGAGATTAGCAGTAGATTGTATGCAGGGAGCCCTATATGACTGGTGCTCGGGAGTGATCTCGATTATGAGAAAATGGCTCTCTGACTGCAAAAAAGGCAAGAGGAAAATTTTTGGGTATTCCAGCATACTAGTAGCCTTCTTCTTTGAGAGAGTGTCGGGATTGAGTCCTATAGTGCCCCTACCAGTTCGTTCTCCTTGTCAGCCTAGGCTGAGCAAGTGGGGAGATATTTTCCTCCACCAGGGAGGTGGTGGATTGGTGCAGAGTGTCTATGATGATGAATTCTACTTTTGGTGGGAGTGACAATTGCAAACTTTGGAGCAGTTTCCATATGCTGGAATGCATTTCGGTGGTGATACTGACCTTGTCCTCCCTCCAGGAGGAGCATGGGGAGAGTTAGGTAATTTTTTATTTTCAATTTTTTTTTAAATTTTTTATGAATTTTAAATATAGAGATATATACATATGTATAAAAGTTTTAATCCTTTTAACATGTCAAAATGCAGATATTGGACCAATCCTCTCTGAAGGGAATCCACGTATGTATGTACGTCCTATCTTGGGAGAAGACCAGGGCTTGATTAGGGTTCTCAATGGGAAACTCGCCAGGATTACTCAGAGAGTACCTACTTTACGGATTAAGCACATCCCAGCCATCATGCAGGAGTTCATGGTTGGTGTACGACCTGTCTAGATACACCTTTTGAGGTGGGTAGCCAGAGCAGTACTGGTATACATAGATGCTGTTGAGGTTTCTGAAGTCAAAGAGGCTGAAGAAGCCAGAGTACAGGGTGACCGGGGGGACTAGGGTGGTCCAAGTGACCAAGGTGGTCAAGCTTAGACCTAGGGGCATTTTGATGGACTTAGATCCATATTTTGTATATTTTTTGTATATTATATAGTTATGACTAGATCTGAGGATCAGAGACTTGAACTATCTATGTAGACAGATATTCACACACACATATATATATTTGTCGGTTTATTTACAAATGTTCTTTATGTATTTGCTGTATACTTTTTATGTAAGATGTGTTAAATGCCAATCCAAGATGTAATTAGTGTATGCATCAGTTAATGAATTTTGATTCCTTGGAATATGATTGAATGTAATGAACTAAAAATGTCTTTCCAATAACCTAACTTGCATAAACTGACGCAATAGAATAGGGTTCCGCACCTGATAAGCCCAATTGAGCTAGGAAACCACTAGTTCAGAGTCCAGTCAGATTTCCAGCTGAGTGATACCATGTGACAAAACATCCCATAGAAGCTTAATGACAACTCTATATTCAGCCACATTATTGGAAGCAGGACCTAAGCAAGTGCCTCTTGAGTCAACTAACTGTCCTGAGAGTGAATAAATGACCCATGTAGCCAAAGCTAAATTACAAGTGTGGTGACTAGTGCCATCAGGGAAACCTACGAACCTCTCAGAAGACATCTGAAACAACCAGTAGATGGTATAAAAAACATAAACCGATGAACTAGTGTACATAAAAATACATACAATAAAATACATGAAAAATTCCTAATCCTAAGCATAGTACTTTTTCAAATAGAGCCCATTTCTAGGCTCAGACAGCTTATTCCCATCGAAACCTATCAATTCATTTGTGCCCTTTTTTAACACTTTCGACATGATATAAGGTCCTAACCACATATACCTAAACTTTCCTGCCCGTAAGGGGTTATTTGTATTGGTCCCAGAGAAAAACAAGTTCCCCCTCAGAGAAAATTCAAGGCTTGACCAATTTATCATATTGGATTTTGACCCTATTTTTATGAGTTTGGTTTGCTGTCAATGCATCTCTACACCGTTAATCAAGGTTTTATAAATGTAATAGACATTCTTCAAGCTCATTTGTATTAGATAACACATTAATAGCAATTCATGAGAATTTCTTAAAGACAGGATTTCGCATTCAATCGGGGTAACAACTTTCACTCCATGGATGAGTTGGAAAGGTGAAAACCCCATAGCAGTTTTTACATTTGTTCGATATGCCCAAAGTGTAGGATATAACATGATATGCTAGTTTGAACGGGCTGCATTAATAGTACGTTTGAGGATAGTATTCAAAGTTTTATTAACAGCCTCGACCTGACCATTTGCTTGAGGATAGAACGAAGATGAATGTTCTTGTCTAAATCCTAGCATAGTAGTCATTTCAGTCACCATGCTATTTTGAAAATGACTACCATGGTTAGTGACAATCACCTTGGGTATACCAAATCATGCTATAATTTGATTGAACATGAAAAAAACTGTAGTTTCCTCATCAGCTTTAAAGGTCGGCATTGCCTCTACCCATTTCATAAAATAGTCCATAGCGACAATGATATATTTGTGCCCCCCAGGCGAGGCTGGGTTACACGTCACGTAATCAATCCCCCACTTCATGAAGGGGCCCACAGAGATGACGGGGAATAACAGAGCGAGATGTGACTGGGGAATAACAGAGTGGGATGTGACCACATTTTTTTGGTATAAAGCTGACAAGGGTGATAGCTCTTCACTGCTTCCACACAATCTTTAAAGATTGTGGGCCAGAAATAACTGGCACGTAATATCTTATGGGCCGTTGCTAACCCAGATAAATGACCCCCACACGCTCCACTATGGGCATCATTCAGGACCATATCTACTTCCTCATGGGTAAGACATTGACACAAAACAAAATCTACCCCTCTATGGTATAAAGTATCTCCTATGATGAGTTAGTTCTTGGCATGTAGGCGTAGTTTACGTCGTTCTTCCCGTGAGAAAGTTGCAGGATACTTCAAAGTCTGGAGATAGATAAGTATATCTCCATACCAGGTATTAGAGGTGGAAATCAAAAAAATGTGCTCATATGGGAATGAGTTTTCTTCAGTAGCTACATCTTCATCTACTGGAAATTCTGCAATAAGCTCAGCAAAAACTAAGGATTTTTTGGATTTGGTGGATTGAAAATCCAAGTCAAACTCTTGGAGAATGACTATCCATTTGTTGAATTTGCCTCCAACTATCCGTTAGGATAGAACATATTGAAAAGGATTAACATCTGCCAATACTGTTGTAGTCCTTAGTAAGATGTAGTGATGTAACCTCTGAACAACATAAACAACTGCTCAATCCAACTTCTCAACGTGGGAGTACTTAAGTTCAGGTCTAGCCAAAGCATGGCTTAGATATTAAATGACATGCTCTTGGAGCTTATCATCCTCCTGGACTAGGACTACCCCTATGGTTGACTCAGATGCAACCATATATGATATAAAATCCCTAGAGTAATCTGGTAGACGCAATAATGGTGCCGACAACAAAGATTTTTTGAATTCCACAAATGCGAGTTGTGCAGTTTCATCCGATACAAATGGGGTGTCTTATTTTAGTAGGCACATGAAACCCTTAGTAATATTGGCATATTTTACATTGAAACATCAAAGAAAATTGGACTTTCCCTACAAGCTCTGAAGCTTCTTGATAGAACGAGGAGGAGGCAGATTTACAATGGCATCAACTTTTAAAGGTCCACCTGAATGCCTTTGTTAGAGACAATGAATCTGAGAAATCTCCCTGAATTGACATAGAACACACACTTGTGGATATTCAAGCAAATTTTATAGTATCTACATCGTTCAAATATCAAACGCAATTGATCTTGATGGTCAATCCTCTTACAAGAATGTGCAGGAAAATCATCAAGGTAGGGTTCGACAATGGCTTTAATATCATGAAAGGAAAAATTCATTTCCCGCTGAAAGGTAGCCCCAACATTTTTCAATCCAAAGGGCATTTTATTGTACGCGAAGGTACCCCAAGGACAAATGAAAGTAGTTTTATTTTGGTCTTCCGGTTTTATTTGAATTTGATTATATCTGGAGAAACCATCCATAAATGAAAAAACTTCACTTCCCGCGCAATCCTCAATAATTTTGTTTATAAATGGAGTAGGATAGTTGTCCTTAGGAGAAGCTTAATTTAAATCTCTAAAGTTAGTACAGACACATATGGTCCCTTGCTTCTTATCAATATGAACATGGTTGGATACCCATTCCATCAAAGTTATGGGATAAATAAAACCGGCTTTCAGTAGTTTTTCCACTTCATCCTTCACTACCACCACTTTACGCAGGTTAACAGGTCTCAACTTTTTCCAAATAGGTTTAGCGTCAGGGTATGTTCAGATCTCATGTTCGACTATAGATGGATCAATTCTTGGCATCTCCTCATATGACCAGGCAAAAACATCGCAGAATTCCTTAAACAAAGTAGTATAAATCGCAATCTCCTTAGGAGAGCAGTTTGCGCTGATATGTATATTTTCCACAATGTCAGGATTTACAAAGATGTTGATAGTGATGGTATAAGAAATATTTTCCATATTCCCCTCAACAAACATTCCTTCCCTTGGTAAGGGATTAACGGGCATATAAACATCGTTTGCCAGTCTCATATGAAACTCTTGATTCTCTATCATGTTTAACTCTGGAAGAAAATAGGATCGATAGTGAATATCTTCACAGATCTTATCTCATCCACACATGGCTTCCATAATGGCTTCATTATAAGGTAAAACCATATCTAAACAATCTGTAGAATGCAAAAAAAATTCTTCCCAAGCAGGAAAATAGACTTCTTCCAGGTCCTCCGAGATTGTGAGGGGGACCGGAATGGGATCAATAGTGGTTTGGGTGATAGCTTGATAAGCCACTTCCACTTTCGATAAGGGAACTTTAGGTTCATGGTGGGAAGGGAGAACCCAAGGATCAATCCTATCAACAAACATGGATTTGGACTTCCCCACACTAGTAGAACCTATATAATTAATCGAAGCTGGAAGATCAAATGTGCCATCAATGATGTGTACATTCTAGCTCCTAAGCTCTTTGCAACATGTTTGTCTTGATCAACCAAAGGTACAGTGGACTCATTAGATTCCATGCGGCCTTTTCAAGTAAAATTGAGGTGGTCAACAGTAACCAACTTCCCTTCGTGTGGAAACACTACCACCCAAAAGACGACTGATGCAATAGCATGCATGGCATAAGTCCAGCCTATTCCTAAGAGCAAATTATAGTCCAAAGGTGCATCAATCACCTCCACCTCAATAGACACTGCTTTCTCTGCCATCTTAATTTCAAAAGCTGGTAGGATACCATGCAGATGGAATGACCTGCCATCGAAAGCAGTAAGAAAGGTGTTTGATGGGACGAGCTATGGGGATCCAAGAGCTTTCCAACATGACAAGGACATAACACATGTAGAAGCACCCTCATAGAAAAATACCCTTCGAATGGTATTTCCACCATGGATGAAATCTATCAATAAGGCTACATCGTAAGGTAGGTGAATGTTGACATCAGACAAGTGGAATTTCTCCATGAGACTCGATGAGTCCATACTACCTAAGGCTGTCAAGAGTGCATCCCGCTGGGCGAGACAACTCTGTAACACCTCTAAAGCCAACATTGTACAAGGTGTCTAGGCTAAGTCTTCAACTATGGAGTAGTTATATGTAGCCCTAGCATTAGGATTATGCAAAGTCTTCTTAAAGACACCTTTCAGTATCTTGGACATAATTTCGGCAGGTTTCTCGATCGTGAGAGGGTTAGAAGTTTCACCTATGGACTTACCCTTCTCTGAGCTCTCTTTTCATAGTTCTTATTCTTGTTCTGTAGTGAATTTTGAGATCAAACCATGTTGATATAGTTGGGGTTAGGGGCATTTGGGGTGCCCCCTGCTACATTTGAAGTTGAAGCAGAACTATGCCCCTGGGGAAAATGATCCTTCAGGACAACCAGTTGTTGAGCTTTTAACAGCTTCTGAGCTTGTTCCATAAGAGGACAAAGATGGGTGAGGTGATCTTCATGGCACAACTTACATGGGAATTTCACCTTCTTCTTTTATTTCTTGCCCCCATCAGCATTATTTGCGGGTTTCTGCTTGTTTTGATTTCCCTCCCCTTTTTTTCCTCTCTTCTTTTTCCCACTGAGCTGCTGATTTCCCTTTTGAGAGGTTTATGCAAAAACATTTGCATTTTTGGGTGAGGAGGCATCCTTTGCTGCCTCTGTCCTAGAATGTTTGATGGACAACTGATGGAGCTGTTTGGTCAAGGATTCTACAGTGGGAGAATTCACGGAACCAACCGCACCATTGGCATGGGGTCCAGGCTTAGGTTTCTCTGCATCATGTGTTGGCCTCGGTGCCTCAGGTATAATATCGTATAAGATCCCAGAGTGAGAATAAATCAAAACAAGATACTGGGCCCTGAGGATAGCTTCTTCCTCACTCGTCACTTTTGAAGTAGATACGTCCTTATATATATAACGTAATAGAGATTTAAGGAACCATTCTAATAAGAACTCAGGAGGAATAGTGGCTTTAATAAGGCTCTTCCACCTCCTCCACTCTTGGATGTGATCCGAGATATGGGTGGCCTTGTTCTACTGAAAGGTATACAATAATTCCATTATGAAATCATATCGGATAGGAAGCTGGAAGTGACTAAGGAAAGCATTATATAAGTCCCAAAAACTATTGAATGCAGTGGAATGCAACTCAATGAACCATTTTGCTGCATTACTCATCAAGGTTCTTTAGAATAGCCTCAACTGAACGGAATCTTCATTTAGTGAGTTGGAAGAGAACCATAAATGAAAAGTGGTGGTATGAGCCCTAGGATCTTCACCAACTTTTCCTTCGAATTTTTGGATGTTCAAGGGCAACTTGGTAGGTACATGTGGCCAGGAGGGATCATGCCTCACCGGGTCATTCAACAATTTAGACAAATCTGGCAAGTTTAACATTGCCAAGAAAGGAAGCTTAGGTCTAATTGGAGCACTAAAAGTACCAGTTTTGGGATTAGAGGTACTTGCCCTTGTGTTCCCATATGTGAAGGTGGGGTTGCCCACTATTGCGGGTTGTGAAGTGAATGGGTTTCTTTGAAAAGGGTTCCATCCATAAGCCACAGGATTGTTTGTGTAAGGTGCAGTTTAAGAGGTTATGGCTACACCATTCGAAACTGGGGTTTGAAATATAGGAGCAGGTATCCCTCTGCTAAAAAGCGAAAAGGGAGAGCTCATAAATGAATCAGAAACCGAGGTTTGGAAACCTTTCCCATAAGGGTTAGTGTTTCCAAACTGCACCCCTACATAAGAAGGTGTAGGGCCTATGTATGGAGTGGATGGGGCAATGTACCCCCCATTCCAAGGAAATCCTTGGACAAAATCCGAGGATCCGATCATACCACTCTGGGTAGTGTGTGCGAAGGAGGTAGGTAGAGTAGGTACACTAGGAATCCCAATGACCATTCCAGTAGAAGAACCTGCTATATTTGTGGGAGCCTATGGTTGAACCACTTGGCTTGTTGGAGTTAAGGGGTAGTAGGTATGTTTTTTCTAGGGGTACT
The DNA here is from genome assembly GCA_001517045.1 of Pseudotsuga menziesii. Lineage (NCBI taxonomy): Eukaryota > Viridiplantae > Streptophyta > Pinopsida > Pinales > Pinaceae > Pseudotsuga > Pseudotsuga menziesii. Next base: position 124,944 of record LPNX010092542.1, on the reverse strand, counting down.
AATTGGGGGAGGTAGCACCCCTTCAGCCAGAGTGGCTGAGGTGAAGGTAAAAGACTTTTCTCCTGCAGTAGACATTATCCTGCCCATAGGGACACTAATCTCGAGTGGATCAAAAGGATGAACCTGAACGATCACTGGATCCTTTAAATCAGTTAGAGGTGTATTAAAATTCCTTGCAAAATCGTCAGCCTGCAAGTCTTCTATCTCAACGGTGTTTAAATTAAGACAAATTTCCCTAAGTTCTGGTTCACTCGGAACTTCACTGACTCCTACTGGTTCAAATGAACTGTCTATGTCCAACCTTCGCCTTTGAGGGGGAGGTGGAGGTTCCAATGTGATAAGAGGAGGAAGGTTTTGCAACCTTCATGACATTCTGATAGGTTGGTCCTCCATGATTGTAAATTTGACTTTTCAAACCCTAAGGTCTGCTAAACATAGACAAACCATAGAGCAATCACTACGAAAATTCCTAAAGTCTCAACAGTAAAAAAGGGTACAAGATATGATTTCTCGAAGAAAGTTGAAAGACAGTTTCTTGACGTGCTTGAAGAGGTTCTTAGGCACAAGCGGAGGAATCACCCACTGTCCTCCAAAAATTTCAACAAGGGTTACCTTCCAAGCCCATCCAAGGTGAACTAGAAATAGCCTTTTGGTTTACCTATGCATGAACCCTATATGTGAAGAGACTAGAGGCTAGCTTAACTATTCCAATAGTCTAGGGGGATAGTCGCAAGGCTAATTTGTACACATGGGTAGGGTACCTAAGCCTGAAACTCTATCTAGGACAAAATCCCCAGATGTGTAAAAACCTTGGGTTACATTTCGACAAGGAATCGGAGGGTTATCTCCTCATTCCAATGCCTCCACGCGGCCTCGTGCTTGACTCCCGTTTGAGAGGAGCTTCCCAGATACTATTGATAAAGAGAAGGATTTACCTATCGATTGGTCCACTATGTCTGAATTTAAATACGTGTGGGGAGTTTACACTTCCTATCACAGAAGTCTAGCCTAATCTAGTAGGTGTATGGCCCTATAAAACAAAAATTACTAATAAATTTTAATTATAGCATTCATTTTAAGGGCTATTTTTACTCAGAAGGCAAGTGGAGTGAAAGACTATGATGTTATTGACTTGATAAGAAATGTAAAAATAACAGGTGTATAAATCAATTTCAAAGCAAATGATCACTACTTAAAACAGGCTTCTCTCTTCTTCTTTTTTTGTAAATATAAACTGATGAAAATGCAACTAATAAGGAGAAAACTAAGACTATATTTTTGTAATTTTTGAGATCTTATTTTAAAAACTGAAAATAAAACTACTCTATGCAAAACAAATGCAAAAGCTTCCAATTTTTTTTTCACTTTTCAAATTCCTCAAAAACTACTATGCGCCTAAATGCACAATTCTTGAGTATGCTTGAATAAATTAACTGTATAAAGTAAGCAAAATGAAGCAAAGAAGATTCATAAAACCAAAGATCAACCACCTAAGGAAGATTTGGAAAAACCTAGCTTGGGAAGACATAATGAATGGAAATCACTGAAATCAAACAAAGGAAAGTGGAAAACCAACCCTATCTAGAGATAGAAAAGGATAAAATAGTGTCTATAACCCTGATCACTGATTGAGACAAGCAGCACTCAAACCTCTCACCCAACAGGCAAATCCACTTCAATTTTCTAACAGAAAGACAATCCAAACAATAAAAACTCAAGGGCTTACTAGGAAGCACAATGTAATGTCCCCGACCCTCTGACCGACGAAGAGGACGCTACCGAACCATCAAACATCTGGGAAACTAGCCCCATGAACAAGAACATGCATATAATGCTGAAATAAAATGCTTAAAACAGAAAACATGCAAGGATGCATAATTACTCAACATACAAAGGAAGAAAACATACATTTGAGCATCAACATGTTCCTCATTATTCATCACTAATAAATATAGCTCCAAACATGAAATGGTCAAGAATACTCATCTTGTAAGAACTCATCCTACAACCAGCTACGTCGCTGCAACATTCCACCCAACCATAGGCCAGCGTGCTCATCAATCTCTCAGCAACACTGCCACCCCCGAATTGGGCATGATTCTCCAAGGAATAAGGGACTAAGAAGGATTACACATAGCAAAGGATACACAATACAGCTAAGTCAACACAGTTGGCTTTATCAGGCCATCAAGGATCTAGGAAAGGCTGAATGCTAAACTGGTACACTCATGGAAAAGCTAACGATGCCTACACTAGAGCTATCCTAATTTCTAAGACACCCACACACATCCGACAGCAGGAATCGATCTCTTTTCTGCTTCACATTCCCTCAGGCCCTGACTTCCCTTGTCAGTGCTCTTCCGGGGTTGTGTAGAAGAAAGCTAGCCATATAAATATCTCTGTGTGGTTCCCAAACCTAGGTTTATCAAGCATACCTAGCCTTCAATCCCACTCCACAAAGTTCAAAGACCAACCACTACATAGCCGTAGTAAAACAAAATTAGTTCATAGCTCTGTGAAGAAACACAGAGAAACAGGGTGACACCCCAAAATGGTGGACGCGGCTCAAGACAAAAAAGGCGATTCAGAGTTGTTCTTGGCCCTAGCATGGCCAAAACAACTCAGCAATGACCCAAAAGATGATTGCACCAACAGTGACCTAAAACCAGGGAAGGAACAGCAGCCACAATTTTTACCACTAAAACAATGGGAGAATCCCAAACTCAAAGAAAAAACCACATGTATACAGAGGACAACCATGAGCTCTCAATCTCCATAGATGGAAGAACATGACCTCTACCTGATAGGGTTCAACACACAGACCGAAGAACAACCCCCAAAAGAACAGAGTCCCGCTTCCAATAGGATGATCCCCCCATTATCTTCCTACGTGTGAGGATGAGAGAAAAACCCCCCTACATGAGAAGGAGAAAGACGAAAACCTCTTGAGAGTGGAATTGTGGGAGAGTGGAGAGAATGGAATGTTTCCCCTCTATCCAACTGACATGAAGAGGAAAATTCCATCGGTGTAGTGGGAATGTGGGCAAGGACTGACAACTCTGCCACACCCACCACTACTCAGCAATAATGGCTCCCAACTAACAAACATCAGAAGTTTAAATGGGTGGTTGACACATGGATTTTCCCCATAGGTTCAAGATTTAACATTCCCCCCCCTTATCCTTAGGAAAATCATGCCTTTTTCATTAACGTTGCACCATTGTAGCTAGCTGTAGGTTCATTTTAATTAATGTGCATATTTACATGATGCCAAAACTATTATGTGCCGGATAGCATGATATACCATCGACAACGACCCCAATTGCTGAAACATAACACAAACAAATCGATGGTGGGGCTTTTTCCTTTAGCTCCACACCATGATTAATTACAATATACATTTCATGTATCTTTTAATGGAACCGGGGTCAAAATCAGAGATATTACAATCCCCTCCCCCTTGGAATGAAATCGTCCTCAGTGTTCCAATACATAGGAATACATATACAATTTCCACATCAAAATTTCAAAATTTTGTAGATCTGTCCCACATTCAATTATTTACTTGAACTTTCAAGACCAAGCCCCTCGGCTTCCATGAGCTTCTCCTGCTGGTTCTTAGCTTTCGGCTCATCCCCAAGTCTAGGAACTTTGTGGTTGCTACCCTCTTTATGTTCCCTTGTTGGGCAGTCCCAACGGTAATGATGTCCTCTGCATTTCCAACATTTCACTGGCTACTTCAACTTTACCTGCTCAATTTCCTTTGAGTATTCATGCCTGGAACATTTCTTAATGGATCGCTTGGATGAATGCCCCATCATTCTACTTTCTTTTCCTTTACGGATTTCTCCCAGAAGGCATTTTACCTCCTTTTGCAGAACAATAGAGTCTTGCAAAATCTAGTGGTTGATATCAGTCTCCCTTTTCTGTATCTTGAGCATCTCTCCAAGATTTTATTGGGTCTTGGCAATCATTTGAAGGATACTTCCATCCAAATCCAATAGCTTCTGGTCTACTGCCATGATCAATTTGCACTACTGGATTTCACTTTTCTCACTTGTGAAATGCATCATTGAAATTATGTTAGACCAAGCATAATATAGGCATTCAAATCAGTCAATTAATTTCCCATTTGTCATGACAGTCCAAGTCTCATCAAGGAGCCTTTCATATTTTTCATGCCGACCCAACAGGCACATGAGTTCATTCATTTCAATTCTTGGCCAAGGAATTAACTATTCTAGCATTCACAATTTATTTTAAGCGAATAAACACATGCATTCAACAATCTTTTGTTTTCGCAATGCATAAGTATGTATAAAAAAAAGGAAAGAGAGAGCGGCAAGAGTTTTTTTTCCCTCTTTGTCTCGTTCCATTCTGGAACCGACACCACCATTGTGGTTTTCATTCTCTCAGCCTCTTTCACTTCACCGTGAATGCTGGACCAATCCCTCTTAGTCATGACACTTAGTGTCTCCAGTCTATTTCAGACCTCTCAACCATGGAGCCTCCCCACATGGTTTGTCTCGGCTGCTAGGACCTTCACAATATCACTAGCACCTTTTTCATTACTGCTCATTTTGAGCTTCAGGACAGTCACATGCCCACATGCACCCCTAGGATGCTCTCATAGTCCTCACTCCCAACGATACCTATATTCAAAAAATGAATAGATTCACATGTTTAGTTTATTCTCAATGGTTTTTATCTCGTAAATAAGAGCTTAGAATATCATACCAAATCATATGTACATGTATATTCATAACCAAGAAATTGCAAAATAATCCAATACTTATCCGTATTATGCGTTTCCTCTTTCGTCCACAGGATCCTGCTTTGCTTTGCAAGCCTTGGAATTTATTATGGACTTGGATGTTAGGTCAGCACATAGGCTACTCCTCAACATCAAATAATTAATGTCCAACTAGTACACCTTCACATCGACTAGGATGGAACAAATCATCCAATCCAACACAGTTGGGTTTATCAGGCTATCAACAAATCAACCAAGCCAACACAGTTGGGTTTATTAGGCCATGTACTTATGTCAACAATGCATTTATATCAACAATACACTTATATCAACAATACACTTATATCAACCATGCACTTATATCAACAATACCCTTTTATACATATCAAGCATAGTCAAGCCAACCTACAGTTGGGTTTGTATAATGATCTAGCCAAGCCAATACACAATTGGGTTTATCAGGCTGTAGGAAATCAAGCCAACACTGTAATGTCCTTTTCGCTTTCGTGTACAACACCAAACTACATTTGTTTAGCCCAGAAACACAAGAAATATGAGCAAACTCATCAGTGTTATTGCTGTAAAACTATAATCATATTTCACATCATTCACTATCAAGTATTGAGACACCAAGAGTGCATCCACCCCCTAGGGTGTAATCAATATTGAAAACCCTTTCATGACCTGACATTAGGAAAGTGTGCACCCATTTCTGATGTGTGCCATGTAGGCCCTATTTGTACTCAAGCAATATTCCATAATGGAAATAAAATCAAAACATGCTCTGCATTTTGAATTTAACAATTTGACATGCATATTATTAGCTATGGTAACGGAACACTTATCCATTTACCGAGGCAATATTCCTTCATTAAGGAGGAATGGGGGCTTCCTTCTCTGAGTTGACAGTCCCTCGGTTTTCCATCCCAACTCCTTTCTACATTTCATATATACACATGTCTTACTGACATAATCTATACCATCTCACTCATGTTGCTTACCAAACATGTAGGGAAGATGAGACATTTCCAAAATGTCCAATGGAGTTTCATCCGAAACCCATTTCCAAGAGAGGGGAGAACCTCCCCATAAATTTTGGCTCCTTTAGGCCATCACACATGGTCTTCCTGCAATGTGTACCCCTGGCACATTCATCAAGTAGCCAAACAGTCAATCATTATTTGATAATACAATCCAAATTGACTATTTCATAACCAAGTAATGAAATTAGTAATTAAATTCAATAGGAATTTGCAACTCTGTCTACTACAGAAATTGATTTGCTTAGCAATGAGGTGATCCTCATTTGTTGGTCTCTTGTAAGTAGAAAAACTATTCCCATTATAATTTATGCTTACTAGCATCACATGTACATCCAATTACAACATGTCCTCCTGACACAATTCTATGCAAGCCAATAGTGATTAGTGGTTGTCAGCAATTTCTCAAATATGAAATTTACAAATTCAAATTGACAACTCATTATGCATACAGACTATTTTCACAACCATGAGACTCTTCTCATGAGGTTTAGCTCTTTCACATGGTAGATTGCAGTCTTTGTCATGGTCTTACAAATTTTTGCCATGCCCCAAACAATCTACCTGAAATTTGAACTGCAATCAGCCACACACTTGGTAGGTATTGATGCATATAAACTTTTCCCATTGCTGCAACAATCACTGAAGAATTTTTAGAATTATAGAATTCGAATATTTCCAGCGGTTAGCACATCAATATTACCAAAAATCATTTACTTCACACAATCATTATCATACTAAAATTGCAAGGTCACATCATTTATGCCAAAATGAAATGTTTAGATACTCCTTACTTCACAAGCATAGCATTGTACCACCTTGCCCTTCCATAGAGCATTTCCAGCAGCCAATCGATCATGACTACCCTCTTCATGCACTTACTATTCTGCATTCATAACAGCTCTTGAAATGGTTCCAGAATTGTCATCAATTCATGATTTCAGCCATTAGTTATTCATAATAACACATGCACTATCTCGATGCATTCATGCAATGCATCACAACATTTGCACCCATACTTATGTACGCATATCTACAACATTTACTCATACTTTTCATATGCATCCATTCAATGCATCACTACAAGATTTATGAAATCTTTTAATGCATATCCATTCAATGCTACCTTTAGCCACCTAGTATTTTTCTTCCTTTTCAGTCCTGAAGCTTCTGAAAGACTACTGACAATTTCACTGAAAAACTGCTGAAATCTATGAAAAATACCACTTAAAAACCCCCAAAATTCCTTTGCCAAATTCGGTCTCATCCCATAAAAAATTACGACGTTTCAGAGGTCAAAACAACTAGTTTTCTCCACTGCTCATCAGCGGTCTGCTCATCTATTTTTCTTTGATGTGTCAAGTCTGTAATTGTCTAGGCTTCCAAACTGTATCGGTGCTACCAAAGATGGTTATCAGTGATCAGGATCGATAAGCACTACCGCATCGCCGTATCAGTGATCAGATCCACTATACATCGGGCGACTAGTTCTTTGGGCAGCCACAATGGCGTCCAACGAACTCTCTATGGTTTCTGTGGCCATAACTTTGTCGACGGTCAAATAAACTAACAACTGCAGCATCGAACAGTTAGTACCATAGGAATCTTCAACGATGGCCAACAAATCCACTATGGTGTCTGTGGTCCACAAACCTGTCGACGAATCAGAGCTCTAAACCTTATTGTTTATGCGATCGGAGCATCACCGATTTAACCTTCTAATCATCAGAGTGCTATTCCACATGGCAGCCGCAACACTGGATGCATGAACAACTAATTTCTTTTGACGTCAGCCGCTGCATCGGTGGCTCCATCCTCTAAATTTTGCCAATGGTTCCAACTAAGTGAGCTGAAATTTCGGCGGTTCCGTCAACTAACTTCCACATATCAGTGCTCCAATATTCTAAACTTCATCGATGGCGATGACGTTTCAGTGACTTCATCACCTAATCATCGACGATCGAAACCTCTAAACTTCATCGATCGCCGATGGTTTCATGTCATAGAATTGTTTTTGAAATTTTCTCTTTAATCATTAGAGGAATTTTGGGGTCTAAAATAGGCCTCCTAAGGAAAATAATAAAATAATAGTTAAAATAATAAAATAATATTGATTAATTTTGGAGGAAGAAAGAAAAAAACTACTTTTTGTGTTTGTATTTTCGACATATCTCCCTGATTTTTTACTCAAATTTCGATCGGGAGAGCTCGTTGGATGCGTAAATTGATTCCTCATCCAACGAGTACCCACACTGCATACTTCTGATAGACCCTGCTACCCCAAAAACAAGAAATACTTGAAAAAACGTGATGATGATGTCATCATCACGTTTTTTCAAGTATTTCTTGTTTTTGGGGTAGCGGGGTCCATCAAAAGTATGCAGTGTGGGTACTCGTTGGATGCGGAATCAAATTACGCATCCAATGAGCTCTCCCGATTGAAATTTGAGTAAAAACACAATGAGATATGTTGAAAATACGAACAAAAAAAGTAGTTTTTTTTAATGACAAATATGTCAATTCAACCATTATGGTTAACTTATTTTATTGAAATTCTATTGGTTCTTGAATTCCAACTCACAAAAACTTATTTTGGCATGTTTTCTTATAAGGCCCATTTTAGACCCCAAATTTCCTCTAATGCTTCTTTCCGTTGCCGCTGTTGGTCGCTTTGCCAACTACCTTCCTATATTTTTTGATGTCATTTCAGCACTTACATATTCTATCCTCTACCAACGTATCATCAACACTTTCAATGTCTAATTTTCGGTGAAAATTCCTCCTTTCTCCTCGACGCCTTCACCTTTTTCCTGCTGACGTATCGACATTTCCATCACCTAATTATCGGTGATTTGAACAACAAATTATCACCGCCATTTCGACGATCTTTAGCTATACGGAGCCAATGTATCGGCGTATGCATATTCTTTCTTCTGTCGATCGCCAACAACTTCTGAACTTCATCGAATTCCAAAATTTTCAACACTTAGAATATTTTTCCTCTGGGCTCTGCATCGGCTGCACAATTAGCTAATTGTCACCGATCCAAACAACTAAACTCCACTGATCGCCTGATGGCCTCTTTCAGATGGTCTTTCAACTAAAAGGGGCCAGCGTTTCAGTTGTTCTCTGCTAAAACTACGACTCCAACTTCCACTAATTTTCGTCGATAGCCAATGAACATGTAGAGAAATTTCAAAATTTTCTTCCTCTATCGTCATATCGTCGATGGTTCCCTCAGCTATACTTCATCGATCAATCAACTAACTATCGCCGCTCCAAACTGCTAATTTTCCCCAATGTATCGGCTCAAACTTATTCTAAATTTCGTCGATCAAATCGACTAATATTCACCATTTCCAGGGTCTGTATCGGACAGTCGTTAGACTAATCTATCCGTTGCATCAGAAGGGCTTCCCACTAAGTCTACCAATGCGCCGACGGTCTGTCACTTAGAAATTTTCCAACAAATTTTTTCTAGAAAATTTTCTATCATAATTTCTGATCTCTGTTGGGTAGAAGGAAACCTGCCTCTGCTAGCTGATCTTTCATGGCCTTCTGAGGCCCAAATGATGTAATGATGGCTCTATCACTGCATCTTCATGACCCATTCAGGCCCATGCTGCAACCTTTGTTTTGATACCACACTGTAACATCCCCGACCCTCTGACCGACGAAGAGGATGCTACTGAACCATATAACATTCGGGCAACTAGCCCCATGAATAAGAACATGCATATAATGCTGAAATAAAATGCTTAAAATAGAAAACATGCAAGGATGGCTAATTACTCAAGATACAGCAGAAGCAAACATACATTCAAGCATCAACATGTTCATCACTATTCATTAATAATAAATATAACTGCAGAGACGAAATGGTCAAGAATACTCATCTTGTAAGAACTCATCCCGCAACCAGCTACATTGCTACAACATTCCACCCAACCATAGGCCAACATGTTCATCAATCTCTCGGCAACACTGCCATCCCCGAGTTGGGCATGATTCCCCAAGGAATAAGGGACTAAGCAGGCTTACACATAGACAATGATACACAATATAGCCAAGTCAACATAGTTGGGTTTATCAGGCTGTCAAGGAGCTAGGAAAGGCTGAATGCTAAACTGGTACGCTCATGGAAAATATAAGGATGCCTAGACCGGAGCTAGCCTGACTTCTAAGGCACCCACACACACCCAACACCAGGAAGTAGTCCCTCAGGCCCTGACTTCCCTTGCTAGTGCTCTTTTGGGGTTGTGGAGAAGAAATCCAACCATCTAACTCTCTCTGTGTGGCTTTTAAACCCAGGTTTCTCTAGCATACATAGCCTTCAATCCCACTCCACATAGTCCGAAGACCAACCACTGCATACCCACAGTAAAACAAAATCAGTTCATAGCTCTATGAAGAAACACAAGGAAACAGGGTGACACCCCAAAATGGTGGACACGGCTTAAGCCAAATAAGGTGATTCAGAGTTGTTCTTGGCCCTAGCATGGCCAAAAAAACTCAGCAGTGACTGAAAATGAGGGAAGGAACAATAGCCATGGTTTTTAGCACTGAAACAATGGGAGAAGTTGAAACTCACAAAAAAAACCACATGTATATAGAGGACAACCACGAGCTCTCAACTTGTGTAGAGGTAAGAATGCAACCTCTACCTGACAGGGTTCAATGCACATATCAAAGAACAACCCCCAAAAGAACAGAGTCTGGCTTCTAGCAGGATGATCCCCCAATATCTGTCTACACGTGAGGATGAGAGAATGAACCCCCTACGTGAGAATGAGCAAGATCAAAACCTCCCGAGAGTGGAATCGTGGGAGATTGGAAAGAATGGAATATTGCCCCTCTGTCCAAGCAACATGAAGAGGAAGAGTCCACTGGTGGAGTGGTCACGTGGGCAAGGACTGAAATCCCTGCCACACCCACCTCTATTTAGCAACAACTGCTCCCAACTAATAGACAAATGAAGTTTAAATGTGTGGTTGACACATGGATTTTCCCCGTAGGTCCAAGGTTTAACATTCCGGCCTCTTATCCTTAGGGAAATCATGCCCTTTTCATTAACGTTGCACCGTCATAGCTGGATGTAGGTTCATTTTAATTAATGTGCATATTTAGATGATGCCAAAACTATTATGTGCCGGATAACAGGATATACCATTGGCAACGATCCCAATTGTCAAAACATAACACAACAAAATCGATGGTGGAGCTTTTTCCTTCAGCTCCATGCCACGATTAATTACAATATACACATCATGTATCTTTTAATGCAACCGGGGTCAAAACTGGGGATATTACAATCCCCTCCCTCTTCGAATAACACCATCCTCGGTGTTCCAATACATAGGAATACATATACAATTTGCACATTAAAATTCCAAAATTTTGTAGATCTGTCCCACATTCAATTATTTACTTGAACTTTCAGGACTAAGCCCCTCGGCTTTTATGAGCTTATCTTGCTGGTTCTCAGCTTTTGGCTCATCCCCAAGTCTGGGAACTTTGTGGCTACTACCCTCTTTATGTTCCCTCGTTGGGCAGTCCCAACGGTAATGATGTCCTCCGCATTTCCAACATTTCACTAGCTGCTTCATCTTTACCTGGTCAATTTCCTTTGAGTCTTCATGCCTGGAACAATTCTTAACAGATCGCTTGGACGAATGCCCCATCATTGATCCACTTTCTTTTCCTTTATGGATCACTCCAAGAAGGCTTTTTACCTCCTTTTGCAAACTAATATAGTCTTGCAAAATAGGGTGGTTCATCTCATTCTTCCTTTTTTGTATCTTAAGCATCTTTCCAAGATTCTCTTGGGTCTTGGCAATCATTTGAAGGATACTTCCAGCCAAATCCAACAGCTTCTGGTCTACTTCCATGATTAATGTGCACTATTGGATTTCCCTTTTCTCACCTATGAAATGCATCATTGAAATTCTGTTAGACCAAGCATAATATAGGAATTCAAATCACTCAATTAATTGCCCAGTTTTCATGACAGTCCAAGTCTCATCAAGGAGACTTTCATATTTTTCATGCCTTTTCAATAGGCACATTAGCTCATTCATGTCCATTCTTGGGAAAGGAATTAACTATTCCAACATCCACAATTTGTTTTAAGCAAATAAACACATGCATTCAACAATTCTTTGTTGTCGCAATGCATAAGTATATATATAAAAAAAAAAGGAAAGAGAGAGCAACAAGATTTTTTTTTTATCCCTCTTTGTCTTGTTCCATTCTGGAACCCACACCACCATTGTGGTTTTCATGCTCTCAGCCTCTTTCACTTCACAGTGCATGCTGGACCAATCCCTCTTGGTCATGACACCTAGTGTCTCCAGTCTATTTCAGACCTCTCAACCATGGAGCCTCCCCACATGGTTTATCTTGACTTCTAGGACCTTCACAGTATCACTAGCAACTTTTTCATTACTGCTCATTTTGATCTCTTCAGGACAGTCACATGTCCACATGCATCCCTAGGATGCTCTCATAGTCCTCATTCCCATCGATACCTATATTCAAACGTTGAATAGATTCACATGTTTAGTTTATTCTCAATGGTTTTTATCTCTTTAACAAGAGCTTAGAATATCATAACCAAATCATATACACATGTATATTCATATGCAATAAATTGCAAAATAATCCAATACTTATCTGTATTGTGCGTTTCCTCTTTGGTCCATAGGATCCTGCTTTTCTTTCCAAGCCTTGGAATTGCCTATGGACTTGGATGTTAGGTCATCACACAGGATACAACTCAACATCAAATAATTAATATCCAGCCAGTACACCTTCATGCTGACTGGGATGGAACAAATCAGCCAAGCCAACACACTTGGGGTTTATCAGGTCATCAACAAATCAGCCAAGCCAACACAGTTGGGTTTATCAGGCCATGCACTTATATCAACAACGCATTTATATCAACAATACACTTATATCAACAATGCACTTATATCAACAATACACTTATATCAACCATGCACTTATATCAACATTACCCTTTTATAGATATCAAGCATAGTCAAGCCAACCTATAGTTCGGTTTATCAGACGATCCAACCAAGCCAATCCACAATTGGTTTTATCAGGCTACAGGCAATCAATCCAACACTGTAATGTCCTTTTCCCTTTAGTGTACAACACCAAACTGCATTTTTTTATCTTGACAACACAAGCAATATAAGCAAACTCATCAGCGTTATTTCTCTAAAACTGTAATCATATTTCACATCATTCACTATCAAGTATTGAGACACCAGGAGTGCATCCACCACCTAGGGTGTAATCAATATTGAAAACCATTTCATGACCCAACATCGAGAAAGTGAGCACCCCTTTTCGATGTGTTCCATGTAGGCCCTATTCATACTCAAGCAATATTCCATAATGGAAATAAAATCAAAACATGTTCTGCATTTTGAATTTAACTATTTGACATCCATATTCTTAGCTAGGGTCACAAAACACTTATCCATTTGTCGAGGAAGTATTCCTTCGTTAAGGAGGAATAGGGGCTCCCTTCTCTGAGTTGATAGTCACTCAGTTTTCCATCCCAAATCCTTTTTACATTTCATATCCACACATGTCTTACCGACATAATCTATACCATCTCACTCATGTTTCTTACCAAACATGTAGTGCAGATGAGACATTTCCAAAATGTCCAATGGAGTTTCACCTTAAGCCCATTTCCAAGATAGGGGAGAACCTCCCCATAAAGTTTGGATCCTTCAGGCCATCATACATGGTATTCCTGCAATGTGTACCCCTGGAACATTCATCAAGTGGCAAAACAATCAATCATTATCTGATAATACAATCCAAATTGATTGTTCCATAACCAAGCAATGACATTAGTATTTAAATTCAATAGGAATTTGCAACTCTGTCTACTACAGAAATTGATTTGCTTGGCAATGAGGTGATCCTCATTTGTTGGTCTCTTGTAAGTAGCACCACTATTCCCATTATAATTTAGGCTTACTAGCATCACATTAACATTCACTTACAACACATCCTCCTAACGCAATTCTATGCAAGCAATTAGTGATTAGCAGTTGTCAGCAATTTCTCAAATATGAAATTTACAAATTCAAATTGACAACTCATTCTGCATATAGACTATTTTCACAACCATGAGACTCTTCTCATGAGGTTTGGCTCTTTCACATGGTAGATTCTGGTCTTTTTCATGGTCTTACCCACTTTACCATGCCCCAAACAATCTACCTGAAATCTTAACTGCAATCAGCCACACACTTGGTAAGTCTTGATGCATATAACCTTTTTCCATTGCTGCAACAATCACTGAAGCATTTTCAAAATTATAGAATTCAAATACTTTGATCTGTTAGCACATCAATATTACCAAAACTCATTTACTTCACGTAATCGTTATCATACTAAAATTGCAAGGTCATATCATTTATGCCAAAATGAAATGTTTAGATACTCCTTACTTCACAAGTGTGACACTGTACCACCTTGCCCTTCCATAGAGCATTTCCAGCAGCCAATCAATCATGACTACCCTCTTCATGCACTTACTATCCTGCATTCATAACAACTCTTGAAATGGTTCCAGAATTGTCATCAATTCATCATTTCAGCCATTAGTTATTCATAATAACACATGCATTATATCGATGCATTCATGCAATGAATCACAACATTTGCACCCATACTTATGTATGCATATCTACAACATTTACTCATACTTTTCATATGCATCCATTCAATGCATAAATACAAGATTTATAAAATATTTTAATTCATATCCACTCAATGCTACTTTGCATTGATTCAAGAATACTATGCATTCAAACATACCATGCATGGCCTAACCATGACTACTTCATATAGGATGCATTACTATAATCAAGACCATCAATACTTACTTTCTTTGGGCTACTAAGCTCATAACAACATATACAGGCATGATACATTTCTGTATGAATGTAGTATAAATTTCAAATACCCACATGGTATGGGATCTCTTGCTTTTACCACTCCATGCAATTGTCATAATTAAACCCTCATTAGAGGAAATTTGGGGTCTAAAATGGGCCTTATAAGAAAACATGCCAAAATAAGTTTTTGTGAGTTGAAATTCAAGAACCAATAGAATTTCAATAAAATAAGTCAACCATAATGGTTGAATTGACATATTTGTCATTAAAAAAAACTACTTTTTTTATTCGTATTTTCGACATATCTCATTGTGTTTTTACTCAAATATTGATCGGGAGAGCTCATTGGATGCAGAATTTGATTCCGCATCCAACGAGTACCCACAATGCATACTTTTGACAGACCCCACTACCCCAAAAACAAGAAATACCTGAAAAAACGTGATGATGATGTCATCATCACAATTTTTTCAGGTATTTCTTGTTTTTGGGGTAGCAGGGTCCGTCAAAAGTATGCAGTGTGTGTACTCGTTGGATGCGGAATCAAATTCTTCATCCAATGAGCTCTCCCGATCGAAATTTGAGTAAAAACACAGTGAGATATGTCGAAAATACGAACACAAAAAGTAGTTTTTTTCTTTCTTCCTCCAAAATTAATCAATATTATTTTATTATTTTAACTATTATTTTATTATTTTAACTATTATTTTATTATTTTCCTTAGGAGGCCCATTTTAGACCCCAAAATTCCTCTAATGTACCTTCATGGGTCCTACTTACACCGTTGACATTACCAGTTTGGTTGGTCTCTTGCAGGAGATTGCAGAAGTTGCTCACCAACTTTTTATCCTTGACTTGTTGCCTTATCCCTTTCTCCATAGGGTTGCTGGTGACATTCGTCAGCATCAGCAACATATTTAGCCATGCCCATGTTGTCGTTGGTTTTTACACTAATGCCAACACCAATGCAATATTTACCATTAGTGGTCCATTATAAACGTATAATTCTCACTACTCTTACCAACATGTAATATCCTACGCATGCAAGGCATATCCTCATACATTTTATGTACAAAACTTATAAAATGTAATTATAATTAGCATGACAGGGTTTAAGGAAATTTCCCTTTTCATGTCCCTCATCCTTGCATGGAACTCCTCTTCCACACAACAGCTGGCTTGACTTCATGGTCTTGCTACCTCTAGGTATGCAATTCCTGGATTGTCCATATTGACACCAACACACTTTCGAAGAAACCACTAGTACCTTTCTGCTCCACATTCAAATTCAAGTGACTCTCCCTTCTTCCGTGCTAGATAAGCTTTCCAACGCCTATCCACATGCTTCATTTTGACCTCGGGTGTGAAAACTACACCACTTCTAAAAGGATGATTTTCACCAATTTTAGGCAAAACACACCACTGTATTTTGGTCTAGAATGCTAACTTCAGCCACCTAGGATTTTTCTTCCTTTTCATCCTTGAAGATGCTGAAATCCTACTAAGAATTTCACTGAAAAAACGCTGAAATCTATTAAAAATCCCACTTAAAACGCCCCAAAATTCCTTTGCCAAATCGGGTCTCATCCCATCAAAAATTTCGACGTTTTGGTGGTCAAAACAACTAGTTTTATCTGCTGCTCATCGGTGGTCTGCTCATCTATTTTTCTCCGACGTGTCAGGTCCATAGTTGTCTAGGCTTTAGAACTATACCGGTGCTACCAAATATGGTTATCGGTGATCGGGAGCAATAACCATTACTGCATCGCCGTATCAGTGATCGAATCCACTATACATCAGGTGGCTAGTTCTCTGGGAAGCCGCAACGACGGCCAACAAAATCTCTATGGTTTCTATTACCATAACATTGTTGGTGGTCGGAGAAACTAACAACTGCAACATCAAATAGTTAGTCCCATAGGCATCCGCAACGATGACCAAAAAATCCATTGCAGTGTCAGCAGTCCACAAACCTGTCAGCAGATTAGAGCTCTAAACCTTATTGTGTTGGTGATCGAAGCATCGACACTTTAACCTTCTAATCATCGGAGTGCTATTCCACATGGTAGCCACAACGGCAAATGCATGAATAAATAATTTCTTCTGACGTCAGCCACCGCATGGGCTGCTCCATCCTCTAAATTTTGCTGATGGTTCCGACTGAGTGAGCTAACATTTTGGTGGTTCTGTCAACTAACTTCTTCCAATCGGCACTTCAATATTATAAAGTTCATCGATGGCGATGAAATTTTGGTGACTTCATCGCCTAATCATTGGTGATCCAAACCTCTAAACTTCGTCGATCGCTGATGGTTTCATGACTTAGAAATTTTTTTGAAATTTTTTTTTTAGTCTTCTTTCTGCCACTGCTGTCAGCGGCTTCGCCAAATAACTTCCTGTCTTTTCCACCGTCATTTCAGCGGTTATGTCTTCTATCCTCCGTCGACACATCATCGATGCTTTCAACATCTAATTTTCGGAGAAAATTCCTCCTTTCTCCTCTGTGCCTTCACCTTTTTCCTACCGACGTATCGGCGTTTCCATCACCTAATTATCGACAATCCAAAAAATTAATAATTGTCTCCATTTCAGTGATCTTTCACTATACGGAGCCGACGTACCGCTGTCTGCATCTTCTTTCTTCCACTGATCACCGACAACTTCTAAACTTTTCCGAATTCCAAAATTTTCAACGCTTAGAATATTTTTCCTCTGGGCTCCATGTCAGCTACACAATCAGCTAATTATTGCCGATCCAAACAACTAAACTCCACCGATCGCCTGATCGCCTCTTCCGGATGGTATTTCAACTAAAAGGGGATGGTGTTTCAGTGGTCTTTGGTTGTTCTCCACCGAAACTGTGGCTCCAATTTGCACTAATTTTCACCGGCGGCCGACGAACATGTAGAGAAATTTTATAATTTTCTTCCTCTATTGTCATATCATTGGTGGTTCCCTTAGCTATACTTCGCCGATCAATCAACTAACTGTCACCGCTCCAAACCGCTAATTTTTGCTGATGTATTGGCTCAAACTTCTTAATCAAATCGACTAGCCTTCACTGTCATTGGGGGATGTATCGGACAGTTGTTAGACTAATCTGTCTGCTGCATCAGAAGCGGTTCCTACTAAGTCTTCTGATGCATCGACGGTCTGTCACTTAGAAATTTTTCAACAAAAATTTTCCAGAAAATTTTTGTTCATAATTTCTGATCTCTACTAGGAATAAGGCAACCTGCCTCTGCTAGCTGATCTTTCATGGACCTCTGAGGCCCAAATGCTACAATGATGGCTCTATCACTGCATCTTCATGGCCCATTCAGGCCCATGCTTCAACCTTTGTTCTTATACCACACTATAACGTCCCTGACCCTCTAACTGGCGAAGAGGATGCTACCGAACCATCAAATGTCCAGGAAACTAGCCCCATCAACAAGAACATGCATATAATGATGAAATAAAATTTTTAAAACAAAAAACATGCGATGATGCATAATTACTCAACATACAACAGAAGTAAACATACATTCGAGCATCATCATGTTCATCATTATTCATTAATAATAAATATAACTGCAGAGATGAAATGGTCAAGAATACTCATCTTGTAATAACTCATCCCACAACTAGCTACATCACTGCAACGTCCCACTAAAACGTAGGCCAGCATGCTAATCAATCTCTCAGGAACACTGCCACCCCCGAGCTGGGCATGATTCCCCAAGGAATAAGGGACTAAGCAGGCTTACACATAGCCAGGGATACACAATACAACCAAGTCAAAATAGTTGGTTTTGTCAGGCCATCAAGGAGCTATGAAAGGATAAATGATAAACTGGTACGTTCATGGAAAATCTAAGGACACCTACACTGGAGCTAGCTGGACTTGTAAGACACCAACACACACCTGACACCAGGAATCAGTCCCTTCTCTGCTTCACAGTCCCTCGGGCCCTTACTTCCATTTATTGTGCTCTTCCATGGTTATGGAGAAAAAATCCAACCATATAAATCTCTTTGTGTGGCTCCCAAACCCAGGTTTCTCAAGCATACCCAGCCTTCAATCCCACTCCACATAATCCAAGGACCAACCACTCCATACCCAGAGTAAAACAAAATCAGTTCATAGCTCTGTGAAGAAACACAAGGAAATAGGGTGACACCCCAAAATGGTGGACACAGCTCAAGCCAAACAAGGTGATTTAGAGTTGTTCTTGGCCCTAGCATGGCCAAAACAACTCAGCAGCGACCCAAAAGATGATTGCACCCATAGTGACCCAAAACCACGGAAGGAACAACAGTCACGCTTTTTACCACTGAAACAACGAGAGAAGCCCAAACTCATAGCAAAAGCCACATGTATACAGAGGAAAACCACGAGCTCTCATCCTTCTTAGAGGGAAGAACACAACCTCTACCTGATAGGGTTCAACGCACTGACCGAAGAATGACCCCCACTGAGAACAAAGTCCGGCTTCCAGTAGGATGATCCCCCAATTATCTGCCTGCATGTGAGGATGAGAGAACCACACCCCTATGTGACAATGAGAAAGACCAAAACCTCCCGAGAGTGGAATCATGGGAGAGTGGAGAGAATGGAATGTTTCCCCTCTATCCAAGCGAAATGAAGAGGAAGAATCCACTAGTGGAGTGGGAACGTGGGAAAGGACAGACAACCCTGCCACACCCACCACTACTCAACAATAACTACTCCCAACTAACATACAATATAAGTTTAAATGGGTGTTTGACACATGTATTTTCCCCATAGGTCCAAGGTTTAACATCCCCCCCCTTATCCTTAGGAAAATCATTCCCTTTTCATTAACATTGCACCATTGTAGCTGGCTGTAGGTTCATTTTAATTAATGTGGATATTTACATGATGCCAAAACTATTATGTTCCAGATAGCATGATATACCAT
Organism: Pseudotsuga menziesii; assembly: GCA_001517045.1. NCBI lineage: Eukaryota > Viridiplantae > Streptophyta > Pinopsida > Pinales > Pinaceae > Pseudotsuga > Pseudotsuga menziesii. The sequence goes on along the minus strand of LPNX010092542.1, from coordinate 105,296 downwards.
CGGCAACGATCCCAATTTTTGAAACATAACACAACCAAATCAATGGTGGGGTTTTTTCCTTTAGCTCCACACCATGATTAATTATGATATACACATCATATATATTTTAATGCAACTAGGGTCAAAACTGAGGATATTACACAGAAATTATGGCTAACAGGGTCATCAAACTTATAGTGCAATGTTAAAATAAAAGACCACTAAGCAAAACAAATTCCACAGAGGGATAGGGACAAGCAAACACTAACCCAAAAATTTTGTTGCTCAAGCTTGTATACGACTGTGTACAAGAGAAACCCGCATACTATACACGACTATGAAATATAGCAACCTGCTTACACAGACCTCTGTACATGACTGTGTAGTAAAGCAACCCACATACAGGAGTGAAATCTTTCAAAAAGGAGAAAAAATACAAAGGTCTTCAAACACCATTGAAATTACAAAACAAGACAAGACACCACACACCGAATCAAAGCAAATACTGGGCACGGATCTACAGAGTTAACCCATAGCAGTTTGGGCTCCCCAGCGGAGTCACCAGTTCTGTTGTTCAGGAATAAACACCCTTATAACCTAGGATCTGGGGTTGCCAACTTACTTCTAAAACTTGCTGACAATTAGCTTTATTTAAATGCACAAAGGAATTAGGAAGAAATATTGGACTCACCCGATTACCGATGGTTGATCCAAGCTTTATCTTCTTCTGCTCTGCTTCTCTCCAAAGCTTTCAGGGATGCACTTCCTTCACCTGCAAAGAGCAAATTATTCAAGTACAATCCTATACAGCTATATATGACAGGTTATATAAACAACATATATAGTGCTTAATCAAACCCTAATACATGAAAGAGACTCAACACAATGTTGGAAGAAGAATTCTCTTTATTAACAATTAGTGAATGAGATAAGTCTACAACCCAACACCTGAGACAACGAATCCTCTACAACCAAAGAACTCTGAGTTCTGCTGCTCCAAGACTTCTGAAGATAAACCACCAGCATAACTTTTCTCTCCAAAATTCATTCCTTAATACCCTCCCCAAGGCCTCTATTTATACTTTGGAAAATAGAGCAGTTTCGAAGGTTGAGGAGGTTGAGACAGTTGAGATGGTTAATGATTAGGGCTCAACTAATCTCCATTAATCATGATTTATATTTTTTAATGTCGAATGGAGGTGTACATTACTATCAATATAAGCAACCCACGTATGACATGCGAGTCTCTTAAAGAAAACGCGCGTACAGATCTGTATGCGGGTTGTAATGGAGATAGTTGCATACAGTACATGAGTTGCCAATGAGGATAGTCACGTATGTACATGAGTTTCAATGGAGATTGTCGCATACACCAATCCATACGTAGAAAAATAATGTAGCAATCTGGTTGAAGGATAAATGCATCTCATGTCATGCCCATCTATAGTGTTTTGGCAAACTTCAATCCTAAAATGTTCTTTTGTGTGCCAACATAATGAATTGTCAGCACTCGGATGGAGAAGTTCCATTTGGGTTGATAACACATAGGGATTGTTACCACCTAAGTTGTACTTAGTGGTTTTTTATCAAGTGAGCCTGGTGAATCGGAGAAGGATAACTTGTTCGGACTTCAGAAGACCTGTGGAAGTACTTCTGGGAAGTGCTTGTTGTACTATATCACATGTTCATACCCCATGGTGGAATTGTAATAAATGTTCTAGAATGATAGTGTCTGTAAAAGACTCCGTCTCTTAGACTTCATTTGTCAATCCAATCAGCCCAAGGTGTTTTTTCCCTTGGTTATTATTGATTGTTAAACAAACGACTGATAATTTCTGAGTTTTTCACTCCATACCTCCAAAGTTGGGGTGGTCGGCTTGGCATTTAGGCCTATTGAGGTTATTAGAGTCTATGTGTCGGTGTATAAGCATGCTAGACATCATTTTTGAGTCATATGAACATGTCTAAGTCCCCATAGGTGTTTTTCAATTTTTCAATTTTTTAGTTTTTTCAGTGTTTTTTATTAAATTTTAATTTTTCCAAAACTTAGGCTATTTTTTAATATTTTAATTGGAAAAATTGATTTTGTAATAAAAGTGGGCCAAATAATCGGTTTCAGTCATGTAGGTGCTCATTTTCAAGCTAAGAGCACCATGTAAACCCATGGACCCACTATTTCCTAGTTTTGAGTGATTTTCCATCACTCAGGTCAGAAAGCCCCAAAAATCAATTCTTGATTATTTTAATTAATAAATTGATGAATAATGGAGCAAATCCAAAATCATAAATCAGTGGATTCTCAGCCGATTTGATTGAAATCAGTTAGATCTGAAGCAGATTGACTGGATCTGACAAATCCTTGACTAAAGGAGGTGATCAAATCAGATCCATAGTTGATATTCAACATCCTTTATGGGGGATTTCACCCTCCCTCTCTCCTCCACACGTTTTTGGCTCATCTGGATGAGTTTTGGTGGATTCTTCAGTCAACAGGTTGAGGTGTCACCCAGATCAGCCCCCCAATTGATAGTTGCACTCAGTGAGACTTAGATCTGGCTCAGCTAGACACAGATCATGCATTGATGGACTCTCCCTCAGCTGATTTGATGTATCTTCTTGGGATTTACGCCCCCCCTGGGCTGGATGGCCTGTATTTTGTATATATCCAGGAACAACCTCCTCTTCCAAACTAGCTAGAAATAGGATTGAGGTGCTGCTGCTATTGTATTGTTGTAATTATTCATTTGAAATAAATAAAATATTTGGAGGCAATATGGTGTGGTGCCATTACATGTGTGGATGATTATTGCCATTTTTTTACTGAGGTAACCTGTATCTGTGGTCATTTTTTTGCTAATTTCTTGTAGATATGTGGTTAAGATTAGTAATTGGCTTATTACAATCTTGATAGGAAAGGTGTTGTTCAATAAGTTTATTGACTGTCACTCTCCTTGGATGCATATTTAGAGATCTATATTTAGCATGTCCTATAAGCTTATATGCATGTTATCTTGAATCTCCTTGTATGTACTAATTGGATCTCACAAGTTTCTTGGCAATTTCTTTGATTTCAGCTGAGTTGCAGGTTCATACTTTGGAGAGGAAGCTGATATAGTTTTCTTCTGCATTCTCCTCAAAACATTTCAAAGGAATAGTCCCTCTATATTCCACCTGAAAGCTCTACTGCAGATCTTCAAGGAAACCAACACTTTTCTCCTCTTCTTCCTCCCTCAAAATCAACACTTTACACGGTTACTTGGTTCGGTTCATAGCTGTGATTTCATTTGGATCTATTTCATCAAAGTAAAATATACATAGATCTGATATTTCATAGCTCATATCCTAGATCTTGCACTTAATTTTTTTTTACAAGCATTCTAGATCTGGCTTTAGGGAAATCAACCTTTTGCATGAATTTTAAAGAAAACTTGTAGATCACATGCATTAGATTTCATCTCACTGTTATAAATTTAATATTCTGAAATATCAGTGCACTTTCATTGGCTGCACAAATAGTAAGCCAAGATCCCAAGGAAATCCTGCTTTCCTTGGTTCCCTTTCGTTTGTTTTAGCTAGTCTTAACTTCATTTTTTCTGAGATAAGGTAGGCTGATCCAAAGGTACTCTTAAAGTGATTTTGGGAATTTTTTATTCTAACATGCTCGCTGTATTTTATCAGGTCTGATAGAAAAGAAAGGAAGCTGCTGTCCGAAGTGGCTTTTGGAGCGTTCAAATCCCCCCAGGGGTCTCCCTTTTTTCACAAAATTCTTAAAATTTTTCTATAATTGTAAGATCTTGGTTTCAGCCTGTATAAGGACCAATAAATTTCTGATATATCAGTTCTCTAATATTGTAACCACTGTTAATAAAATTATTCTTCGAATAGGCTCTTTCGAGCCCATTCCCCATCCCCCCTGGGAGGATTTGCGTCGGTGTCCTTTTTGTTATTTTTGCTCATTTCTTTTCAAACTAGTATTGATATAATATGTAGGGTAGTATAATATATTTCATTATTAATTCCATAATCCATATCTTACATTTCAAATTAATCGTAATACTTGCCCCACGATTTCTCGATTGACCCGAAAGGGGAAAGAGATTCGTGGTAGGATTAATTAAGAAACTAGGATTGTGTATCGGTTTGATTTTTTCTATCATTTTTTTATTAGCAATTATAAAATTAAACCCTCCTTGATTCCCCGATTGAGATCCACTTGGATCGAAAGAGGTTCTTGGAGGCTTTTTCTTTTAAACAAGAACAACCAGTTTAAAACTTATTAAAATTTACAAGACTCCAGTGTGTATGCTCTACACTTGGCTGCGGTTCGTTCGATCAGTCAAGTTGTATCAAAAGCACTTGGGTGACTAGCATAATTAGGACTCACTCTCCCAATTGACAAACCATCAGGTGAAAATCCAACACCTAGATCAAACCTCTACGATGGCAAAATACCCAAAGGAAGTGGGAACTTCTGAAAAGTGACCTTGAGGCCCTGATCTCTGTCACACCCTAATGGGTGCGTTACGAACAATAGCCCCAGAGACTCCATTTCATCCCACATATTCCTTGCGGGTAGCCGTAAAGGTTTAGTTTTGGACATACTCCAAGTACTCTCGAGTATATCTGGAGTCCCCCTTTTGCCTAATTTAATCAACTCATACTTCACAATTTAACTTAAAACATACCAAGATGCAATCACAAAACATTCACTCCAAGCACATGCAAGCATATTGATTATATTTTTGACTCCATTCTAAGGCACTGGTTAATTTCTTTCTTTATATGTATATTATGTCTGAGTATTATGCTTTTGTGTATTCATCTTTTACATCTTCCCATATTTGATTATCCATAGTTAAATTGTAAACTCATAATTAACTCAGTCAGTTTAAACATCACAACACTAAGTAATTCTCCTTATTAACTTAATAGGGTCTACCCCTCTTGGCTTCATTAGGAGTTGAACCTAAACGGAGGAGTCAAGAACAAGGTGACAGCCTTGACTCGAGACTTTCCCCCAAGGACACACCGAGTGGCTTGAAGATTTCTGCCACGTGACCTAGGTGTGTGAAAGGCGGCAACACTTTTTGGTGCCATCACCGGGGATAAATCTTTTTATTCCCGAGTACGACTTAGCTTAACTTTTTTCTAAAACAACTAAAAAGATAAAAACATTTGATTGATCTAGTCTTTAAAAAACATAAAAATTAAAACTCGATCCATCTGGTGACTCCACTGTCTAACATCCCTTCAAGAATTTATACCCGAAGAAACCACCGACAATTATTCAATCCTCTCCGTGATCCCGAAAGGTTTATTAGGGAAATATTGAATAGGCAGACTTCTCATAGAAACCTTGAAGATTTAGGAGCCGAATCCCTCTCAGATATCCATCACATATTTGTAGAGAGTCATGTTCACTAATATCAAGAAATGACGGAATTTTACAAACCCCTTGAATTTTCTCAGATAGCAGGTAGTCCTCATTACATTCCAAATGATGCTATCAAGAAGCTCCCTAGGTTCGAGGTAAATAATGCTACCACTGCCAAGACTCATCTCCGAAAGTTTGAAAGGAACCTAGTCATTTACTGTGATAATGTTGCCTCTAACCATGAAGATATCAAAATGAAGCTATTTGCTTTATCCTTAGAGGATGATGCTGCGGAATGGTATGAAAACCTTGGTGATGATTCATATAAAACCCTTAATGAATTCCTAGCAGGTTTTAAGAAGAAATGGGGGGAAAGGAAAGAACCAATACATTTTCTTGCTGCCCTTCATGATATAAAGAAGATGGAGAATGAAACCATGGATGAATTTAATACTAAGTTTAGGCATGTGGTTGCGGACCTCCCTAGAGAAATCAAGCCAAGAGATGCCTCCATCCTCATATATTACATCGAAGCTTTCACTGGTGATTTGAGGTACCAGTTAAGGGACAAAGAGTCGGCCGATCTAAAAACTACTCAGGAATTGGCCGAGAAAATAGAAAGGAATATGCAGTCTTCAGGCGAATCCAACATTCCAGGTTACACTAGGGGAAACACTTCATACAACGAAGAAAAGGGAAAAGCCTTTGAATTAGAGGAAAAGGAAACCTCTAAAGACCCCATGGAAAATGTAATTAGCCTGTTGGAAAAACTCATGACAAACCAATATGAGCAATTGAATAAAATTTAGAACAGAATAGTTACATTGGAGAGAAATAATGGACCTAGGAATTTTCAACCAAAACAGAATCAAGTATATCAAAGGAAGTTTCCTCAGCAAGAGCCTAGGATTCAAAACCAGTTAGACTCAACTAACCTGGTAGATGAAGTAATTCCATGGTGCAGACCTTGTGAGCAATTCCACCCAGAAAGCACTTGCTACATAGCAAACTAGGTTATAGAACATGGGATGGCAGAGGTCAGTAATCAAGAAACAAATTCAAGCAAGCCAGACCATATATACATGGTAGGCCAGGCCTACCCTTTGTCACCATCTAAACAGTACAAGCCTGAGGATGAAACCATTGTAGAATCTTATAGTGAAACTTATGATGAAAACTGTAATACACATGATGGGACTCCTATGTGTTCTCCATATAATGATGACAGTCTGGAAGGTTTACTACCTTGTGACCTTTTCTCTGAAGAAGATAAGTATGAAAATGAGGACAAGTATAGCTTGGAGCATGATACAAGTGACGAAGATTCCCTTATCCCTGACAAAGATTTTCATGAGGAATACTGGACATGCATGGAAAATCTAGTCTATGACATGAATAAAGAGGAAAATAATGAACCAGAAACCTTTGATGGTTTTGTTGATGGCATATCTAAGGAAGAGAGCATGGACCATGTGGCCTTGGGAAACTTTGATATGGAAAAGGAGCATTCAGTTTATCCACATGATTAGTCTCAGACATATATTGATATCAGTAATGAAGACAAATAGAACTCGATATCGGAACCTAATATCAGCAATGGGGAATCCATCAGATTTAACATAGATGATGGTGATGACTATTGGGATTTTTGTGGATGTATTATTAAGAATCCTATCTATGCTATATCCAGCAAGGGGAGTGTTTGTTTAGATATTTGTGGAAGTCCAATCTACTATACTTCCATAGAGGGAAGTATGAATCTGGAGACCTTGGAAAATCCTAGTATGGAAAAGCAGCATTCAAAACTCTTATATGATCATTTAGAGTCATATCATGCAGAGCCGCACAAGGGTATAAGTAATCAAGACATGGAGAAGAAGTTTTGTGAAAAGATAGATGTGATGCAATTATTAGAATATCAGTCTCAACTATCATCTTCACATATAGAGTTTCCTCATGACTTGGAGCTGCTTGGGGCTTATATAGTGAATTATCATCTGGTGAGCCTTGATGATCAGTATGATGGTGTATTCAATCTGCCTCATCATTCCAATTTGTACATCAACCCTATCTAGTCATGGATAGAAGCAGCATGCACAAGCACTTACCAGTTTGGGAAGAAGTTTGAAGACATTATTCATGCCTATGATTTCCCATCCATCCTGCCCCTTCTGGATCATCACGCAGGTTTGCATTTTCTGAATAAAGTATCCTTACTTTGGAAGGTAACCAAAGACAAGGAAATTTTTTTTTATGTTAATAAAATTCTTAGGTGGTTACGTTGGATTTCTGATTACACTTAACCCTTTTTATGTCATGCTTAGAGTAGGAAAATAAGCTCCTTGAAAGAGAGCATTTACTTTCTGCATTTCTATTTTATACTTAGCTATAATAAAACTTTGCTTCGTTTAGTTAGTTACATTTATTTTGTTTAAATAAATCAGCTTAATGGTTCATTTGGTTTTTTATAAAACTTGTGCTACTGAGGTTTTTCTTGTCAAGTTCAGATGTTTTTACAGGGTATATAAACTAGAGATTCTGGTGTTCTTGTATCCTATCCTTGCCTCAAAGACCAGATCGAGCACATGTCCCACATTTGGAGCCAGAATGTTACCACCTAAGTTGTACTTAGTGGTTTTTTATCAAGTGAGCCTTGTGAACCGGACAAGGATAACTTGTTCGGACTTCAGAAGACCCGTGGAAGTACTTCTGGGAAGTGCTTGTTGTACTATATCACATGCTCATACCTCATGGGGGAATTGTAATAAATTTTCTAGCATGATAGTGTTTGTAAAAGACTCAGTCTCTTAGACTTCATTTGTCAATCTGATCAGCCCAGGGTGTTTTTTCCCTTGGTTATTATTGGTTGTTGAACAAACGACTGATAATTTCTGAGTTTTTCACTCCATACCTCCAAAGTTGGGGTGGCCGGCTTGGCATTTAGGCCTATTGAGGTTATTAGAGTCTATGTGTCAATGTATAATCATGCTAGACATCATTTTTGAGTCTTATGAACATGTCTAAGTCCCCCTAGGCGTTTTTCAATTTTTCAATTTTTTAGTTTTTTCAGTGTTTTTTATTAAATTTTAATTTTTCCAAAACGTAGGCTATTTTTTAATAGTTTAATTGAAAAACTTGATTTTGTAATAAAAGTGGGCCAAATAATTGGTTTCAGTCATGTAGGTGCTCATTTTCATGCTAAGAGCACCATGTAAACCCATGGACCCACTATTTCCTAGTTTTGAGTGATTTTCCATCACTCAGGTCAGAAAGCCCCAAAAATCAATTCTTGATTATTTTAATTAATAAATTGATGAATAATGGAGCAAATCCAAAATCATAAATCAGTGGATTCTCGGCCGATTTGATTGAAATCAGTCAGATATGAAGCAGAATGATTGGATCTGACAAATCCTTGACTGAAGGAGGTGATCAAATCAGGTCCAGAGTTGATCTTCAGCATCCTTTATGGGGGATTTCACCCTCCCTCTCTCCTCCACATGTTTTTGGCTCATCTGGATGAGTTTTGGTGGATTATTCAGTCAACAGGTTTAGCTGTCACTCAGATCAGCCCCTCGATTGACAGTTGCACTCAGTGAGACTCAGATCTGGCTCAGCTAGACACAGATCAGGCATTGATGTACTCTCCCTCAGCTGATTTGATTTATCTCCTTGGGATTTGAGTCCCCTTGGAATGGATGGCCTGTATTTTGTATATATCCAGGCACAGTCTCCTCTTCCAAGCTAGCTATAACTAGGATTGAGGTGCTGCTGCTATTGTATTGTTGTAATTCTTCATTTGAAATAAAGAAAATATTTGGAGGCAATACGGTGTGGTGCCATTACATGTGTGGATGATTATTGCCATTTTTTTACTGAGGTAACCTATATCTGTGGTCATTTTTTGCTAATTTCTTGTAGATCTATGGTTAATATTGGTAATTGGCTTATTACAATATTGATAGGAAAGGTGTTGTTCAATAAGTTTATTGACTGTCACTCTCCTTGGATGCATGTTTAGATATCTAGATTTAGCATGTCCTATAAGCTTATATGCATGTTATCTTGAATCTCTTTGTATGTACTAATCGGATCTCACAAGTTTCTTGGCAAGTTCTTTGATTTCAGCTGAGTTGCAGGTTCATGCTTTGGAAAGGATGTTGATCTAGTTTGCTTCTTCATTCTCCTCAAAACATTTCAAAGGCATATTCCCTCGACATTCCACCTGAAAGCTCTACTCCGGATCTTCAAGGAAACCGACACTTTTCTCCTCTTCTTCCTCCCTCAAAATCAACACTTTACCCGGTTACTTGGTTCGGTTCATAGCTGTGATTTCATTTGGATATATTTCATCAAAGTAAAATATACATAGATCTGATATTTCATAGCTCATATCCTAGATCTTGCACTTAAAAAAGTTTTACAAGCATTCTAGATCTAGCTTTAGGGAAATCGTCCTTTTGCATGAATTTTAAAGAAAACTTGTAGATCACATGCATTAGATTTCCTTTCGCTGCTATAAATTTAATATTCTGAAATATCAGTGCACTTTCATTGGCTGCACAAACAGCAAGCCAAGATCCCAAGGAAAGCCTGCTTTCCTTTGTTCCCTTTCCTTTGTTTTAGCTAGTCTTAACTTCATTTTTTCTGAGATAAGGTAGGCTGATCCAAAGGTACTCTAAAATTGATTTTGGGAATTTGTTATTATAAAATTATCTCTATATTTTAGTATGTCTGACAGAAAATAAAGTAAGCTGCTGTCCGAAGTGGCTTTTGGAGTGTTCAAATCCCCCCAGGGGTCTCCCTTTTTTCACAAAATTCTTAATTTTTTTGTATAATTGTAAGATCTTGGTTTCAGCCTATATAAGGACCAATAAATTTCTGATATATCATTTCTCTGATGTTGTAACCACTGCTAATAAAATTATTCTTCGAATAGGCTCTTTCGAGGCCATTCCCCATCCCCCCTGGGAGGATTCGCATCGGTGTCCTTTTTGTTATTTTTGCTCATTTATTTTCAAACTAGTATTGACCTAATCTGCAGGGTAGTATAATATATTTCATTATTAATTCCATACTCCATATATTACATTTCAAAGTAATCGTAATACTTACCCCACGATTTTCCGATTGACCCGAAAGGAGAAAGAGATTCGTGGTAGGATTAATTAAGAAACTAGGATTGTGTATCTCTTTGATTTTTTGTATCCTTTGTTTATCAGCAATTATAAAATTAACCCCTCCTCGATTCCCCGATTGAGATCCACTTGGATCGAAAGAGGTTCTTGGAGGCTTTTTCTTTTAAACATGAACATCCAGTTTAAAACTTATTAAAATTTACAAGACTCCAGTGTGTATGCTCGACACTTGGCTGTGGTTCATCCGATCAGTCAAGCTGTATCAAAATCACTTGGGTGACTAGCATAATTAGGACTCACTCTCCCAATTGACAAACCATCAGGTGAAAATCCAACACCTAGATCAAACCTCTACGGTGGCAAAATACCCAAAGGAAGCGGGAACTTCTGAAAAGTGACGTCTGGGTGCCAATCTCTGTCACACCATAATGGGTGCGTTACGAACAATAGCCCCAGAGACTTCATTTCAGCCCACATATTCCTTGCGGGTAGTCGTGAAGGTTTAGTTTTGGACATACTCCAAGTACTCTCGAGTATATCTGGAGTCCCCCCTTTGCCTAATTTAAAAACTCATACTTCACATTTAAATTAAAACATACCAAGATGCAATCACAAAACATTCACTCCAAGCACATGCAAGCTTATTGATTATATTTTTGAATCCATTCTAAGGCACTCATTAATTTCTTGCTTTATATGTATATTGTGTCTCAGTATTATGCTTTCATGTGTTCATATTTTACATCTTGCCATCTTTGATTATGCATAGTTAAATTGTAAACTCCTAAATAACTCCGTCAGTTTAAACATCACGACAATAAGTAATTCTCCTTAGTAACTTAATAGGGTCTACCCCCCTTGGCTTCATTAGGAGTTGAGCCTAAACGAAGGAGTCAAGAACAAGGTGATAGCCTTGACTCGAGACTTGCCCCCAAGGACACACCAAGTGGCTTGAATATTTCTGCCACGTGACCCAGGTGTGTGAAAGGTGGCAACAGAGCTGAACTTATACATGCGAAAAGACTATTTGACACTATACTGGCCTAGTTGAAGATAGTTTCTTGTGAGGAAACAAAAAAGATGACCGGTATCCAACTGATCTTGAAACTTTTTCCATTTTCTCTACCAAAAATCCTATTAAGCATCAACGCCAAACCTGTAAGGGGCACATAGATTTGAGGTATCATATTCTCTCGAATGTCTGGTTCTGAAATTCTTCCTTGGGATTATCATCCTCTTTACCATCTCTACCAGGTCCAGATTCACCTCCTTTAACCGACTTTCCATTAGATAGGCTTATGGTGAGGGTAGATGGTATTCCATAGACATATAGGCAGGGGTATATGCAGCATAGCCTTGCTTTGTGGTATTTGCTAAGATCATTCTCATCACATCTACCCTGGGAAGAATCCTAGCTATTACATCTGAGCACGGAAACAATACAGGCCTAGTAGCCACTTTCATCAAAGCTGACTTTTCAATGTTAGCATAAATTGTCATTTCTTCAAACCCAGCATCAGGGACATTTTGGTTTGAGATCATTCTGAAAATTTCTCCCCATTTGTAATCTGGTTCTACTCTCGTTGTGGATTTGGTGTCTTCATAGATGAATTCTACCTTGGTTATTATTTCTACCTCAGACTCCTCTTTGGACACCGGGGCTTTCTTCTTCTATCTCTTTGGCATGTTGATGTAATCAAAATTGAATTGTAACAGTCATGTAACATGTTTTAGTTTAACTAACTCTAGTAATTGATATAGAAATAAACAAGAAAATATACAGATCTATTCACCTCTTTGACATGCATGCTGAAAGATTTATGTCAAAACACAGTCTTTATGAATCAGGAATTTAACACAGAAAACCCCTATAACAATGTTGCCTCCTCAACCTTCGCAAACTTCACTTGTCTCAAAACCCTAGTCTAGAAATTCTCCTTCAATTCATACATGCATTTTCATTTACACCAAGCTTATTCCACTGCTAAATCTCAACAACAAATCCCAAACTCAAAAATAGCTCTATTGAACTTCCTAAACCCTGAGTGAAAACCGCTTCGAAAAACCCCTAATCAACTGAGTGCCCTCTTGAATCCCATAGGAAAAAATAGCTGAAGAAAAAATGACCTCTTAACCTCTAGCCAACCATCAAGTTTCCAAGAATAGGGTGGTGTAGACATCGAAACACCTGTCTGCACCATGCCCTGCAACCCCATGCAAGAAACACAAGCACATACATAACACTCGACGGTAGACATACTCAAACTCCCACGGAGCGAAAACTCAAGAAATGGGCTAAGCCCCTTAATGATGTAAAATATTCATAAGAAAAATGGAAGGAGGGAAAAACCCTAACCCCCTATGCAAAAAAGCTAATATTCACCGAATAAACGGTTCAAAATCAACCAACAACAACCAAAGTAACAAGGCCATAGGTAAACCTACCTGGCAATAGTGATGCAAATGACTGTATGCGACGAACAACTCCACAGGTGTAGAGCAAGGTGAGCAAGGTCTTGACAGCTGCGTGCGCAGACCTCTAGACGGTTTCGACAGTGCAATATGACAAGTCATATGGGAACATATAACACACACACACACACACACACACACACACACACACACACACACACACACACATATATATATATATATATACGTTGACCGGGAGGTATACCATCAGCGGGAAAACAATAAAAAATCGGAAAAATAGTCTCGAGGATATCCATCATAGTGGGTGCGAAAGGAACTATGGACCCCACACTATATTGTTGAAACAACCTCGGATGTTGGAGCCGCTACTCACTATTCTCGGGACCAATTGATAATACCCTTCTGCAATGTTGGCTATAGAAATATCTACCATCCAGGTGATTACTTTGGGAAATAGGTATCAGGCCTTGACATAGTTAAGTTTGTCAGAATAGACAGAGAAACATAATGTTTTCGGTTCATTTCAGGACTAGCCCTCTGCAACGTCAAGCGGGCTAAACACTATTACTCCGGCCTCTTCTGGTCAATCGACGCAACAACAGGACTAAAAAAAATTGGATCTTGGAAATGAAAAGGTGAACGAATCATCCAATTCACCGGATACGTCATACACTAAAGAGTTGGAACTTCGACAAACAAATTTTGAGAGGATAAAACAAATTAACTTCGATGCATCGGCGAAGGTTTCTGATAGACAACTCGGCAGGCTATATGACTCTGCTTCCACAACGATGGAAGGCTAGTCCACTACACTTTCAATATTGGAAGAATAGTTGACTAATCATCTGATATAAAAAAGTAAAAAGACCAAGTTTTTAAAGAAAAATTTCTGAACTCAAGGAAACTTTGGCAATAATAAAATACTCCTAAGCTATTTTTGAAGAAAAATAAATAAAAAGGGGGGGCCTAAAATTAAAAATTTTGGGGAAATACTGGTAGCTAGAACAATTGGCGACTACCTGGTGAACACAGATCTATGAACAATTTACTCTTTGATCAGCAGACTGATCTGATTGTACCACTTTATTAGATTTCTTTAAGATACCTGAATTCCCAAATGCAATATTTATTCACTTTAATCATTGATTATGGTCCAAGTTAAGGAAAAAAAGGGGAACCAGGATTTCAAAGTCTGGATAACTCTTCCGAGGCCAAGAGTATGAGTTTCGTTTTACCTCTGTCTTTGGGTAGTTTCCAAATTGGACACCACAGGATTGTAACATATGGTAAAAAGATAGATTCGTTTGTTCCTCATTCCCATGCCATTTTTTGTGCTTTTGGACTTTTGTCCCCTTTTGAGTCCTCCTGTTTGCCTTCTTTTTGAATTTTAATTCAGGCTCCTCTATCCATAGTGTCCTTTTGTGTGAGAGATATTTTAATTTCAACCCACGGATGGAGAAGAACTTTGGCAATCTCATTCATATTGATGTACTTCATTACGTGTTTTGATACATATTTCTTTTTAGCATATTTTTGACTCTCATTAACCTTTTCGATTTTGATTCATGGCATGGGATTATTTAAATATAATACACTGTTTACCTTGCTTCCTTTCCATGGGTCTTTTGATGTTACTCTGTAGGATAGTTTTTTTTAATGTGAGATGAATGGAGCGTCAAAATAGTATTCTGGAATTTTCTATCCTGAGTTATTTCACAAGGATTAAGTAGGACTTCAACGTGTTCATAACCATTTAGAAAATATGCTCAACTTGAAGAAATTCTTTCAAATATTATCAATAGTAGGAAGTCTTGTAGTCAAAGATTTCAGTTAATCCAGAATTTTGATGAACTCCATACAACTAAAAGTCATGTTGTTTTATTTACCATAAAGCAAAACAAAAATTTACAAGCAATCAAACTCTAAGCAAATAAAGAAAGAAAAAAGTACTCTAAAGTAAACAATAAAACAAACATTTATTTATGCACAAGAAAAAAAAAATCAAAATGATCAAGAACGATAAGGCTTGAGAACTAAACCATCTACTGGTAAGTTCTCTTCCCACCCTTGTAAGTCCTACAAATTGTAAGTCGAGGGGCCTAACTTTGCCGCAATTTGAAAAGGGCCTACCTAAAACTAGTGAAACTTAGTATGCTTACCCTTCTCATCGTGTGGGTGATCCCACTTAAGAACCAGATCTCCTACTTCAAACTCTTTGTTCCCAGCTTTGTGCTTGTCAAACCAACACTTCACTATCTCTTGTTGATGCTTAAACCTTTCCTGGACTTTGGAACTAGACTCTTTTGACTTCAATAGATTATAGATTCAGATTTGTAGAGTTTCATTATTAGTACCCCTAGAGTCTTGGGCCATTATGGAAAATGGAAATATAATATTAGGAGGGAGGACAACTTATTTTCCATAAATGAGAGTGTATGGTGAGACACCTAAGGAATTCTTGGGGTGCGACTCTATCAACCTAAAGAGCATTAAATAAAGCTAAATGCCAACTCCTTTGATTTTCTATCACTGTTTTCTTTAGAATTCTAATCAGATTTTTGTTTTTGGATTCTGCCAAACCATTTCCTTATGGGTAATAATTTGCAGAATAATGCAACTTAATTCCTCTTTCATTAGAAAATGTAGTTAATCTAATAGACGAAAAATAAGAAGCATTACCAAAAACCAAGGAAATTGGAACCCCAAACTTGGTCATAATGTGGTTCTGTAACAAATCCATAACTGCATCTTCATTTACTTTTTGTAATGGAATAGCCTCAACCCATCTTGTAAAATAATTAGTTGTTGTCAGAATATACTTGTGCGTAAGGAGGAATTTGGGTTTGTTTCTCCGATAATGTTGATTCCCCATTGTTCAAATGGTTCTGATATAATTACTAGTTTTAATGGTCCTGCTGCTTTAGCTTGTCTTCCACCACATATCTGACAAGCATCACATTTTCTAACATGAGCACGAGCATCGTTAAACAATGTAGGCCAGTAATATCCATCTCTGAGAATATTATGTGATGTTGTGTCCCCGGAAAAGTGACCTCCAGCAGGTCCATCATGCAATTCTTCTGCGACCTTCTTTGCATCTTCTTGTTCCAATCACCTGAGAAAAACTCCATCATAGTTCTTTCTGAATAGTCCTCCATCAATGATCTGATATAAAGCTGATTTCAGATGTAATGTTCTTCTTTTCTTCGGACTCCAATGCTCTGGAAAATACCCTTCAGTCGAGATGTTCAATTTGTTGAGAATGAATAATGGGATGGAACTGTCGACACAAATGTCAAGATTGTGTCAAATGTCGGTAATGATAATATGGAAGCGGAAGTGGTTCAAACACAACATGTAAGTCAACCAGTCGTAGCACCGTTGAATCCCATGACACCATGACATGGTTGAGAATAAGGACCATCGACACAAGTGCCAGCTCAAGCTACACTGACAAGCACACCAAGAGGACAACAGACTCCATCAAGCATTTTGTCAAGGTTGACATCGACATAACCGGTAAAGACAAGAAGTCTACATGAGATATATGAAGCTGGTACACCAAATTCATTCTCTCTATTTGCATTATTTTATCCTATATATGATCCACTAACATTTGAAGAAGCTGTTGAAGAATAAGTATGGGCACAATCCATAGATGAAGAAATATAATGCATTGAGAAGAACCAGACATGGGAGCTGGTAGATGTACCAAAGGACAAAGATGTAATCAACGTCAAATGGATTTACAAGACCAAGCACGATGCTGATGGGAATGTGTAGAAGCAAAAATAAACAATGGTAGCAAGAGGGTTCACTCAACAACCCGACATAGACTTCAATGAAATGTTTGCGCCTGTTGCATGCATGGATACAGTCAAAGCAGTATTGGTCGTTGCTACACAAAAAAATGGCATGTTTATAAAATGGATGTCAAGACGACATTCTTAAATTCCTATTTAGAAGAGGAAGTATATGTGGAACATCCACAAGGGTATGAAGTTACAGGTCAAGAGCATAAATTGTACATGATGAAAAAGGAACTCTATGGTTTGAAGCAATCTCCTAGAGCTTGGTACAGTCAGATTGATTCCTATATCACTGAAAATGGATTTCACAGAAGTGAAAGTGAACCGACATTGTACACCAAAGTGAATTAGAAAGGTAAGATGTTAATTTTCTGCTTGTATGTTGATGATTTAATATTTACTGGTGACTTTGGCATAACAGATTTTAAAGTAGTCGTGGAAATGAATTTGAAATGACTAATCTGGGGCTTGTGAAGTTTTTTATAGGACATTGAAGTTCAAAAATCTGAAAGTGGTATTTTCATATCATAGAAAAAGTATGCAAGTGAAGCTTTAAAAATATTTAACATGTCTAATTGCAATATAGCCCCAACACTAGTAATAACAGGTTTAAAATTGAGCAAGGATGATGAAGGATCAACTGTAGATCCTATGATGTTCAAAAGGCTTGTTGTTATCCTTATGTATTTGATAGTGACAAGACCAGACATCATGTATGGAGTAAGTATGATCTCAAGGTTCATGGAGTCACCAAAAGACTCACATTGGCAAGTAGTTAAAAGCATTTTGAGGTATGTAAGTGGCACATAAGACCTTGGCTTTATGTATTCAACCTCAGAAAAAATTAAAATCATTGGTTACACTTACAGTGACAATGGAGGTAGAATAGATGATAGGAAGAGCACATTTGGGTACAAATTTCATTTTGGTATAGGTGTTGTTTCATGGCCTTCAAATAAACAACCCATACTAACTTTGTCTTCATCATATTCATAGTATGTTGCAGCTACAAGTGCTACATGTCAAGCTATCTGGATGAGGAGAGTGTTAAAAGACTTATCACATAATAATATTCAATAATATTTCAAGTGTTAATTTCTTAGCCCTCCCTTGAACATGCCTTGAGTCATCATATGTTAACCCATGTGAGTACATCCTCTTGTTCTCCTTAGTTACAAGAAACATCATGTCAAGATTAAATTTGTTACCAATCACTACCACTTGCTAAATTTGATAGTTTAGCGAAAATACATTACATCTATGTCTTATGATTCCTTGGTGCACTCTAAAATCTCAACATATACTTCATATGACTTAAAAAGAGCCTAAAAACTTTCCTCATCACCCTAAGCCTAACCCTAAACACTCACTCTCCAAGGGTGCAAAAACCTCCTCTTCATCATTTCCATATTTCCATAATCCATTCAATCACAATCAATCTCTATTTGTAATAAATAGTTATGAGCATCACCCTAAAATGAAACCATGCCTCCTAGAGCCCCATCTCCAAGCTATAGCTAAAGATACTTTCTTATTTACCCTTACCCTTAATTCTTTACATTGTCCAAAATTCCTTCTCCTTTACACTTACGTTTGATTCTTTCCATTGTCCAAAATCCTGATTTGTCTATCGATTCAGTAGGGGCCCGTCGCAAGCAAGAGGAAAATATTGTGCAGATTCGAAACTTTGCTAAAAAAATGTCGAGAAGTTGTTCCCTCATCCCTCAATTCTCATCCTTCAAGTGGATATGATCAAAATATTTCCCTTGATGAAATGGTAAATTCTGTTACATTAATAATATATGTTTATTATAAATTGTATTTGACAACAATTTTTATCAATATAAAATTTCCAGGTCATAACTACAATCTGTTGTTTACGATGTAGTTGTAGTCTTTGCCAACAGTTGTTGTCGTGCTTGCTTCTAATGATATTCAAGCCAAGGAAGTCATTTTTATTCACTTAGGAGAAATGTTAACCTAGAAGAATGTATGTTCCTGCTATTATTCACCTAGGAAAATGTTATGTATCATAAAGGGAAAACATATCATAATTGTTGGAAATATTAATTACTCGCAGATCCGTATCTGATCTTTGTCGACTCTGTCAGAGTCAATATTAGTCAAGATCTTGTCACTCAGTCTGACAAGAGGGAAGAGTCCACTATTTGAAAATATTAACCCATCGAATTAATTTCTGAAGCTAAGTTGTTAGGTAGATAGTTATTACAGTCTTCAATGGTGAGTCAGTCGATTCACATAGAAGCAATTTCCAGGTTTCCTATAAATAGTAGAAAAATATTGTAAATTAAGTTAGACACAAGAAACAATAGATAGTAGAGAGAACCATGGGTGAGAAAAGAGAGAAAGGGAATTTGAAGCTCAAGCTTCTATGTATGTGATTCTGTCGAAGAGCCGAAGCTCTGTAAAAGGATCAGTCAGTGAGCCGACAACTTTGGATGGACAAGTTTGTATTATCTTTGTTATTTATGGAATATATATATATATATATATATATGAAATAGTTTATGGTTGAATGCATGTTTATTTAGCCACACATTTCCTCCATATTTACTTGTGTAAATGTTTTTTACAATTATGGTTGAGTGAAAGAACATGAACCCATAAATTTCTCACTCCATGAAAGTTCTAGGTTTTACGGCAAAGTGGTCGACTGAAGTCTTCCTAAATATTTGGGTATATGTTTTTATAAGTTATGTTGAATTGTTAATGTGTCCATTTTCACTTCATCTTACTCACAGGTGAGAATAATTTGTACTTTCTTAAGTCTTTTAGACTAAGAAACATACTATGTAAATTCTGACTAAAACCAAGTGAATCGACAATGTCGGTTGAGTAAACCGACTAGTGGTCGAAGTGATCAATCGACTAGTGGTCAAAGAGGTCAACCAACTAGTGGTCGAAGTGAAGTTACCGACAAGTGGTCAAAGTAACTATCGTTTGAACCGACAAGTAATAACTTGTCGAAGTAAATTAGTCGAGTCTAAAAGGCCGACTTTATTTGATAAACTTGTCTAGTTGGGAGTTAGATAAGTTTCACCCGACAAATAAGAAAAAGTAAAAGAGGTCGGCATGAAAATTAATTTTTATTAAATCAATGGTAAAATCAAGTTTAGTCACCTTGGTTTTGGCTAACTGGTATCAGAGCAATGTTTAGGCAAGAAATATTGTCTTAAAAAGTGGAAAAGTAATTTTCTAACGAAAGTTAATTACAAATTAAAAATGGCTTCCACTTCTAGCTCATTGCAAACACCAATTTTTACAGGAAAGAATTATGAATATTGGTCACTCTCTATGAAGGATTTATTCATAGGGAAATATGTCTCGGAGATAGTCCAACATGGTTATGAAAACCAACAGACATGATAGCATATAAAATCTCACACAAGCTGAGAAAGATGCCTTGAGGGAACATAGAAAGAAAGATGGAAAAGGTTCGTTTTACATACATCAAGCCACACATGAAAGAATATTCCCAAGAGTAGCAGCAAAAATTAATGCTAACCAAGCATGGGATACATTGGACACCAGCTATCAAGGTTTGGATAAGGTAAGGAAATCCAAGATGTAGATTCTGAGAATATATTTTGAATCTCTGTCCATGAAAGATTCAGAGATTGTAGACACATTCTACACCAAAGTTGGTAGTTTGATAAACCAACTGAAATATCATGGAGAAGATATAGAATACCAAAGGGTGGTTGAAAAAATTGTCAGAATTCTTCCCACGAGATTTGAAAACTTGGTTGTGACCTTGGAAGAACACACAAACATGTCAACATTTACTATTCATGAGATGCAAGCTTCACTAATAATTTATGAACATAGACTGAGCAAAACACAGACATCCATAATATATGGTAGAGGAATGGTGAGAAATAACTTCAAAGGTAGGGGAATAAGTTCTTCAAGAGGAGAACGAGGCATAAGTCCTACAAATGTCAGTGGTAGAGGAGATAATTAGAACCCAAGTCATCCAAGTGGCCAGAGGTTTGATAAATAAAAAATTCAATGTCATTATTGTAAGAAATTTGGTCATTATGCATATGAATGCAGGAAGAAACAATATGACAAACGAAGGAAAATCCCAAATTAGTCGACCAACACCAGCACTTCGACAAGTGCAATGTTAATGGCATCGACATTTCTGATTGACTGCATTGCTATTCAAGACAGTCCACATGACATATGGTAATTAGATTCAAGCTGCAAGAATCATAAGATTGGTAATTTAAATTTGTTTTCCAGTCTATATAATTCAGTTGAAACTAATGTTACACTTGGAAACAATGTCCAAGCTACTGCTTCAGGAAAAGGCATTGTTTATTTTCTAACCAAATAGGGGGAGAGCAAGTATATCCATGCTGTCTATCATGTCGAAGGTCTAAAACATAATTTGTTAAGAATTGGACAATTGATACAAAAAGGATACATAGTATACATAGAACATTATCACTATGTGATCAAACACAAGCATCCAAGCAACCAACTGATAGCAAAAGTGCCAATGACAAGCAATCATTTGTTTCCATTAAGGATAGTTCTCGAAATTAAAGGGAAGACAAATGCAGGAGCCGCATTCAAGGTAGAAAGTAAATAAACAGTCGAACCCCTCAACAAGAAAGAAAATCGAAGCACTAATTTGTAGGATGCATTTCAGACAGAAGTTCAGGATGAATCCTGGTTGTGGAATTTCAAATTTGGACATCTGAATTTTGGTGGGTTTAAGCTAATTTACACAAAGAATATGGTAAGAGGATTTCGATTGATCGATAGAATAGATATGTTTTTTGAAGGATTCATTTTTGGCAGGAAACACAGAGAGAATTTTCTAGTCAGAAACTCATATAGAGCACACACAACACTTGAAATTGTGCACTTTAATATTTGTGGTCCAATGCAGGCATCATCCATTGGTGGCTGCAATTATTTTCTAAATTTTATTGATGAATACTCAAGAAAAACATGGGTATATTTTCCAAAACATAAATCTAATGCATTTAGTTATTTTCAACAGTTCAAGGCACTCGTGGAGAACTAGAGTGGACACTGCGTCAAGATCTTAAGGACCAACAGAGGAGGTGAATATGTTTCGAATGAATTTCTAAATTCTTGTAAGACCCATGGCATACATAATCATTTCAATTCATGGTATACACCTCAGAAAAATGGTATTTCTAAAAGAAAGAACAAAACCATCATGGACATGGCGCGCAGCATGTTGGCATACAGGCATTTTCCAAATGAATATTGGGGTAAAGCAGTCGCAACTGTTGTATACATTATGAACCGATGTCCGACAAAGAGTGTGAATAACAAAGTTCCCCAGGAATCATGAATAGGTATGAATCATAGTGTTTCTCATTTAAAATTTTTTGGTTGTGTTGCATATGCTCATGTTCCAGATGAGTTGAGAAAGACGTTAGACAAGATGGGACATAAATGTATTTTTTTTGTCTATTATGAAGACACAAAAGCATACAAGCTGTATGATCCCGTCAAAAGGAAAGTGATAATCAGTCGAGATGTTCAATTTGTCGAGAATGAATCATGGGATGGCACTGTTGACACAAATGTCAAGATTGTGTCAAATGTCGGCAATGATTATATGGAAGCGGAAGTGGTTCAAAAATGACATGTAAGTCAACCGATCATAGCACCATTGACTCTCATGACACCACGACATGGTTACGCATAAGGACCATCAACACAAGTGCCATCTCAAGCTACATCAACAAGCACACCAAGAGGACAATAGACTCCATCAAGCATTTTGTCAAGGTCAACATCGACACAACCGGTAAAGACAAGAAGTATCCATGAGATCTATGAAGCTGGTACACCAAATTCATTCTCTCTATTTACATTATTTTCTCCTATATATGATCCACTAACATTTGAAGAAGTTGTTGAAGAATAAGTATGGGAACAAGCCATAGATGAAGAAATATAATGCATTGAGAAGAAACAGACATGGGAGCTAGTAGATGTACCAAAGGACAAAGATGTAATCAATGTCAAATGGATTTACAAGAACAAACACGATACTGATGGGAATGTGTAGAAGCAAAAAGAAAGAATGGTATCAATATGGTTCACACAACAACCCGACATAGACTTCAATGAAATGTTTGCACCTGTTGCACGCATGGATACAGCCAAATCAGTCTTGGCCATTGCTACACAAAAAAAATGGCATGTTTATAAAATGGATGTCAAGTCGACATTCTTAAATGCATATCTAGAAGAGGAAGTATATGTGGAACATCCACAAGGGTATGAAGTTATAGGTCAAGATCATAAATTGTACAGGATGAAAAAGGAACTCTATGGTTTGAAGCAAGCTCCTAGAGCTTGGTACAATCGGATTGATTCCTATATCACTAAAAATGGATTTCACAGAAGTGAAAGTGGACCGACATTGTACACGAAAGTGAATTAGAAAGGTAAGATTTTAATTGTCTGCTTGTATGTTGATGATTTAATATTTACTGGTGACTTTGGCATAACATATTTTAAAGTAGTCATGGAAATGAATTTGAAATGACTGATCTGGTGCTTATGAAGTTTTTTCTGGACATTGAAGTTCAACAGTCTAAAAGTGGTATTTTCATATCACAGACAAAGTATGCAAGTGAAGTTTTAAAAATATTTAACATGTCTAATTGCAAGATATCCCCAACACCAGTAATAACAGGTTTAAAATTGGGCAAGGATGATGAAGGATCAACTATAGATCCTATAATGTTCAAAAGGCTTGTTGTTATCCTTATGTATTTGATAGTGACAAGACCAGACATCATGTATGGAGTAAGTATGATCTCAAGGTTCATGGATTCACCAAAAGACTCACATTGGCAAGTAGGTAAAAGAATTTTTAGGTATGTAAGTGGCACAAAAGACCTTGGCAT
The DNA here is from genome assembly GCA_001517045.1 of Pseudotsuga menziesii. Lineage (NCBI taxonomy): Eukaryota > Viridiplantae > Streptophyta > Pinopsida > Pinales > Pinaceae > Pseudotsuga > Pseudotsuga menziesii. Next base: position 81,631 of record LPNX010092542.1, on the reverse strand, counting down.
TATGTATTCAACCTCAGAAAAATTTAAAATCATTGGTTACACTGACAGTGACAATGGAGGCAACATAGATGACAGGAAGAACACATCTGGGTACAAATTTCATTTTGGTACAGGTGTTTTTTCATGGCCTTGAAAGAAACAACCCATAGTAACTTTGTCTTCACCATATTCGGAGTATGTTGCAGCTACAAGTGCTACATGTCAAGCTGTCTGGATGAGGAGAGTGTTAAAAGACTTATCACATAATCATTAAGAAGCGACAACAATTTTCTGTGACATCAATTCAGCCATAGCATTATCAAAGAATCATGTGTTCCACAAGAGAACCAAGCACATCGACATAAGGTTTCATTTCATAATAGAGTTGGTGAACAACAAGGAAATTTGTTTAGAATTTCGCAGGTCTGAAGACCAACTTGCAGACATCTTTACAAAACCATTGGACAATGATACTTTTCAGTATCTATATAGTTATCTTGGAATGACAAGTTCTACATAGTGAAATCTGTCATGCATAGAGCATGTCTAAGCTCTTAAACATTTTGTAAATTTTGTTTAAATAAAAATTCCCATCTGGTCATAATTAAGGGAGAGTGTTGGAAATATTAATTACTTGCAGATATGTATCTGATCTCAGTTGACTCTGTCAGAGTCAGTATCAGTGAATATATTTTCAGTCAGTCTGAAAAGAGGGAAGAGTCCACAAATTGGCAATCTAAACCAGTTGATTTAATGTCTGTAGCTAAGTTGTTAGGTATATAGTTATTACAGTCTTTAATGGTGAGTCAGTCGATTCACGTAGAAGCAATTTTCAGGTTTCCTATAAATAGTAGAAGAAGATTGTAAATCAAGTTAGACACAAGACACAATAAGAAGTAGAGAGAACTCTAGGTGAGAAAAGAGAGAAAGAGAAGTTGAAGCTCAAGCTTCTGTGTATGTGATTCTATCGAAGAGCCAAATCTTTGTAAAAGGATCAGTCGGTGAGATGACAAGTTTGGATCAACAAGTTTGTATTATCTTTGTTATTTCTAGACAAGATATATATGAAATAGTTTATGGTTTAATGCATTTTTATTTAGTTGCACATTTCCTCTAGATTTACTTGTGTAAATGTTGTTTACAATTGCAGTTGAGTGAAAGAACAAGAACCCATAAATTTCTCACTCCGTGAAAGTTCCAAGTTTTACGGCAAAGAGGTCGACTGAAGTCTTCCTAAATATTTGGGTATATGTTTTTATAAGTTATGTTGAATTGTTAATGTGTCCATTTTCACTTCATATTACTCTCAGGTAAAAATCATTTGTAATTTCTTAAGTCGTTTAGGCTAAGAAACATACTCTGTAAATTTCGTCTAAAACCAAGTGAATAGACAAGGTCGGTTGAGTAGACTGACTAGTGGTCGAAGTGATCAATTGACTAGTGGTCAAAGAGGTCAACCGACTAGTGGTTGAAGTGAAGTTACTGACAAGTGGTTGAAGTAACTGTCAGTTGAACTGACAAGTAAGAACTTGTCGAAGTAAATTAGTCGGGTCTAAAAGGATGACCAAATTTCATAAACTTGTCTAGTCGAGAGTTAGACAAGTTTCACCTGACAATCGAGAAAAAGTAAAAGAGGCTGGTGTGAAAATTAATTTTTATTAAATAAGCGGTAAAATCAAGTTTATTACGCTTGGTTTTGGCTAACAATAATTTGATGTGAATCCTTGCTAATGTCTTCTTTATCCATAAAGTAATCCTTCAATCGATGATGTCCTCCAATCCGGTGTAGTTCCCCTTCTTTTCGTTATTCTTAGGCCCAGTATATCCTCAGCTTCAGGTAAGATGCAATTTCTATATTGATTTAAATAAATAATTAAGTGGAGAGGTTTCATCTTGTTTGGGTCCAAAGATTTTATAGCTAGTTATTTTAGAATTGTTGCTATGATAGTGAATAACTTGTTATCATAAATCATAATACAGTTTGAGGCATCTTGGGATTTGAAAAATATAGCATTTGGAAACACTGAACATGCGAAGGTTTTAATTGACTACGGAGCACTACCTTTATTTGTGGAGATTCTTATGTCTATGGAAGATGATATTTTAGAATAGGTACAAGATTGGCATAGCATAATTTTCTCAATTATCTTTCTATCTTATATGCATTTGAATTCAATTATAAAACTCCTCCCTCACTTTGAGTTCAACTTTTGTTGCTATAAGGTTGTTTGGGATTTGGGAATATTGGTGGAGACTGTTTATAATATATGGATATGGTACTCACTCATGGAGCATTATGGAAGGTGCTTTTCCAGTTTCATAGGAATGTAACCATTTCAACGATTATAACAACTGCATCTACTCTCTCAAACTTTTGTCATGGGAAACCCCAGCCTCAATTTCATAAGGTAAGCATAATCCATTATCTAGCTCTAGCTCTTTATGATTGGTAGGTTTGACTACTTTTTATAATGATTGGAAGTAATTAATTATATGGAATTTTCAAGTGGGTTTTGCTAGGTGGGAAATCTGTGCTCATTGTAGTACTCCATGCCTTACAAAGCCGAACATGGGGATATGAACATAATTAGAATTTAATAACATGAAGAGTTTATTCTTTTCTTAGACTTATGCTTACGTATTTTAGGTGAAATATGTGTTTCCTTCCCTTTAGTGGCTTCTCCATATACAAGAAGAGGAAGTATGGGCAGATGCATCCTTGGATTTATCATATATTTCTCATGGCCGCAATGAAAATATTAAGGGAATAATTGATGCTAGAATTTGCCCAAAGTTGGTGGAACTTCTCACATGAGTATCATTATATGCACATAAACATAAGCACTCATAGTGTTTATAAGTATCTAAACAAGCACTCTAAGTGCGTTAGCTTTCATTGCATTGTCAAAGTGCTTGGTGAACCTCTCTTGGGTGCTCGGTCCAACCTTCCAAACCACAAAAGTGATGTCAAGTTCACTTCAAGTGGGGTCCTCTGGCCACCTGACCTATTAATTCATGTGTTTTCCCAAGGTGTGTCCAATTCTCTCATGAGCACTCAGGCTCCATTGCAATTTTTTTTGTCTCTTACCAACATTTGTCAAGGTGCCATGCTCATGGTCTTGCCACATGGTACCTACTTGAGCATGGTCTTTGTTTGTGGGAATGCTTCCTTAATAGGTATGTGTGCTTCACCATCATTCTGTCACTTGGTCAAGGCACCCTAGGACTCTGACGGAATCGTATTTCCCATATGGTCACCCAAGCCTGCCTCTTGGGCATGAAGAAGGTGTGCTTATCTCATGGTAGTAACACACAAGTCTATAAAGTAGAAGTTAAGAACCTTTAAAATTATTTCATCAAGGAAGATGATGATCATGTACTAGCCATGTATGATACACCTCAGTGGGAAGATGTTCCACCTGGTGGTTTTAATTTCGCATAGAAAGAGGGATGATTCTCTTGTGTATATTGTAGGAATTTTATGTATATTGAAAGAAATGGTGCATAAAGTTCTATGTGATTGCCGATACATCCATGGAAATCACACATCATCTCTTGAGTTATCAGGTGATTCCTTTGAAATCGTGGCTCTTAAGTTACTAGGTGGTTTTAATTCGATGTAGAAGGAAAGATAATCATGTTTTTACTGTAGAAAATGTGTTTGTATTGCAAGAGAACAATTATAAAATTGGGGGCATATGTCGAAAAGATTTTGAAAAAATAAAATATAATACTTAGTGTAAATCACCATTGGTCAAATGGTCACATAAATAAAACATAAATACAATAAATAAAATTTCACTAAGGATTGGGTGTTCCAACGGTCCAAATGTCTTACAAAATAAAAACCATAAAGTACCAATGGTAAAAAAATTAAAAACCATCTTACCAAAAGTACAGACAATAGGGATGCTAGGACCAAGTAAAAGGATAAAGGACCACAACATACCCACAAGACCAAGGTGTATGGTAAACCTGGACAAACAAGCCCATTTTTACCCAAAGGACCAACAAGGCCAAGGACTTTAAGCTTTTCTCTTTCAAGGTATATTGTCACATGTGTTTTTATAATCACTATATAAGGAGGAGATCCAAACTAGTTGATGTGATCCTATGGTCCTCAATACTTCTCCTAAGGGGTAGGTGATACTACTCTTGCAAGAACTGCTTGCTCCCAGACCAAGAATTTTCCTGGTCCTAGGCCAAGAACTGTCTGTCTCACCCTATAGTACAATCGTTTCGAAGAAACTGTCTAGTCTGAGACAAGAATAACCTAGAGACATATAGGGGCCCTAACCATATGTTCAGGAATTTTCCATGGCATCAACCTGCTTGGTCCAAGAACAAGAAATTTGGGATACTACTGGGGGAACTATGGTACCTTCTTGGGCCTTACTCTACCCTAGTTAACTGACTAGGGTACCATCATAGTTGCAAACTGTTGTAGCTGCAACGTTTTCCCAAATTTCTAAAAAAATTTGGGCCCTCCTTGATTGATTTTGTTGAAGACCGTTTTGTTTCCACTCTGCTACACTTTTGGATTGTTTGAGACTAGCTGTTTTCTTGCTTTTCAGAAAATTGTTGTGTCTGCAAATGCTTTGGACTGTGGAACTTAACAAGCTTCATGCTATTTTATCATTGTCAAAATTTGGTCGAAGTTTGAAATGGAATTTTTAGTTGCCGCTATTTAAGAGGACAAATAGAGATTGCGTCGATGACTAGTTGTTTCTTTCGCCAATCACGCGGTCTTAATTGTTTCATTTTTTACTTTGCGATGTATTTTTGGAATGTTTTGACTCTGATCAGAGGCTATGGGCTGATTGTGTTCTGCTGTTGTGGCTCCAGAGTAGACTAACCGTCCGCCACACTTCTTTTTCTTTCATTGATGTTTTGTTCTATTTTTATCCGATGTTGACTAGTCTGCGGAATTTTCGACCGTATAACTTCCGTCGTGGTTCCTATGTAGCATACTAACCATCTGATGTTGTAGTATATCTGACCTCCGATGTTTTATCTCACCGACTTCTGGTTTGTGCTCCGGAACCCCTAAACCATGGGTCACCCACCATTGTGGCATTCCAATGAACTAACTAATCGATGTCAAGTGTTTCAATTCGTCGATGGGGATTTTTATATGCATGTTTCTTGATATTTTTCCCACTGTTGTTATGAGCTTGTAACTGGTTTCATGAATGATGGTTGTGCTTTGTTTATATCAAGTTGATATTTTCACGTTGAAAACGCAGTCCCGGGTTTTTCTTTCAATACTCATTTTATTGGTATTATGGTTTATGTTTTATTGAAAGTAGTCTGGATAAATGATGAGTTTTCGTTTGATCGCAGACAGACATAGGAAATTTTCTCAAATCCATTTAAAGATTACTGTGGCGAAGAAGATGTAGCTGGATGACAAAGCATGCTAAAGCATAAAGAAGCAGAGTTGTTGCTCGATGAAAAGAAAATATTGAAGTTCTGAGACAAACAAGGTCTCAAAGGGACCATGGAGTCGTAGAGAGTAATCATTAAAGAGAAAAGGCTTAGGCTTGGGCAGTTCGTCAGTTACCAAGCCGGTCCCATTTTTATAAAAGTGTTTATCTGAAACATAACATTTGAATCATGAGCATTCGCAAAGCGACAAAACTATGAGATTAAAATGGTTGATGGGAAACCCAAAGGTCAAGTGCTGGTTTTTGTATAAATATACAAAAGTTAGAGGGAAAAAGGGACTTTTTCCCAGTGAGACTTGTGAAAAACTTGTTGTAAGAGGAACTATTTTGTTTTGGAATAATATAATTACAATTTTTCCTGTTGGAGAAAGTGTTGTGTGGAATGTTCAAATGTGGTGAAATGAACAATGTTGAAGGGGAACTATTTTGTTTTCAGTTGTGTTTCATTAACTGTGAGATCGTTCTAACTTTCTGAACCTATGTTCTTGTATGAATGTTCTCTGGTTTATTTTAGGATAATTTCCACTATGAGTAATGAATGTTTTAACAAACAACAAGCTATCTTGTTGTGCATATATCTATTCATGTTTATGTGTTTTGATTCTAAGAACAACTATCTATGATTTATCTTAACATATGAGCAGTAATACATTACTCATTAATTGATAATATTGATCCCTAGGGACAACTTAGTTAGTCTTGTTTTCTTTTGTGTGTGACTTAGATGCGAGAGAGTCTAAGACGAGAGGTAAGAACCTGCGCATCACATTGTTACCACTCCTCGTATTCTTTATCAGTCTGCATGTTAGATAGGCACTTGCATATCATACTTAAAGTTAAAAATACAAAAATATACATGGTGGAACGAGCCACAACTGGTAAAACCCTTTATTTTTGTTACTTGACTGATGGTAGTCGAACCGCAAACCAGATGGACTCCCCATACCGAATAGTCACGGGCTAGTTGGGAACGTTGACTGGGGAGAATCCCTTGTTGTTGTTGCCTGCGATTTTCTAGGACTCAAAAGTCTTTGGAACTAGAAGGAGGGCCACCAGTGCATGGCTAGCCAGGGAAATATATTTCCTCGAAGTTACTCCACTAGTGATAGTTTTGAAAGCAATTTATTTCCTGATCCGAATACAGAAAATAATAGAGAACAGTTGTATTATGTAGACAATGAAGTTGTTATTGATCTGAGGAGACATAGTAGAGCATATGTGAAGAGTATTGGAGGATTAACCACTATCCCTGATTTACCTCAAAGAGAATACAAGAAGAAAGACCATCCTATTTTGGAAGATTCAATGTTGGTCGGAGATTTGGAAGAATTAGTGGAAGTAGCATTACATGAAGTTCTTCAGCCTTTGAATCAAGTAGGCCCAAACACACCTTACTGTTCTCATGTGCATACTCCTGGTCCATCACCACCTCACTCTCCACCTAGAATCATGGAAGGCATAAATGTAAATCAGCCACCTAACCCACCAAATCCACCACCTGCTTGGAAAGCCAGATCACCTCTAAACTTAGCACCTTCATTGCATGACTTACCTCAGGATTTTGAGAAGATGTTGCCCAATTTTGACCCAAATGAGAATATTTTAGTAGATGACTATTTTCAAAGTTTCTACTTGGCAATAGAAGGATTAAGGGCTGGGGAACATGAGGATGTAGTATGTAGACTTTTTTTGCATACCCTTAAAGGAGCAGCAACATCATGGTATTTTGGTTTTCCTGCAAACTCTATCCTAGATTGGGATACCTTTGAAAGGATATTTAGAAGCAAATATGCAACCAAAAAAACTCATGAAAGGACTATGCACTTTAAATAAAGAAAGTAAAGAAAAGGTGCATAGTTTTACCTAAAGATTTGTAGCTTATCTTAAGAATTTTGCTGAAAATGATAAGCCCTCAGATAAAGTTCTGATTGAGTATTATACTTTAGCTGTAGGGCCCGATTTGGCCATGTTTTCCAAAATGAAAGCCAAACCTATGCTAGCAAAGACTTATGAAGAAGTGGAGAGAGTAGAGGCTGAAAAGGAAAGCATCGAAGATTATCCTGAGCAGCCAAAAGAAAAAAATGTGGGGAGGAAAGATTTGTTATTTACTAAGCCTAAAGAGGAACAATCACATGATTTTGAAGGAACGGCAAAGATGATACAGAAGCTCTCTAATAGAATACTGGACATGGAAAAGGAAAAGGAAGCCCATAAGTTCTATAAGCCTTAATACAAGAAAAAAGAGGGCAAAAATCAATCCCACCCCCCTCCACACAGTCCTGGATCGATGAACTTAACAGAGGTAGGGATGGATATATTTTTCACTTTCCACCAACAACCCCATTCTTAAAAGAATTGTCCTCAATGGATAAATTCAATGACATTGGTGATGAATCAGGTGTTGTATTCCAACTTAACTGAGGATAATGATGAAGAGGGAAAAAATAACAATAAATTAATAGAAAAACAAGAGGATGATGCCATGGTTTTATGGGACTGTGTATCGTTGTTTGATACTGAAAAAGAAAAGGATCCAAGACATGAATATATCTTGGAAACGAATGTGATGATGAGAAGCCAAGGGTTGATTAAAGAAAACAGTCTTATGCTCCCAAATATTAAGAGACTTCAAAAGAATGTAAAGAAATTTCAAAAAAACACCTCAGCTAATAAAATTCTAGAGTTTACCATTACCAGTCAAAATATGAAGTAGATCAACATGCCTACTAAGCCCACTGAAGAGAAGATCAATAATGTGAAAACGAATCTCACAAAACATAATATGGATTATAACATCATGGAGGATATCAAAAGGGTAAAGGAAAATATCTCGTTATTTGAAATGTGTAATGTGCCGCAACAAAAAGAAAATTTATTGAAAGCACTTGAAATACAAGAAGAAAAGCTTCCCACCGACAATCAGCCCTAAGAAGAAGAAATCGGTGAAGCAAGTATGGGAGGTAAGCCTAAATGCAACACACCACCTTTTCTCCTTACTTTTGAAATTTTCAACAACAATGTGCACAACTATATAGTAGACTCAGGGGCACTAGTAAATGTTATGCTACTGTCGGTCTGCAAAAAGATAAATGGACAGCCTAAACCATCTACCTGGAAGGTCATTCAGTTGGACAGAACGAATGTGAGGGTAATAAGGGAAATGGAGAATGTTCTCATTCACTTATATTCAAATGATAAGGTATGTCAAATCATTGATATTGTGGTAGCAGACATACCTGAGGCTTATGGACTTGTTTTGAGTAGAGAGTGTTCGTCAAAGCTGAATGGATATTTTGCTTCAGACTGGTCACATTTGTAGCTACCTTATAAGGGAATCCCAAATCAAATTAAAGTTTTAAGAGAGCCCCACATGAAACACAATGTCACTCAGTTAGAAGGGAAGAATGAACCAGTGAATTCTGTTTTGGGAAATTACTTCATTGAGCTAGAACCATGAAACTATCAAGCGAAAGAAGCCAATGGTGCATCAAATACTCAGCCTGATCTCCTTTGGTTTTCACAGGCTGATGAAATTGATTGTAAAATAGTAGACTTAGCTGTAGATGTAGATGTTGATTCATGTACAGTAGTGATAGGCAATTTTTGGATGCTTTTCTTTGACGAATCTAAAACTTTGGAAGGATCAGGAGCTAGCTGTGTCCTGATCAATCCTAAGAAAAATAAACATTTTCTTTCATGTAGGTTAGAGTTTGAATGCACCAATAACACAGCTGAGTATGAAGCATTAGTTCAGGGACTAAGAAAAGCAATTGAATTAAAAGTAGAAAATCTGTAAGTGTATGGGGATTCTGAAATAATTGTGAAACAGATTCGAAATCAAAGACATTGCATTTCCCCTCATTTAAAAGCTTATTAAAATGAAGTATGGGATTTGCTGAAGTGTTTTCATGCATTTAATATTGTATCGATACATAGACTTAAGAATTTAGTAGTTGACTTGTCAGCCACCTCAGCTGCGAGGCATGTGCCCTCTAATAATAGGTGTTCTATTGAATTGCTTTTCATACCTTTGGTTCCAGATATGAATACAAATTTACAAGTTTTTGATGATGATCAGCAAATCCTAGAATGTTTGACAAATGACGAGACCTTCAAAGGGGAAATCATTGATGATGAAGAACATCAAGCCGAGTTAAAATTTGATAATTTTATTCCTAAAGGAGTTAGGACTTTAGAGTGGATGTTTCATCTAAACGATAAATTCAGAAGGCCAGTAAATGTTAAGACTCATATCTCTTCTCTAGAGTTCGAGTTGATTAATTTAGGGACTGAAATTGAGCCTAAATATGTGAATTTGGGAAAGTGTTGTTCTTCAGGTGAAAAAATTAAGCTCATCAATCTGTTCAAACAATACAAAGATGTTTTTGCCTAGACATATGAAAATTTGAAGACATATGACACCAATATTATTCAACATGTTATCCCTATAAGATCTGGAGTCAAGCCCTATCAACATCCTTTGAGGAAAATGCATTCAAAACTGGAGCCTCTATTTCAGAATGAAGTAAAGAAGTTGTTGGATGCTAAAATTATCTTCAAGGCTAGACACTCGGAATGGGTTTCAAATATGGTACCAGTAAGAAAGAAATCTGGAGAAATTAGACTATGTGTGGATTTCAGAAACTTAAATCACGCTTTGAATAAAGACAATTATCTAGTCCCACCCATGGAACAGATATTGCAAATGGTTTCAAGTTCTGAGTTATTTTCTTTATTAGATGGATTCTCTGGCGACAATCAAGTGTTAGTAGCTGAAGAAGATAGACTTAAAACTACATTTAGAACAAGATGGGGGACGTTTTCTTACAGAAGAATGCCCTTTGGTCTCATAAATGCTGAATCTACTTTCCAAAGGGTTATGGACATAGCTTTCCATGGTATAATTGGCCGCAATGCTATAGTATACCTCGATGACATCACAATATTCTCAAAGAAAAGAGAAGAACACGCATTCCATCTAAAACATATTTTTGAACGCTGCCGAAAATATGGTATCTCATTAAACCCCAAGAAGTGTGTGTTTGCTGTTACTGAAGGAAAGCTACTGGGTCACGTGGTTTGTAAGAAAGGGATCTCCATAGACCAAGAGAGGATCAAAGCTATCGAACAGATTCCCTTACCCCATAACAAAAAAGGCATGCAATAATTTATGGGGACAATAAATTTCATGCGAAGGATTGTGCCGGATTTCACTCAAATTGTTAGACATTTGCAGCAAATGGTGAAGCAAATTGTACAATTTAAGTGGATTAATGTAGAGAAGAATGCATTTAGTAAAATAAAAGCATTTGTTGCGCATGCACCCTCCCTTAAAAGCCAGGATTTTGAGAAATATTTTATTTTGTACACTTTTGCATCTGACGATTCACTAGCAGCGGTGCTTACCCAGAAGGAAGATGGGGGAGATGAGTTCCCCATATCATTTATGAGCACTGGTCTGCAGGGGGCCGAATTGAATTACCCATCTGTGGATAAACAAGCTTACATAGTCTTCAAAGAGGAAAAACAATTTAGGTCATATATACTTAAGAACCGGACAAAGGTAATAGTCCCACACCCAGCTGTGAGGTCTCTTTTTGTACAAAAAGAATTAGGAGAAATAAGAGGCATCTGGGTAATAGCTTTACAGGAGTATGACCTCGAATTCAAGCCATCCTTCATAGTTAAAGGGAAGGGAGTGTGCAAACTAGTGACTAAAAGTAAAGACAATGAAGAAAATAATTGGGAAAATGAAGTTGAGTTACATTTGATGGATGTGTGTCCTCTTTTCACAGCTCCAGACTCCTGGTATCGAGACCTCATGCATTACCTTCAGGAGGGATTGTTACCAAAACATTGGAATTCTAAGCGAAGAAGAGCACTACATCTTAAATTAGCTTCATATCAGATCACTGAAGGAATATTATTCAGGAAGAATTATGATGGATTTATTCTTAGCTGCTTAGAGAAAGAAGATGCGAGGAAGGTCATGATAGAGTTACATGATGGGCCTGCTGGAGGGCATTTTTCTGGAGATAATACAGCCCATAAAATTCTCAGAGCCAGATACTATTGTCCCACACTATTTAAGGATGCACATGCCCATGGAAGAAAGTGCGATATCTGCCAAATGTGTGGAGGAAGACAAGCTAAAGCAGCAGGACCATTAAAGCCTGTGGAGATAACAGAACCATTTGAGCAATGGGGAATTGGTATCATTGGAGAGATAAAACCAAATTCTTCCTTGCAACACAACTATATTTTGACAGCAACTGATTACTTCACGCGATGGGTCAAATCCATTTCGTTGCGTAAAGTGAATGAAGATGCGGTCATGGACTTCTTGCAATATCATATTATGACTAGGTTTGGGGTTCCATTTTCTCTAGTTTTCGATAATGCTACTTATTTTTCCTCTATTAGATTAACTACATTTTCTCATGAAAAAGAGATTTAGTTGCATTATTCCGCAAATTATTATCCATAAGGAAATGGTTTGGCAGAATCTACAAAGAATAATTTGATTAGAATATTAAAAAATATTGTGATAGAAAACGAGAAAAGTTGTCCTTTAGCATTACCAAATGCTCTTTGGGCTGATAGCATCACACCCAAGACTTCCTTAGGTGTGTCACCATATACCCTTGTTTATGGAAAAGAGGCCATTCTGCCCCCCAATATTATGCTACCGTCTTCCATAATAGCTCAGGAGTCGAGAGGCTCAGATAATGAAGTCTTGCAAATAAGAATCCATAATCTTTTGAAGGCGGAGGAGTCTAGATCCAAAGCTAGAGAACATTTTAAGCAACAAAATGAGGTAGTGAAAAGGTAGTTCGATAAGCAAAAAGCTGGAACAAAAGAATTTGAAGTGGGAGATTTGGTTCTTAAGTGGGATCACCCACATGTTGAGAAGGGAAAGCACACGAATTTTCAACAATTATGGGTAGGCCCTTTCCAGATTGTAGCAAAACTTGGCCCCTCAACCTATAAATTGCAAGATTTACAGGGATGGAAGGAGAACTTACTAGTAAATGGTTTAGTTCTTAAACCTTACTTTTCTTGATTTTTTATTTCTATTTTTGTTTTGTACATAAATAAATTGATTTGTTTGTCCACTTTGATTTATTTTATTCTGGTTTTGTTTTTAGTTTATATTTCTTTAATTTCAATAAAAGAGCCAAACTTTTGGTTGCATGGAAAGCATCAGAGTTCTAGATTAATTTAGATCCTTGGGTATTAGACTATATCCTATTGTTTGAATCTGATGGAATTTATTCTAGTAAGTAGTTTTCCTAAATGGCTATGAACACATTGCAATCTGGCATAATCCCATAAAATAAGCCAAGATCAAAAGGTCTGGAATACTATTTCGAGGCTCCATCCATTTCACATCTAAAAATGTCCGAGGGGGCGATAGCAAAAGACCCATGGAAAGAAAGCAAGGTAAACATTATATTATATCTAAATGATCCCATGCCAAGAATTGAAAGCTAAAAGGCTAATAAGAGTCAAAACTCATAAGAAAGCAATATTTATTGAAACAAAGTACTGAATCATATGAGTACAGATTGTAAAAAGTTCTTCTCCATCCGTGAGCTGAAAATCAAATGCATCTCTCACACAAAAAGACACTATGGATAGAAGAGCTTGAATAAAATTCAGAAAGAAAGGCATGTGGAGGACTCAAAAGGACAAAAAAGTCCTTAAATACACAAAAGTTCCAAATGGCATGGGAATGGGGAACAAAGGAATATTTCTATTTACCATGTGTTACAATCCTGTGGTGTCTAAGCTGGAAGCTACCCAAAGGCAGAGGTAAAATGAAACTCATCTACTTAGCCTCAAAAGAGTTATATTGACTGTGAGATTTTGGGTTCCATTTTCCTAAAATTGGACTATCATCAATGATTAAAAGTACATATGTTTTCTATTATGGAAATCCAGACGTCTAGAAGAATTCAACATGTTGGTTTCTCCTAAACAGTATATTACTAAAGGAAGAGTTTGTTCAGAGATCTGGGTTCACCAGTTAGCCACTAATTGTTGCAGCTGCAACGTTTTCCCAAATTTCTAAAAAAATTTGGGCCCTCCTTGGTTGATTTTGTTGAAGACCGTTTTGTTTCCACTTTGCTACACTTTCGGATTGTTTGAGGCTAGCTGTTTTCTTGCTTTTCGGAAAATTCTTTGTGTCTGCAAATGCTTTGGACTATGGAACTTAGCAAGCTTCATGTTGTTTTATCATTGTCAAAGTTTGGTCGAAGTTTGAAATGGAATTTTTAGTTGCCGCTATTTCGGAGGGAAAATAGAGATTGTGCCGATGATTAGTTGTTTCTTTCACCGATCACGCGGTCTTAATTGTTTCATTTTTTACTTTGCGATGATTTTTTGGAATGTTTTGACTCTGATTGGAGGCTGTGGACTGACTGTGTTCTGCCGTTGCAGCTCCAGAGAGGACTAACCATCTGCCACACTTCTTTTTCTTTCACTGATGTTTTGTTCTATTTTTCTTCGATGTTGACTAGTTTGCAGAATTTTTGACTGTATAACTTCTGTCGTTGTGTCTATGTAGCGTACTAACCATCTGATGCTGTAGTAGATCTGACCTCCGACGTTTTATCTCGCCGTCTTTTGGTTTGTGCTCCAGAACCCCTAGACCATGGGTCACCCACCATTGCAGCGTTCCAATGAACTAACTGATCGATGTCAAGTGTTCCGATTCGTCGATGGGTATTTTTATTTTCCCATTTCTTGATCATTTTCCGACCATTGTTATGAGCTTGTAACTAGTTTCGTGAATGACGGGTGTGCTTTGTTTTTATCAAGTTGAGATTTTCACGTTGAAAACATAGTCCTGGGTTTTTCTTTCAATACTCAATTTATTGGTATTATGGTTTATGTTTTATTGAAAGTAGTCTAGATAAATGATGAGTTTTTGTTTGATCGCAGACAGACATAGGAAATTTTCTCAGATCCATTTGAATATTACTGTGGCGAAGAAGATGTAGCTAGAGGACAAAGCATGCTAAAGTATAAAGAAGCAGATTTGTTTCTTGAAAAAAAGAAAATAATGAAGGTCTGAGACCAACAAGGTCTCAAAGGGACCAAGGAGTTGTAGAGCGTAATCATTAAAGAGCAAAGGCTCAGGCTTGGGAAGTTCGTCAATTACCAAGCTGGTCCTATTTTTATAAAAGTGTTTATCTGAAACTTAACGTTTGAATCACGAGCATTCGCAAAATGACAAAACTATGAGATTAAAATGGTTGGTGGGAAACCCAAAGGTTACGAGCTGGTTTTTGTATAAATATATGAAAGTTAGAGGGAAAAGGGGGATTTTTCCCAATGAGACTTGTGAAAAACTTGTTGTAAGAGGAACTATTTCGTTTTGCAATAATATAATTACAATTTTTCCTGTTGGAGAAAGTGTTGTGTGGAATGTTCAAATGTGGTGAAATGAACAATGTTGAAGGGGAACTATTTTGTTTTCAGCTGTGTTTCATTAACTATGAGATTGTTCTAACTTTCTGAACCTATGTTCTTGTATGAATGTTCTCTGGTTTATTTTAGGATAATTTCCACTATGAGTAATGAATGTTTTAACAAATGACGAGCTATCTTGTTGTGCATATTTCTATTCATGTTTATGTGTTTTGATTCTAAGAACAGCTATCTGTGATTTATCTTAACATATGAGCAGTAATACATTACTCATTAATTGATAATCTTGCTCCCTAGGGACAACTTAGTTAGTCTTGTTTTCTGTTGTGTGTGATTTAGATGCGAGAGAGCCTAAGACGAGAGGTAAGAACCTACGCATCTCATTGTGACCGCTCTTCGTATTCTTTATCAATTTGCATGTTAGATAGGCACTTGCATATCATACTTAAAGTTAAAAATACAAAAAAATACACGGTGGACCGGGCCACAACTGGTAAAACCCTTTATTTTTGTTACTTGACTTACGATAGACAGACTGCAAACCGAACGAATTCCCCATACCAAATAGTCACGGGCTAGTTGGGAACGTTGACTGGGGAGAATCCCTTGTTGTTGTTGCCTACGATTTTCCAGGCCTCAAAACAAACATATTAGTAACTAATAAAGTGCCTTTATTTTTAAAGAATGGCTCTTAGCCCTAGGGTAAGTTTTAGTCCTGGACTGAATTAAGTTGATCAACTCATGGTAGCTAACCAGCTGCATCCACTCTCTCATAGAATGGTTCTCGATGATGCTCTGAAATCAACATGTATTGATTGAACGCCTTTATGAAGGTTTGTAAATGCAAGGGCCATTAGTAAAAGAAAGAGGGGCTTCACAGTCATTGCTTACCTTTAATATCTCTTACAATCTTATCACGTTCATTCTTCTTACATGCTCTCAATGCTTTCAATTAATACCCTAACCGACTGAAATACCAAGAGTTTGTACTCCAACTAACTTCTCATTTTGTTTCCACCACTCGGGGGCTATGGAACATTATGAAGTAATTGTATAAGTAATTTAATATGCAGAGAAAATTCCAAGGCTTTTAATATTGGTTTCCATCTTTAAGATAAATTGTGCAGTATTTGCTGACGTTCAGTACAGATGTCTCTCCCGGAATTAATATATACCTCAAACTTTTATCAGTGTTTTTGTGTATAATATGAGATTCTTTCAGAATTCTCACATTAATTTGTAGCTTATATTGATTTAGATTTTCTCTCCCCATCTTGTGGTCATTTTCCTTTAATCCCTAGTCGACCCCTTGAAACCTTGGATTTTTTCAAGGTTCAAGACTAGAGGATTTTAGGATCTAAGAAGATGTTTGAAGACATATCTAGGAAGATAAAATGGAATTGGAATCTAAAAATGATGATGAGATTAGTGTGAATAAACAAAAAGTAGAACTGTTACAAGTATTGGTATTGAGCTTCATGTTGAGTCTCGACGTCCTTTAGAATGGAAACAATGTTTATACCTTCAAGTTTGTTTCCTTCTTCTATTTATTTTCTTGATTACATATTATTTTTTTCTTTTATTTATTTTCTTGATCACATATTGTGTTTTTTTTTATTCATGTTTTTTTGTGATTGAAGTGAATTGACTGTTCTCTTTTTTACTTTATTAGATTTACTTTACTTCTTGTTTATTTTATTTTACTTAATCGGTTTTACTTTGCTATGTTTATTTTATTTTACTTTATCGGTTTTACTTTACTAGTGGATGCATCGAGTGATCTGTATTGTTACCTTCCTTACATATGCGCCTCTACTAAATTCATATAGTGTTAATGGGAATTAGTAATACCTTGATATCTTAAACGTTACATGTTTGCATTCTAGCTTTTTGGTAGTCCACATAGGTTAACTCTACAGAGTGACATAGTATTCTAACTATTTCATTTAAAAGTGTGTCTTGATCAGTTATTTTAGCTTTATTGAACTATAAAGGTGCGTCACATGCTGTAAAACTCGATTCACTATCATTTATTTTAACTTTAGAACCTAAAGAACTTTGAGCGTCCCAAGCATCCTAATCCCATTTGAAATTTTTATTGCTAGTTTCTTCTAAAGAGTTCCCATAAACCACACCTTTAAAAATTCATTGTAAGATGTTTCCACGTAGAAATCTAAGAAGAGAATCATAACTAATTAGGATGAAGGATAGCCATGGTGCATACTCTCTCTCAATCAATATATACATAGTTAATAGATATTTTATCCATGGAAATTCTCTCCTCCAATCTATACTTGTCTACGAAGATCATCCCTAAGGAAAGTTCCTTTCCAATCAACATAAGAGATGAAATTTTAGTATGTTCTATTTTCACCATGTATTCCACCATACCCTTTGGAATTCATATATTTTTATATTGTTAGAATTTTTTTCTTTACATTGCAAAATTTAACACACACCTATTAAGATGCAGTTTGATAATTTTAATGACTTATGATGTCTGAAAGTTTTCAATAATTTGATTGGCCTTATTATAATTTTGTATGTGGACTTGGATAGTACAACGAACTCAACATTGCATGCACGTAGCGATAAGAAAATTAATTAATTGGAAGTTGAGGTTGCACAATTTTCCTTTGGAAATCATTTTCGTCCCTTTGTTTCCTTGAAGTTTATCTTGATTCCTAAAATGAGTTAGTGGATGAGGCAGTATAGGTGGCCCTTTGTCTTACCATTTTTTACTAATATTTTGCTTTCTTAAAAAATTTTAGTTGCCTTTGATAGTACAACGAATTCACATAAAAAAATTTGTGATTGTGCTTTCGAATTTAGTGGACTCATAGGAAGCTATCTAAAATAGTGATATGGTTGAAAAGGTAAATATGATTATTTTAATCTCTCTAAACTATACAGCTAGTTGCATCCATTGTTTATTCAATATTTTGCATGTCATGCATCATTTTTATTGGCTATGAAAATTTTTGGTCGGGTAAGGGATCACGAGGATAACAAAAAAATGTTAATGAAATGGATCTTACATCAAATGTTAATTGAATAACCACGTCCCAAGGACCAAGATGGTGACACTAAGATGAAATCAACCCCCTTAGAAAATTGTCCAAAAAATATGCCACAAACTGAGAATGAGATAGGTTTCAATTTTCATTGTAATGATGTGCTTTTTACTTCTCTAATTTCTATCGATAATTATGTTTTCATATTATTTGCTTTTCATTACGAATTATCACATTTTATTCCTCAAATATTATTGTGTAAAAGTACAAAAAATGCTTCTAAAAATGTGTACCCTGTTACAACCAAAATTGTATGATGTTTCACATTGGAATTTTTAGCTCATACCTTGGAGCATATTGATGGACTTAGGGGATCTACATTTTCATGCAGCCTTTGGTCTTTTTTAGGATGGATATATGATAACAATATTTGATGGATGATGGTCATTTATCTATGATAGATCATCAGTTTGATGGTATTTGTATGGTTGAATGGTTCATGTAACGTCCTCGACCCTCCAACCGGCGAAGAGGACGCTACTAAACCATTATCTATCTGGGCAACTAGCCCCATGAACATGTGCATACATAAAACTGAAATAAAATTCTTGGAAGTAAAAGCATGCAGAGATGCATAATTGTTTAGCATACCATGGAAGCAAAACCATACATTCAAGCATTCAACATGGTCATCATAATTCTTTAGACATCAAATATAATTGCGAATATAATTACAGAAATGAAATAAACAAGAATACTTATCTTGTGAGGAATTCGTCCCGTAACCATCTACTTTGCTGCAATGTTCCACCCAACCATAGGCCAATGTGCTCCTTAATCTCTCAGACCCTGAATTCTCTTCCAGTGCTATTCAGGGGTTGTGGAGAAGAAAGCCAGCCCTCTAGCTCTATCTGTGTGGCTCCCAAACACACCAGGTTTATCAAAAAAACCAAGCCCTCATCCCCACTCCAACACAGTCTGAATACCAACCACTGCATACACGCAACAAAACAAGCAATTCAAAGCTTGGATTGGGAAATACGATCCCTAAGTCGTTCTTGGCCCTATCATGGCCAAAACGACCCAATAAAAATCCACAGCAGCCCAAAACGTAACTGGAACAACAACAACAAAAAATAATGGGAAAAACAAAAGACCTAATCTCAACACTGAAGCAATGGGAAAATACACAACGCAGAGAATTAGAGAGGAGATCTAACTCTCATCCTGGACAGGGAAAACATATACACATAACCACAAGTCGATAAGGAAAATGCATGCACAGCAGAAATCATGAATGGCTCATTCACAGGAAAAATCATGGATGACAAAAAACAACTCCCTGAGCTCTTTGCGTGAGGAAAACAATGATGAATCCCAATCAGTGCGTGAGGAAAACAACACCAACCTGTGTGTGAGAAGAAGAGAACGACTGTCCCTGTGTGAGGATGGGAAAAAAAAATGGAAGAATGGAGAAAAAATGAAATCCTCCGCTTTCCTTTCCCACGTGAAGTGAAATGGTGTGCTGGTGGAGTGTGCGTGTGGGTAAGGGCTGGCAGTCCTGCCACACACCACTACCCAGCAATAAATGCCCCAACTAAAAACAGAAGGTTTTAATGTGGTATTTGATTGATGAGACAAGGAAAGGTGAGTAAGTCAAAAGGGGTTTAACAGCTGACACATGGCTTTTCCCCATAGGATCAAAGTTTAATAATTCCCCCTTCTTATCCTTAGGAAAATCATGCCCTTTTCATCATGGTTTCATTGACATAGCTGGTTGGGGTTCATTTAATTAAAATGCATATTTACATAATGCCAAAACTATAATGTGCCATATATCACGATATAGCATCGGCAACGATTTTCAATTGCCGAAACATGACACAACCAAATCGATGGTGGGGATTTTTCCTTTAGCTCCACACCATGATCAATTACAGTATATACATCATATACATTTAATGCAAACGGGGTCAAAATCGGGGTGTTAGAATTCATATGGATGCTTCCTAGTAGCTATATGTTTGATGGAAATACTTACCCAATGATGACAAAGTTTCTTTCCCTAGCTTGAAAGACTAGGATTAACTAAACTACTAGAATTGACTACTCTCCCTAGGATGAAATAAACTAATAGAATTGGATACTCTCTTTACCTTTTACAGGATCAAAAGGTCTGAACCTTGATGTGCTTTAGCTATGCAGAGATCCTGCGATAGACACAACAAAAAAAAACAAGTGAGATTGACAAGATAATTTATAATCATATGTGAAAGACCANAAAAAAAAAAAAAAAGATAAACAATTTTTATAGGAAATAAGTTATATTTGCATTAAAAACTAAAGAAGGAGGGTACACAACCGATGCCTTAGTGTTGCGAATTATTCTCTTTTCAACTTGCCTCCTAATCACCCAAGAGTCTGAGGGAATTTGACTAGAATTTAGATGCTATCACACATTATTTCTCTCTTTTCCCATGACGGGTGAGCTAGTATATTAAGAATTCAAAGGATAGAGTAGGTTGAGGATTCTATGGGAGAGGTGGAGGGATCATCCCTAGGATATGAGATCTCAATTTCCACCTATCCTGTTTCATAGGGATGAGGGTCCATGAAGCCCATCTTTGAGAAGCCTCTCAAAATGTCTCTTTTTTTCCTTCATAAGTTAAGCACCGTGCATTTTATGAAGAAGATAGGTGGTGTTAGGGGATAAATGTTGGAGTCATTTTCCAACCACACATCAGTAGTTCACTTATTTTTCCTAATTTACCACTTATTCCAAGTTTTTGACTCAAAAGTGTGATTGCATCATCAACTAGATCTCCTCCTTTAGTCAGGGATCCTAAATGAGTATTCTCGTTCAATCGAGGAGACTAATTGAGCCTCCTCCTTCAATATAGGAGCAAATATGGGTTGATATACTTGACATAAGCACCTCATTCAGTTAACTAGAGGTTGTTTCACCTACATTTCAGTTAAACTGAAGTTGAAAAGGCGCATTCCTCATTATTTTTCCTATATTTTTTTTAAATGCAGTTAATTGGAGTGGTTAAAGGTGCCTCCACCTACTTTTGCTGACTTAGTTTAGTGCAGTTAAGTATCTCACCTAACTAAAGTCAGATAGGCACCCTCACCTACATTTTTGCATGCGGTTGAGTTATATTCAGTTAGACTTAGTCTAAACTACCTCTAAGTCTAAGGATCTTTTTTTCCATCTCTCTGGATTGAAGAATCCCAAAGAAGTGTGGGAACAACTTGCTAAACTCTTCGGAAAGCAATATGATTGGAGAGCCTATCAGTTGGAGAATGTACTCATCTCTCTCAATCCAAGCAATTTTGAGACCATAAATGAATTCTTCACTGAGTTTAACCACCTTGTGCTCTAAATGAAGCAATGTGAAGTTGAGAAGAAAGATGATCAACTAAATATTTATATCCTTTTGAAGATAGGATATCCTATAGGATGGTTATGTCGAACTCATGGGAATGCATGCAAAGGTCAGTATGGAGCGATCGGTAATCCAGAAAGTTTGGGAAATGGTGGGAGTAATGACCATATAGGTAAGAAACTACACATGGGTGGTTGGTTTAGAGAGATTTTTTTTAACCGCAGGTATGGTTGGTACATTGATAACTGGAGCTTCATCAGTACCGACTATAGTACACATATGGGTGAAAAGGATTCGTAAATACTAAAATTTTTGTGTTGCATGGCCTTGGACATTGCAGAAAGTACACGTAGGAGGAGGACATGGTTTGGTGAAGGTTTTGGCTACCTTACCCCCAGTATTCGTGGGAGGAGGAGGGGAAGGAGGAGAGACAAAAGAGGTCATTTGTGTACCAATAGGGGGGTACGACACCGTCTCAATAGGTTGGACTGGTGTCAACACAATCTGTGGAGCCATGGGAGGGGTGGGTGGATGTAGGTACCACATGGGAGGACCCAAATTGAATCTCGAAATGTTGAGAGTATCCATGAATAGCTTACTCATAATTCTAGAAGGTGTAAAGAGTAAGGGGATCATGTGTATGGGGAATGAACCCAAATAATTCCCAAAGGTATTTGGTTGAGGTTGCAACTGAGGTTGTGAAGAGATCATATACTATAGAGGCCAAGAAACATTGAGAGAGATCACATGAGGAGATTTTGGCTTCACTCCATGCTTCATCTTATTCTTCCTACACACCAAAATCTTTGTCCAAATTTTTGCAAAGCTCAAATGGATACTCAGCATAATATATCAAATGATGTATCTTTCGAGACATTTCTAGACACATAATTCCATAACCTCTATCACAATCATTTATACATACAATATTATCTTCATAATACTATGGTTCTCCCATTGCACCAATGGAAACATAAAAGAAACACAGTCTCTTCAAATATGCGCTCATCTTTTGCTTCCAATTAGCATAGTTGAAAGGAGAAATTAGATGAAATTTTGAATCCATATAGAAGTTGTTGAACCTGTAAAATAAACCTAAAATTTTTAAAATGAATATGAATTGATGAGATCCCAAATATTTAATACCATGTCATTATTCTAAATCATTGATGGTAGCAATAATTCTATAAACAAGCTAAGAATCTACACACACAATTAACCTCACAAGGAATTGTAGAGAATTAGCAGAAGGAGAGAAGAAGAAGAAGAATGTACACACATTAAAGAGTGATCAATAAATGATGATTGATTATTACACAATTAATACATACTTATAAAGTAAAATTGAGTTGCTAGAAGATAACTCATGCTATCTCATAAATAAGGCTTACTAAATATGATAAACCCCCATAGGTGACTAAAGCACTTTCCAACTATGTCAAGGAACTCACAAATTAGGTAAGGCATGAGTGAGATGTCATAAGTGATGGAAAAACATGCTAATCCATGAATATAAATATATAATCATGGAGGATCGGATAGAAACAAAAGATAGCAGTTTCCTAGTTAACTAGTTTTACCATATCCACTAAAATGTAGGAATAAAGCATGATAAGGAAATAATCCACAAGAAGGCATAGTTACTAATTCTAACATTCAATAAAGTTGGAAATATATAACTAGAATCAGGATAAAGACACTCTTGTGGTATGTATGGAAGATATTGACCAAGTGGTGAAAGTGGATTCCAACTATTTAAGCTAGTGGATAAGAAACTAGTCAAAAATGAATAAATATTGTTATCTCAAGTATGGATTGGGTTTATAATATCCCAAAACTTCGAAATATACTTATAAAATTTCCATACATAATGTAATCAACAAAAAAATAAATATTCTTACAAACATGTATTAATTGTCTTGCCACCCACCACGACCCAAAATAAATCGATCATCACATTATCTCTTACTTTATTCCCTTTTGTACTCTTTTTCACATACTCTTTAGCACACATACTTCCCTTTAAATCTTCCCACCATCTGGGAGTCAAGTTGTTGTTCCTATGTTTTCCATCCAAGATGGATTTTCTACATTTATTCCTAAAATTATTAATCAATTTTCTCATTCTAGTCTTGTAATATTTTGTGGTAATCCTTTCACCAATAGTCTCACATACATCATCCATTTTTCAAATCACTTGATGCACATTTCTTCCATCTTGATATGAAAAATTGAATTTGGTAAAATTCAAATGAGAACTTACTCTTGTGCCCAACAATGATTCCCACCTTGAACATTTGGTCCAATGGGTTCACCATATTTTAACTTAACCAGATAAGCCTTCTTCCCTTCTCATTTCCTTTATTTGGATTCTCTTTCTATGGACCCATACATGTCTTGAGTAAATATTCATATTTTTATGAAAGATAATATATCTTCAGTTGAATCAAGATTGGGTGATTCCGAACGAGCACTCATATTTATCGAGATAACGTGTGTTTTTTCTTTGGTGAATGAAGGCCTAATTGATTATGTCACATCAAGATTAGGTGATGTAGAAGGAGCACTCATATTTGTTGACACAACAGATCTTTTATATTTGTAAACTGAAGTCCTAATTATTTCCTTATTGGATGCATTAGGTGTGGAAATATATATCTAACCAATTTGTTCAAATGTGCCTTTAAATATTTGTTTCAATTTTAATTAAAAGCCTCACAAATCTAATTCTAATCCAAAATGTACCAGGTATTCAACAATATCATCTTGGACATGATCATAAACATGTGAAATATGAGGAGGTTGATTAATAGTGTTGTCAACATCTTCTCCATGTACTAATCCACTGAGGCGTAGGCTCCTATAATAAGGAATTATTTTAAGAACCCCCCTCCCCACCAAAATTTATATTTATAAAAAATGGGCAAATCTTTCTGATATATATGAAAATTTAAAGGTGATTTTATCAATAATATAATATGTATATATAATGTTTTGGTGAATATTTCATTTTATTATATGATGTAGAATTATAAGATATTGCAAAATCTTAGAGAATATTTCATGGAATTATAAAATATTGTAAGCATTTGCTGAATATTTTATTGAATTATAAAATTTGTAAAATTTTTGAGAATCTTTCACTGATTTATAAAACACATTGAATGACAATTTGCTTGTTAAATCTGAGTTCAAGGCTTCTTTAAATGTTGATTTCATTAGTTATATTTAAAGTTTTTCTCTCAATAACAAATGGGAGTGACCTTAACGATGCCTTCATATCCAAGAAAAGTCGAGTGGATCTTGTAGACATGTATTCTAAATGTGGGTTTTTGGAGGATGCATGTAAAGTGCTTGACCAAGTGCCAAAGTGAAATACGGTCTCATGGAATGCAACACTTTTAGGTAATGCTCAACATGGAGATGGTATGGAGAAACATTATTAGAGTGCTTATTGGGGTGAATATTTCAATTCATACCCACTCAAAGAGCAATATTGTTGTAATAAATAGAAAACATAATTTTCATTTCTTTCAACTTTAACACTCCAATGGTCAATGTGTTAAAGTTGGTCCTTGAGATGATTTAACAATTGCAATGTACAAAACATAAGTAATTTAGCAACAGTATAATAAACTATGAACAATAATTAATAAAAAATAACACTGCTAGTTTAGATCTGGTTTGGATCAACCTTGAACTGAGACACCTTTGGAATCATCTCTTTTCACTCTAAGGACAAGCTAAAAAAATACATACCTTGAGAGTGAGAGGGTTAGAGTGTAGTTGGCTTAGGTCAAGCACATATAGTAATAACAAGATATCCTAGTCACCAAGAGTGAAGAGCCTAGAAACATATATACTTAGTCCCAAACATAGTTAGGAAACCTTTAGCAAACTTAAGAAAATCATTAACCAGACCTAGAGGTTGGAAACAAACACATCCTAACTAGGAAGAGCGACCACATTCCCAAGGTCGTCCCTAGAGGGATTATACAGTCAAAATACTAGCTAAAAGGATTATTAGAGTCCATGACCTAGCCCTAGAGGGCTGCAAAATAGTCACATCCTCCTAAGAGGACATCAAACATGGTCATGACCATCTAGGAAGGGTATATCATAGTCACAACTAGCTATTAGGAAACCAACATAGTCACTTGCAGCCCATAGGGGCTCCCAAAACAGTCACGACCTGCGAGAGAATGCTAAATACAATCACAACAAACAAGGAAGAGGCCAAGAATAGTTACATCTAGCTAGAGGGAGGTAAAACATAGTCACCAATAGTTTTATCCCACAAACAAGGGTTCTATATAGTCAAAGGTTGTCCAAGAGGGGTAAACACAGTCACGGTTCAAATCTAGAGGGATGAAAAATAGTCATGAACTACTAAAGAGGTCATGCCCAGCCCTTAAGGGATCAAACAATCCATGGCCCATCCAAGGAATACCATACAGAGTAACAAACCATCCATAAGATTCTACCCTCTTCTATAATGTATCATATTTAACAAAAAATGAAAATATTCCTAGAATCTTTTGTATTTTGGGAATAAAGTTTCACTCATAACTCATAATTGGGCACAGGTTAAACCATTGGAAATATCTTCAAAATATATACAACTTTTTTGTTTTGATTTTTTTATAGTTCCTTACCATTTGTTGGAGGTGGGTGTTTTAGTTAAAAAGCATCTTTGAAAATATGTTTTTTTAAATTAAAACACCCTCCCCAAACAAACAATAAAGAATTTGAAAAAACTCAAAATAACAATGTGATAGAGAATTTGAAGATATTTCTAATGGTCCAATTTCCTCACAATTCCGAGTTATGAGCAAAAAATTATTCCCAAAATACGAAATATTCCATGAAAATTTTCACTTTTTGTTAAATAGGATACATTTTGGGTAAAATAAAACCTTATGACACAAGAGAGAAATTACACAATCACCAACAGTCATGTCTGATGAAGTAGGAATCAAAACAATCATCAAGAATCATAGACTAGCCCTATAGGTTGCAAATAGACATAGCCCAACTAAGAAGTGCTACCGTATTCCCAAGGTCAGCTCTAGAGGGCTTATACATTTCACGACCTAGCTGAAAGGAATGTTACAGTCCATGATCTAGCCCTAGAGGGTTGAAATATAGTCACGCCGTTATAAGAAGACATCAAACATAGTCACAACCACCTAGGGAGGGTAGATCATAGTCACAACCATCTAAGAGGAGGACCAAATTGTCGCTTTCATCCCACAGGGGCTCCCAAAACATTCACGATCGACTAGAAAAAGTTAGATACAATCACAACTAGCTAGGAAGATGCCAAGAACAATCACGTCTAGTTAGAGGGAGGTAAAAAAAAGTCACCAATAGTCACAACTGACACAAGAGGGTTCCAAATAGTCATAGGTTATCCAAGAGGGGTAAACATAGTCATGGTAAACTGATATAATTAAACATTATGCCCGAACTTGGCTTCCACTAGCCAATTGTGTCGTGGAGGTTAGTACAATTATGCATTGTAATTATGCCAATTGATACTTGAATTAGATGAATTTTGGTATCATGCCAATAGGTATCCTATGATCAATGCATAGGAATCTAGTGCATATACCATTTTTATCTTTCCTAAGCTATGTAGAGATAATTTATTTTTCTAAATAATGATAAGTATTTACAAAGAAAATATACAATCAACATCAAATAATTGAAAAAGGGAAGAGAATAATCCATGCAACTAAAAAGTAATAAAAACATCTTTTCTCAAACCCTGAATCAATGCAAATCGACTAAAACCAATCTTGATTGAAGATAGAACAAAGGGTTAAATCAAGCATCAAATGAGAGCTAGAAGAATTCATGGCACTAACACAATATTCAACCAAAATACACACAAACTTCAAAAATTGACAAAATGATTCTAACAAAAGCAATAAACAAACCATAAAAAAATTTCAATATATTCGTGCTAAACACACGAACACCCTGTTTTTACCTTGACTTTTGATATTATTATGACTAATCTTTGAGGGAGTTCTATGATGAATGACCCAGCTACTTACAATTTTGAAATCTATAATAACTTTGTATGGACGTATCTTTTATGCAATCTAGTTTAGGATGGCCTGGACTTGTGTGCAGCAAGGAATTATTGATGAGATATAACCTAAGAGGGACTATTTGACATATTTTCGAGCAAATTATGAGTATAAAAATAATGTCGACACTTGGACAATGATATATGGAGTTATATCATGATTTTAATTCTGAATGAAAAATGATGTAAATTTATCAACAAAGATTAAAGTTGTATAATGTTTTAACAAATGTTATGTAGCATGTGCTCTCATGGTCTGTCTAGTGTTACAAGAATGGAAGGTACATGAAACACAAGAAACAATCGACATGCAAAGACTCTAGTTGAGTTGATGATTATGGAAGGTGATATCAGTCTTGATTATAGCATGATTTAATTGTGATATTTTGTATGCAATGGCATCCATGGACTCTGGATGAGTTAAGAAACATTGATAGTTGAGGTCGATTGATGGTTTTTTTATAGTTGAAATATTATTTCTGATATTTGATGCACGAGTTGTTTTATGTACAGGTGATGGGATTCTAATTTCCAATCGATCCACATCAAGTGATGAGATGGATGAAAAAATTAGACTTGTAAGAGTAGAAAATTGGACGACGCAATGAACTATTAATAGAGTGAGGAAAATGCAAGTTCATCAGATGCATGTGCCATGAGGGTAGGCCATGATTCGTCACTCACGAAGATTATTACTGCAGGGTGCACAATAGATATTTGACATTATTCCCCAGACTCTTTCGATGGTAGAAAAACTAAGGTAATATTGGCACAGTCATCATAACCAACTCCGTGCATGTGGAAAATATCGAAAGGGCATGCTGGAAGCATAACACATTGATAATTATGGTCACGATGAGAATGCAGCGGTAAACAACACATATTTTAATGAAGAGAAATAATAAATTGATCTTAAAGAACTTAATAATAATAATAATAATAATAATAATAATAATAATAATAATAATAAATTAAATGATAAATTAAATGATAAATAATAAATAAATAAAAATGAATAAATTGAAATCAATATAAATTAATAAATTAGTTAAAAGAGTAAATTAGGGAACTTGAACTAAAATGAAACCCTAACTAATCATAAAATAATATGAGGAATAAAGATAACTAACAACTGGGTTGGTAAATAAAATGAAATTAATTGATCGATTAAAGTAACTAAGGAGTGAACTGAAAGTGATACATGGGATGCATGAGAAATAGCAAAATGGTTAATAAAATCTAAATAAATGGAAGAACGGGGGATCTTTATGTTATTCTTCTTGAGTCCTTCCATAGTTGGGATCTTGAACCATTTTGGTGGATCTGAGGCGACTATGGAAGAGTGTGGTTCAGTATGATGTTAGTGACGTTGGGAGCATCCCAATAACATTATGACGTAATACTTCCATTTCTAGCAAAGTATTGTCAGCCCCATTGAGCTTGGGGGTCCCAGGGGAAAGAGAGTACCCGTCAGGGTATGGTATGGAGGAAACAGATGGATCTAGCATGATTGGAAATACGAGGCAACAACTGCAGTGGAGTGATGAAAAAAAAACCTTCCACCACGTCCTCAAATTCCAATGACTAGTGATATCAACATGTATTCTTCTATTGTAAAAATCATTTTTCTTTGATGAATTATAATCATTAAAACTAGTTGTACCATCGAGAAAAATCATATGGTTTTTGATGAAATTTAAATTAGTTTTTATGGGATATTGGTAGGTCGAAGAAAAAATAATCGTCAATATATGTTTATCTTTAGTTAGTTTTGATGTGTTTACTAGAAAATATACATGTTCTTAGTTGTATTTGTGAGACCATTACAAATGATATAAGAGAAAGGTTCAAATACTAAGGCATGTGAAATTTACTTAGTTTTAATGCATTTACTAGAAAATATGCATGATCTTAGTTGTATTTGTGAGACCCCATGGAGGGTCGTTACACATGGTATCAAAACTAGGTTCAAATACTAAGGCATAGGAATTGTCATTTCCTTTCAGTTCACACCAACTTCCCTTAATTTCATTCAAAAATAAAATTGGTCAAACCTTAGTGGTATCAATAAATCTTTATGCATATATGAATTTGAAGGCCTGCAACATTTAATGTGGCATAAATCTATATACTAATATAATATGGGATTCCTATGGTAGAAACGGTTATGTAATTTGGTGTCTACATATCTTTCAAAAGTGTTTTTAAGGTAGATCTATTATCCGATAACCATTTCACAGAAGTTATAGTGCATATCTTTTATATCCATCTACTTGGATACTATGGGAGGGAAGGGTAGCACCGCTCTTTGTTTTAAGAACACTTAAACTTCACTAAAACACATAAATTGATGCCTATAGGACTATAATAGATGACAATACTCACAAAAATCAAATCAATACCTACAAGAATGTTGCAGCTGAGTTGCAGTTGATTGTTTTAGTAAACGGTAATCTATAGGGAAGTTTCAACAAAAAATTTAACTGTGTTTTGATGACCCCCATGTTCATAAATAATGACTGTTTCAGCATAATATGTTTCAAAAAATTCTGAAATCTAACTTGCTATAACAAAATTAAACATTCCACATTCATTCATATACGTTCAGAAAATTATCATGCTACAACAAAATACGAAACTTAAATATTCAACAATGAGTTTTCAAAATCATAAAGACAGAGACGAACATAGCAGCAATATTATAGAGTTGAAAATATGTTTCATATTCAACTTAGAATTCATATTACTCACCATGTCTTAATCTATATCTCTCTATTACAAAATCAAGATTACATCGATATTTATACACCATCAGACAAGGTCTTCATTAATTAGCTTGACCTTTCACAAAATTGTCTGTTCAAATTTTAATTAGTTCTCTTCCCTTTCATGAGTTGCAACAAGAATGATGAACACCCCTTCAACAATATGATCGGCAGGAACATGTTATTGAACACATCTTCAAAAAATGGATCTTCAAAAAACAATGTAATACTCCACCCCAATAATTATTTGATGAGGTGTGACAGAGGCTATAACTGCTTCTTCAGAAATCGATGTGGTGTGATGCCCTTTTGAAACCTTGAGATCATGAAAGAATGAAATCAGTGTGGCGGTGGTTGGATCTTCAGAGTTTTGGTGGCCACTTAGTAGGGAGGTGGTTGGCTCTTCAGAATTTGTGGTGGTGAAGAAATTAACCCCTTCCAACATTCCCCCCCTTAATTACTTCACCCAAAATACATCAAACAAAAGAAGCTACAGTTTTTACAAAAAAGCATTCCAACTATAATTCCTACTAGTCTAAGTCTCAGCAAGGCTTACATCAATATGATAACAACTTCAAAAATTTGTTCACATTATTTGTTGGAACATACTAGTGCATCTTTTCTTTTTCTTTCGAATCATAACTTTGAAATATGTAAACTTTGTTTTTTGTTTTATCTTCGTACTTACCTTGATCTTATTCATCTATTGCTTCATTCGTGGCTTCAACCATTTCTTCATCTTAAATTTACATATTAATAATCTGAACTCCTTTCACTCAACAAATCCACGATACTTGTTCTCCTCATTTTGAGTTGGTTGTTCAAAATATAACATTTCATCATTTATTTCAGTTTCAATACCACTGCATTCAACCTTCTTGGACTTTGCAAACCAATCGTTAATCATAATTTCAATTGCATCATTCTCAGCTTTAGTTTCATCATTACTTGGATTAGAACGCCAAAATTTATCCCAAAAATACTTTTGATTCTTCATCTTCACTTTCTTCTTTACCTTCAATGTTTTCGTTTATTCCAGAAATCCATTATGATTAACTTCAATAGCAAAATGCTCTTCAATTTTCTTATCATCATTCAAATTTTCAATGTCCTTCATGCCAATAACTTCAATCCAAATCTTTTATTCTAAATAATGTAACATGTGCATACAAAGATCCCACAAGCTATCTCTGAAATCACCAAGAGTAATTAGTTCAATGTCATTCTATAGACACATTAATTGATAATAATTCCCAATTCCTTCAGGACTCCATGACATGAATATCTTTTCAACTCATTCTTTAACCAATTCATATTTGGTGCAATTTTCTTCTTTTAAATCAAACTCATCATTTCCAATATCATCATTAGTGGATTCTTCTTTATCTTCAACTAGTTTCTCACCCGCTGTTGGAAAGGGTTTTGGGACAAATCAGTTGCACTGCATCATGGGTTCCACGCAATCTCAGAAGACACTGCGTAAGGAAAAGATAGTGTGCAAATCGGAAGATAGACTATTTTTGAATATTTTGTGTCAATTTTTGTACTTTTTTACCATATTTTGAGGATATTGGTAATTAGTTAGTAGATTCAGTTAAGAATTAGTTACAAAATCGTCCAAGTGGACCATGGATGTAAAGGCTCAATCCTATAAGTAGAAGAAGAATTCTAAATGTGAAAAGGAGATTGTAGAATGCACATTGAGAGTTTGTGGCTCAAGGGATTTGTTGTCTATTTTGAATATGTGATTGATTACGCAGAAATAATATGAGAAGAAAAAAGTTGATCTGAACTACAGTTTAATTTTTGTCTCTTTATGTCTTCTGTTTCTGTGAATCCGATGGTGAATATGTGCGACATGAATCTATGATGAGATTTATGTTGATTATGAATAGTGTTATCTTTTTAGATCTTTTCGCACAAAATCCTGGTTATTTCTATTATAAATGAATGATTCCATGAATATCCTTGTTGATGATGAAGTAACTAGTCATATATGGTAAATAAGATGATGAATTATCGATGCCCATAGTCCTATTTTATTCTATGGAAACTTGGTTCCTTCAGCCCTCCCTCGAACATATCAGGTGAGACTTCATCCGCTTCATCGGTGTTACATGATGGGTAAAACCTATCTAGGTCGATGCTCATGGAGATCACGGAGAGTTGAGTGTCGAACAAGTGGGAACCCCTTTCGACTGGGTTTTGTTGGCTTGGTTTGTGCCAACAAATGGTTCCGTTGCCAGGACCTTGTTGCGACTGAGAGGAGGATATGTGGCATCCAACGCGGCCAAGAATTCAAGAATGGTTTGATTAGAAGCTACAAGAATTTTCTGAACCAGAAAATCAAAAATTCAGACTAACGATGGACAAGTGGTTAGTGAGATACATACACGATGGTCCTCAAAAGTACTTTTTCTATGAGTTTCCCATCATACTATACGAGTGGTTAGTGCGGTTCATGTACAAGAATCCAAACTTCCAAGGAGGAGAGCCAACATCTCGTACCCTTGAATTAATCGAAGAACTATAGGAAACTGACAAAAAAGAATCGTGGGATGTTGAGGTCTAGATTGACAGTATCCTAGAAGGATATATCATTGAATTCGTAGTCGACACTATCAAGTCCTACAACGAAGGAAAAAGGGAATTTTTCAATGAATCTAGAGGTAGGTTCTTGTTGTCTCTGCAATTGCCAATTAATATGCTTGTTTGTGAAAATGATATACTGAAGATGCACCTTGAGTACCAGAACTCCGATGTGTAGAGGAAATGGATACTACGATGGAAGGGGGGAGATGAATGGGAAGATAAGCGGTAGATGGGTGCAAGTTTCAATGAAATTGTGAGGTAAGACAAGGAAGAAATTGGTATTATGAGGCCCGAGGAGTAGGGTTTCAACAAGAGAAGAGATAGAGGATAGGGGAATGTCCTACTACAATCAAAATGCAAGACCTTGAAGGAAGACCACATGGGACAAAGAAACCATACAGTGACGAAGAGGATGACCAGACCCAGAATATGCCTAGAATAGCAATAAGATAAAACCCTTGCAGCAACATACCCACACCTCTGCGCACTACTCCACATTCAGGAAGAAACACAAATTCCATGTCAACTTCCCCAACATGCCAACAACATTCTAGTAGTAGATCAACATCTATAGGAAGAAGGCCCAAGATGGCGGGCGACGATACAAAGTTACCTTTCTTCGATGGAAACGAGACTGATGATCTCGAGCAGTATTGGTTCCTATGTGAGGCAATGGACTATTAGACAGGCCACAGATGACAACGTTAAAAAAGGCCAGTTGGTGACTACACTTTAGGGTTGTGTGCTGGATTGGTATATAAAATTTATACAAGTTCCTATGGGGACCCCTGCAAAAATACTAGATGATGTCAAGAGAGGACTTATTGAAGAATTCCGAAAACCAAAGACTGAAGTGCATTATATTACAAAATTAAAGGATGTCACAACACCAGATATATCGATTGATCCCATGAATCATCTTCTGAAGATTAGAAAAGTTAACATTGGGACAAAGGAGAACCCAAAGTTTGCAGATTACTCTTTTACAGATGGATTTTCTGGCTACCACCAGATAAGAATCAAAAAATACGATCAACATAAAATAACATTTGTCATTGAATCGGGCTATTTCCAATACACAGTAATGCATTTTTGGTTGAACAATGCACTTGCGATATTTTCCCAGGTTTTTGTCGTTGCATTCAAATATTTCATTCAGAAATTCCTACAGGTTTATATGGATTATTGGACAATGTCTGGTCTCATTAAGGATCATCTGGAAAACCTGTGGCTGATGATGGAAAGATGCCGACAACATCAAATCGTGTTGAACTCCAAAAAGTGTATTTTATGTGCACCATTTGGGATGTTGTTGGGTCACATTGTTTGCAAGAAAGGATTGTTGGTTGACCTCATGAAGATCGCAGTCATTTTGAGCTTTCGACCACCGAAAAATATGAATATGCTCAGGGAGACACTGGGGCACACTGAGTAATATCAAAAAATTCATTAGAGGATATGTTGTGATTACTGCCCCTATGGAGAAACTATTCAAGAAAGATGTCGCATTCGTCTGGAGTCTAGAATGTTAAGGAAGCTTTGACACTCTGAAGGCCAAGACGGATTCAATGCCCATACTTGTGTTCCCTGACTGAAACAAGAAGTTCCATGTCCATGTTGATGCATCATCTATTGCACTGGGAGTAGTTCTCGTGCAACCAGGAGAAGGAGATCTTGATCACCCGATTGATTTTGCTAGTCAAAAATTATCATTTGCTAAGAAGAACTATAAGATTACAGAGAGAGAAGGTCTAGCGATGGTATATGTGCTACAAAAATTCAGGAATTACCTTTGAAATGGTCATTTTAATATGTTTACTGACCATTATGCTTTGAAGTACATAGTCAATAATCCTATGTTGGGGGGGAATATATGCTACTTATCTTCGAGGAGCTTGATTTTGAAATAATTGTGAAGCTGGGTCGCTTGAAAGCTGGGATGACCATTTGTCTCGGATCGAGACAGGCAAAGAACCAACAAACATTGATGAGGGACTACCATATGTGCAACTATTTAGATTCGACATAGTGGATGATTATTATCACCAAATAGTCCAGTTCTTGGCTACATGAGTCATGCTGGAAGATTTTTCAACAAGCCAGAAGAAGAAGTTGGTAGTCAAGGCCTCAGATTTTCAGTTGATTGTTGGGAACTTATACAAACTTGGATCAGACAATATTTTGCAGTGATGTGTCCTACCACATGAACAAGGCTATATTTTAGAAGAAGCACATGTGGGAGTCACTGGTTGACACTACAGAGAACGAGCTACTGTGAGAAAGGTGCTTCACGTAGGGCTTTAGTCTCCCACCTTACATAATGATGCAACAGACTATGTGTGGAGTTGCGATGTCTGTCAACGTAGTGGAAAACCATCGTGGAGGGATGAGATGTCGCTAGTACAACAAGTAACATTGAAACCTTTTGATAAATGGGCTATGGATTTTGTGGATCCAATCAACCCACCTGGGAAGAGAACTCGTGCATAGTATATAATCACAACAACATACTATCTGACGCGGTGGGCGAAGGATACACCATATATGTATTGCACTATTGCGACAACATCCATGCTCTTATTTGATAATATTGTGACACATTTTGGATGCCAAAGGATACTGATGAGTGACTAGGGTAGTCATTTCATCAACCGCATAGTAAGCACACTGACAGAAGAATTACAAATATAGCATAAGAAAAGTACACCATATCATCCACAGGAAAATGGAAGAGCAGAATATTTCAACAAGATATTGGAGCATGTGGATACCAAGCTATGGGATGCTAGTTGAGATGACTGGGACTTGAAGATTCATGTAGTACCATGGGGATATTGCACCACTTGAAAGAGATTGATGGGGAAAACACCATTCAAATTGGTATATGGAAAAGGGGCAGTCATGCCTATGAAATAGATTGTTCCTAGTCTGTACATCGTAGTTGCGATGGTCATGGATGATAAAGTAGCGCTAGAGGCATGCACAACACAGTTACTATAGCTTGAAGATCACTTTATAGAATGTTTCCATCAGTGTGTTGAGAACGATCACCAGAATCCTTGGAATGATCAGCACATAAAGAACAAATAGTTTCAGCAAGGAGATTTGGTGTTGTTGTACGGCGGTAAATTCCTGAATCATCCAGGTGAGTTGCAGATGCATTGGTTAGGTCCATAACTTGTCAATTCTATTAATTCTAGAGGTGCAATTCAGTTGTAGCATTTAAATGGAACAATACTACCAAAGGTGGTGAATGTTAGTCAAATGAATCCTTATAGGACAGGGTCGCAACCACGTAGTGCTTAAAGCACCGCGCAAAAAAATAATAATATAGGATCATGGGTGAACAGATGGTGCACCAAGAAGTGGTTGTACAAGAATACGAGTTAGTACCACAAGTAGGATTTCATGATCTGACAGCTGTAGTATTGCATGCAGACGTCACATCAATAATAAATAAAGATAGTTCATGTATAGTAAATGACGATTATTTTTAGAAGTGACGTGTAATGATAGTAGATCCAACCGATGCATTGGAAGAATCAGCGACGGATTCATGTAGTTAGTGAATGATTTAGTCATGATGATGGAATTGATATGATGATAATGACATCTAAGTTGAGATAGCACTATAAGAGGAAGCCTGTTAGGGTTAGAGGACACCATTGGGTAGAGTTGAACTATGCTAAGTTGCAAAATATACCAAGTGGTCGAGAGGGATGTTGAGGAAATCTAAGATGAGTAAGGAAGTTTCTCAAAACAGAAAAGGGTCTAAGCTTCATAAGTTGAGAGGATAATTGGTATGCTATGTAGAAAAACCCAGACACCATTGAGATTTAAATTGAGCAAGATTCCCTGCTCATACTAGTTACAATTGAAGAAGAAGTTGCAAGTATGTGGGATAGCTCGTCGCAGAAGAAGAAATAATAGAATCCCATCTCCCCAGTATCACAGAAGTGACGAACCAGAATGAACACAAGGGTGTAAGGATAGGGTATACCACAGAGGGGGCCATCAAGCCCTAAAGTTATGGATTCTGCTGCTAGAGAAGGGGTGTCTATCAAGGACATCCCTGGCTACATCATTCCTATTCGGTCTATGGTGCAGGCCATGAAACCCATGAAGAATCAGAAAGGGACTAGATTTCTTTCCCTATTTGGCAAAATCTGTAGGAACAAGGACTGGGATCGAGTTCTGGGAGTTCGAGTTGATCTTGAATGCAAGGAATGCCAAGGTTCTGGGAGTTTTAATGGTTTTCCATGAGGAACTTGGGCTTGAGAATTTGCAGCTACACACTGTTTCCTTAGATGTCAACAAAATGTCCACCCACAGGTAGGTATCCATGCAGAAAGTGGCCAACTAGGAATTGATGGAGAGACAAAAGAGTATTAGTGACCATTATTTGTGGTCGAAGGAGCATCTAGATGTCATGGAAAAAGAGGTTGAAGAATTACACCGATCTAAGGAGAAATTTACCAACGATAAAGAGAAAGAGATAGAGGCTTCGAAGAAGGAACCTTAGGAGCTATAGCAGTGAGTTTCCAGTGCAAGGAAAAAGTAGCAACGCAATGCATAGTTCGACGAGTTCGCGGATATTGGAGCACAACTATCAGTGGAAGTAGGTTCGACACTCCAAGTTGAACAAGACGAAAAGACAAACATTGCTGTGAATATGGTTGAGAACCCTGTCAACCATTAGGTAATGACGAGCCAGGAGATGAAGGGACGGGTCCAGGAAAAATTTATAGTGAACACTCAGTAGTTTAGAGATTTCAGAGCCACAATCGCTGAGTTTACTAGGTCCAGCTAGATGTGGCTTGAGGGCAAGCCACAAGATTTTGTTGGGGGCCTATTGGCACGGGTTTTGGGAAAAATACGTTGCGCGGCACCATGAGTGCCACACAATCTCAGAAGACACTACGGAAGGAAATGACAGCGTGCAAAGAGGAAGATAGACTATTTTTGAATATTTTGTGTCACTTTTTGTACTTTTTGACCATATTTTGGGGATATTGGTCATTAGTTGGTAGAGTGAGTTAAGAATTAGTTAGAAAATCATCCAAGTGGATCATGAATGTAAATCCGCAAGCCTATATGTAGAAGAATAATTGTAAATGTGAAGAGGATATCGTAGAATGAGAATTGAGAGTTTGCAACTCAAGTGAATTGTTGTATGTTTTCAATCTATGATTGATTGCACAAAAATAATATGAGAAGACAGAGGTTGATCTGAACTATTGTTATCTTTTTGTCTCTTTCTCTCTTCTGTTTCTGTGAATCCGATGGTGAATATGTGTGACATGAATCTATGATGCGATGTATGTTGCTTATGAATACTATTATCTTTTTAAATTTGTTTGCACAAAATCCTGGTTATTTCTATTATGAATGAATGATGCGATAAATATACTTGGTGATGATAAAGTAACCAGTCAGATCTTGTATATAAGCTAATGAATTATCGATTCCCATAGTCCTCTTCAATTTTGCAGAAAATTGGTTCCGCCATCCTTCCCTCGAACATATCGGGTGTCACCGGACGGGGTAAAACCTATTTAGGTCGGTGCTCAGGGATATCGTGACGAGTTGAGTGTCGACAGAGTGGGAACCCCTGTCGACTATTTTTTTTTGTTGGGTTTGCGCCAAAACCCACACATTCAAACATTTTGTCAACATTATATAAATTATCATACTATGAACCATACTGGTTCTTTTCATTTTGTTCTTCTCTAAGAGTTGCCACTATCTCTTCATTCAAATTTGCCTCTATTGCTGCAAGAAGGTAATCAACTTTCTTCATTTATGCTTCCACAACAAGACTATAATCTTTATCATCATATCTTGGATTTTCAAGACATTCTTCCAAAAATTTCAATTGTTCATCAAGAATATCATTCCTTATTTCAGTTGCTCTATCTACAACAGAACATACAGCATCTTGAGCGTTATCATTATGCAATTCTTTTTCTATTACTGCTTCTGCAATCACCGAATCGTAAACATTTCCAAAATCATTATAGATTCCTTTTGCTTGTACTTTATCTATTTCATTCACTACAACTTCTCTGCATTCTTCAACAAAATTAAAATCATCAATATTTTCAGAAAACACGTAAATAGGTTCAAGCACTTCAAGAAAGTGCACTTTATATTTCTTAGCTTTTGATGTTTCTTCCAATATTGCTGATATGGAAGTCTTCATTCTATCATTATGATCATCATTAACCATTATTTCTCCATGGTGAATTTCACATATACCGACTGCTTCATTGGCACCTTCTTCATCGTTGTCATAAACAACATACATCATTGGAATATTCAAAGAACAAATTGCTACACTGGAAGTTGCTTCACCTTCAACATTTGACTTATAAGCCAAGAATTCATCATTTTATTTCTTTTTACTTGCACAATCACTAACAAACAAATTATTAGAAAAAATCTTGTTCTTTGTTTCTCTCCTTATCTGCACTATTCAATATCTCTGCAGATTCTTCTTCAAAAATATAACCAACAATTTTTCTGTCATGAGATACACCATTTTCATGAGTGTATTTTTCACACAAAGCTTTGTCATTTTCCTTATGCAAACCAAATGGATGATTGAAACACTCTTCATTTTTTGCAACATAACTACTATAGTTTATTTCAAGCTCATCTTTGTCTTTGACTTCTACAACATCTTTAGTGTTGTTTTCTAGAATCATTGTACCTACATGTCCACAATCATCCGATTCAATACATGATTTAAATATCTTCATGGATGTGTCCTTCAAGGACTCTTCTTCCACAAATACTTCTTTGTTGTCTTCACACTTGAGAAATTTATGATCTTTATCAACATTCTGCATGTTAACCATTCCATCATTTCCATAATTTACTTTAGTGGCATCTAAATTTGAAACCACATCAACATCTTTATCAATAGAAATTTCAAATTCTTCAAATATTGTTGTTGTTATGAAAAATACAGCAACCTCATTTTCATCATTTGATATATCGACACAATTGGGAGATTTACAAATAATTTGACTATCTTCTGCTGCTTCTGCAAATTTGTGTGCTGAAATGTTAACAGGTTGTGACTCAACCATATATCTCCCCCTTACATCAAAATTTCTCTTCAAACTTTTTGAGGCTTCTCTAGCTATGTTTGCTTCAGGAGGCTTCTCTAGCTTTGTTTGCTTCAGCAATTACATAACAGATATTATCATCTAGAGCTTTCTAGATATAGTACAAGGAAAATGCATCCTTTGCCTCATCGTGGAGTTTCTTAACCCCATCCTCAATAAAATTCCATAAACCTCTAGCTTGCAAGAAATTTTTATATTAACTAACCAACATTCACAAGTTATACCTGCGAAATATGGTTGTGGATAATAGATGTTGCTCCATGTATCCTCTACCTTTTCTTGAACTTCCTCTGCTTCGACAGGTTCCTTGGTGGCTTCTCCTAATATTTCTGCTATGGAAAAACCAACTTCTTTTCCGTTAACCATATCATTCTTCATCTCTTTAAGCCTTCTACTTTTCCCCATGTCTCTGTATTCAAATAAATACTTGCATAGAATTAAAATTTCTTTTGGATATAGCCTCCCAATCCTCTTTCACGCATAATGGCTTCAATTCAAACCAAGCAAACTTCCAAAACAGTAGAATTCAAACTGCTCTACCATTAAAATTTATGGGATCTCTCAACCAACAAGAATGTCTTCCTTTCAATAGATCAACCTTTATTTGAGGGACAGAGTCAACTTCATCCACAGACTACAACACTTTGTTCTCTTTACATAAGCCACGGCAGAAACTTTATTCAAACTTTAGCTATTAAATTATGAATCAACCTTTATTTGAGGGAGCACAGGAGCTCTTATGAATCAACCTTTATTTGAGGGAGCACAGGAGCTCTTACCAACACAGAGCTGAAAATTCAAATTGAACTTACTTCTGTTCTTTCTACCTAGCAGAAAGAGAGCGCTCGAGTAAGAATCGACATCAAGATCTCCAAACAAAATACAAACAGCTCACCATACAATCACATGACTCATTCATGAAGTGAGTTCAGAACCAACGAATAGAAATCACAAACACTCAGCTCTAATACCAATTGTGGGAAGGCAGGGAGCGCCATTGTCTATTTCAAGAACACTTAAAATTCACTAAAACACAAAAATTGACACCTACATGACTTGTAACAGCTAGCTGACAGTACTAAAAAAACTCAAATCAACACCTACATGATTGTTGCAGCTAAGTTGGAGCTGATTGTTTCAGCAAATAGTAATCGATAGGAAAATTTCAACAAACATTTTAACTATGTTTTGATGACCCCTGCTTTCATAAATAATGATTGTTTCAACATACTCTATTTCACCAAGTTCTGAAATCTAACTTGATACAACAAATCTAAACATTCGAGTCAATCATATGCGTTCATAAAGTTATCATGCTACATCAAAA
Source organism: Pseudotsuga menziesii (assembly GCA_001517045.1). NCBI lineage: Eukaryota > Viridiplantae > Streptophyta > Pinopsida > Pinales > Pinaceae > Pseudotsuga > Pseudotsuga menziesii. Next base: position 40,453 of record LPNX010092542.1, on the reverse strand, counting down.
TCTTAAACTTAAATCTTCAACAATGAGTTTTCAAACTCATAAAGACAGAGAGAAACATAGCAACAAGATTACAGAGTTGAAACTATGTTTCATATTCAACTCAGAATTCGTATTCCTTGCCATGTCTTACTCTATGTCTTTCTATTACAAAATCAATATTACATCGGTATTTATACACCATTAGACCAATCCTTCTTCATTAATTAGCTTGACCTTTCACATAAGTGTCTGTTCAGAATTTAATTAATTCTCTACCCTTTCATGAGCTGCAACAGGAACGATGAACGCCTCTTCAACAATCTGATTGGCTGGAACAAGACAATGAATACCTCTTCAAAAATATGGCTCTTCAAAAAAATTATTTGATGAGCTATGACAGAGGGTGTAAGTGCTTCTTCAGAAATATCGATGTGGTGTGCTGCCCCTTTGAAACCTTAACAACATGACAGAATCAAAGTGGTGTGGCAGTGGTCGGCTCTTCAGAGTTTTGGCTTCAGAATTTGTGGTGGCCAAGAAATTAACCGCTGCCAAGAGATACCAGCCTCAAATGTTCTTGCATAGATTGGTTAAAGATTTCCACATTCCACTAATATCGTAGGTATGGGGTTGTATCGTCAGATAGATCCATGTTTTATTCAATTTGGTAGATAGATGAATGGCTTGAATTTGCTCAGTAAAATCTTTAACAATGTCCTTAGCGAAAATATTCAAGTGAAAATCAGTATGGGATAGGTAGCCCTATTGAAATTGGAATTTGAACACTGCAACTATTCCCCCCCCTTTATTTAAAACCCGAGAGTTAGATCCTGTAATTTATAAGAATGTTGTAAAGTTAGAATTTGTTCCAGAATATCTTACTAACAAGAAAGTAAATGGAAACAGTTCCTTATGAGCTGCATATATTATATATAGAATTTAGATATGTGGCTGTATATGCGTTTCAGATATGACAGGTTAAGAAAATGCTTATCACCGTGGTTGTATCCAGATCTGCAATACCGCTTCTGAATTGTGGGTTCAATTCTTGTATTGTAGATCGGTGATTAAGTGATGAACTATATATAAACTCAAGATGATGTAATTCAGAGTTCTTGAACCCTGGGTTAAGAATGTTGGGAAATTATAATTTGTTTTTATACAAACTGGGGGAAAATCTATTATTCTGACCTTTCTACAACGAGGATGAGCACAAGGATGACATTTTTATTTCAGGTCTTCTTTCAATATCATGTTTCAGATTTTCTTAATCGACTTTAGTCCATGTTCTTACATTTTGGAACATTTCTTTTATAGAGTCATTAAGAAGAGAGAGTGGGACAGATCATGCACACCTATAACTCTATAGTATCATCCTTGCTACACTGTGGGTTCCTGGCTTAGGTCCTAATTTGCAATCGAACAAAATAAAGATTAGAATTTAGATTGATGATTTGTTCAATGTGAAAGTGATAGCTATGAATAATTATTGTTATTGATTTACATCACATATATTGGAGTAGTACTGATATCAAAATCATCGTAATCAATCAACTTCCGCATCTTACGAAAACACAATGGTTCCTTGTTCATTAGCATACTTGTTTCTCTAATGGAATGCAAGCTGCGCATTGAAGAGTGGTTAATGTGACAATCCTGAAGGGAACTAAAAAGCACGCGGGAAGTTCTCCGGAACACAAAGATTGGATCACATATCTTTCCCATTGACTCAAGCAGCGTGTGTTGCGTAAGATGGGTGGGAGTAACAATGATACATTTGTTTTCACGGTATTTCTTATAAACTATCTGCTCTTATTTATTCCTATCCAGTCGGAGGTTCTCCGTGGTAATGAAGACGACAAGGCTCTTCGGCGGTAGCAATAGGTAATTGTCTTCCCAAGCTGAAAGTAAGATGCCTGGGTGAATCCCCTCCTGAGAAACTAATAGAAACCTTGTTTTTAATATATGTTTCCTTCCAGAAATCATGTTGGTTTCGGGATAGATCAGTCATGCTATAGTGGATCAAAGATCCGAACGGTTGGAAGGACGAAAGATTTAAAGGATGTTGATCAAATTGGTAAAACAAAAATAGTAATAGAGCTCTAGTTCATCTTGCGAGTCAGGTGAAGAGTTGGAAACCAATAGATTACATACTCCTCTCCTATACTTGCGGTATATCATTTAGGTATAATGGGGTAGTACGTTATTAGAAAATATCTAGTCCACCTATTATTTAAACATGTTAAGAAATCCTTCAAATAATCAGAAGTTTGATCCAGCTCGATCAGATCTTTGGTTTGGAGAAATAACTAAACCTGTTCCTGAATCACTTCAATACCAATCCTAGTGCGATGGAATCCTTAAATATTGTGATCGAGTTAAACAATAAATACAAAACAGTGAATCACGACTTGAAAACGGTATCCCCAAATGATTAAATGGTTCTGGAAATGCATGAATTTGTTTATGAACATTGTAAATGCCTATAACCTTGCTATGACAAAGTTGTCATTTTTAGGTTATCAATATTCAGCCTGCTGTAAGCCATTTAATGTGGTTGCAGTAAGCATTTGGATCTTAAACAGTTTTAGATTCAAATGTAATGTTAGCATTCCTGCTGCAGCCTTATTGAAAATGTATAGGAAAGAGAAATGTACAGTTTAATTGGACTTATGGTCACGCATCTCACACAGGCATATACTCGCTTGAAGGTAAGTGACACTCATGTAAGTAAGTTTTCATTTCTGGTTCTTATTTCCAATAGCCAATAACTGTTAATACATGAGTCATAGTCATGCCAGGAGTTAATGCTGCTAGTCAATGTCAGTGGTATTCCATTCACGCTTCAATGCACTCGATACAAGAGTCAATACATGCTATTATTTATAAAGTGACATTCTCTCTTATAAATAGTTGCAAGTGTATCTTGCTCATACATGAACGCCCACCCCAGGAATGGGGTCATCTGGCGCAGTGCCCATACTATTATAAACCCCATGATGAATGGCTCCCAATCCGTTTCTATTATTTTGGTAGGGATCGAATCACTGCTTTTATGTATATGATAGGATCGAAGGTTTTAGCTATATCTGCAACTGGAGAAATGCGTCTTCAAATAAAGTCACTCACTCAGATACACCCTTAATATAGGTAAGCTCTGGTTAGTGTATGCACTTGAGATGGTTGTTAATCCACTAGATCTCTTCTAAAGAAAAATCCTGGAAACTCAACTAAGTAGTAGGGCATGTTTCCATTTGGAAGGAATCAACTGGGGTGGCATGCATATAAATGCTTCCCTTAGAGGTGGATGACAACATTCTATACAATGAATGATAACCGAAACCATTCTCATTAAAAACATGAACGTTTCCTTACTTGAAAGCTCTAAAATTACATCACTCCGTCCACCATTGTCATTCCTAGGATTTGACAAGTGGGCCATAATCCACAGGTCCAAGGTTTAGCAGTCAGATATGTGCTCACTACCATGAATTATGTTCTCTATAATTTTTTTTTTGTGTATAAATAAAATAATAATAATTAAACATGGTATCACATTTCTCATAATAGTATGTGCATGGATTGTGTCGAGTTCTGATGGTTAACTATGGATCCATTGAATCGGCTTATTACTCCTTAAGGTGGATTCAATATGATTTATTTAGAAGGAACTCCGAAGGTAAGTGCCAAAAGATTTCACAAATAATATAATCCTTAAAATTTCAATCAAATATGACACTTATCTTCCAAGGTCACAAAAATTACTTAAAAAATAATTACAAGCGTTCATTTTAAGGACAGAAATTTGTAAATGGTTAGGCCCAAAAAAAGTTGTTAAAATATTTAAAGTAGTAATTACTTTTAATATCATTTCCAATTTTACTAAACTTGGTAGAAGAAAAGTTATGAGTGTGCATGGTAATAATAATTCATTATATATATATATATATATATATATATATATTTTGGTTTGTTTTGAATAATGAATGGGGTAGATATGTGGTTAGGATTACAGTGTGAAACTATTGGAGAAGGAGCAAGAAAATATTTAGTTTTCATTTAAAAAAATTTTAAAGTATGAAATATGTCATACAAAATGATGATTCATGAGGTAGACTATGACTCCAACTCGCTAGGAGTACAAATATTTGTGTACTCATCAAAGGTGGTAGACTCCCAACAGGAAGTGAGGCCACCTTCTACGCTTGAAATGTCGAAGCTCGGGTTTCCAAGCAAGAAGGACGAAACCTCATTAATGACAAAAAAAGGTGGTGATCGTGAAAGAATAAGGCGTAGAGGAGCTAAAGAAAAAAACCACGTAGCTTCTCTAACAGAAGGAAAGTATATAATTATAACATAAATACCTGATTATCTTTCATTATCCCTGATAGGGCGATTCGGTGGGAAAACAATCTATGAAGGTGTGCTACATAGGTGAATGGCAGAAAACTGGAGGCGTCATATGCAACCATTACTAGCCTTTCATATACTTTCTCGGGGATTGATCCTATTTCATGTTAAGACAAAGGAAGAAAGGAAAATATTACTGAATAATAATTGGCAATGGCGACCTTTGCGATTGATTTTTTAAAAATCGAACGTAGATTTTGATGCCAATGGGGAACCACATAACGTGCAATGAGTATGGGAGATTTTACCTGGACTCCCTATGATGTTTTGGAAGAAGGAGATCCTGGAAGAGATAGGAGGAAAAATAGGTAAGTTCGTAGCACTCGAGGAAAATTGGGAACAGAAAGTAGACAGAAGGTGTGCAAAAATAATAATTGAAGTGGACTTATGTGATGGCTTATTTGAATAAATCCAATTGGAACTTCACACGAGCTTGTGGCGACATAGGATGGACTACAAGAAGATCCCCTTTCGCTTCTTCTTTCATAGAAAGGTTGTACAAAGCGAAGGAACGAGCAAAGAAGCAGAAACAAAAGGTGGTGAACAAGGAACAACCTTAGCAGGAATGATATTACTTTTGTTTCCTTGTAAGCCCGAATCCCCTCACAAAATACTCCATTTTGTGAATACCTCTAACAATATGATACATGATGATTCCTCTCCAAGGAAAATTGTCATGAATGTTGGAACCGAGGTGGTGACACCTGTAAGTGCACAGAGAAGAAAGGACACATGTGATAGCCTCGCTAAATTCGTAAAAGAGGTGGCTTCTCTGAAGAAGACAAAGGACCCCCCCTCTTGGATTAAATAAAAAAATTATAACACACGGTCGAAAGTGCTAGCTGAAAAGGAACATGTGTCAACCGGTGGGTTAGCATTATACAAGGTGCCTAAAGTAACCTTGCGAAGGAAATCACATATTTAGCTAGCCAAAAATCAATCTGAGATAGAGGTGAAGAATGGTAAACATGCGACAATCGGTAGGGCGCTTAGAGTAGGGAAGGCCCAAGAGAGGGTCACCTAAAGCTGGTTTTTTCCTTCAACACGAGGAGTTTGGTGAGCTCCTCTAAAATAAAATCTCTCAAACAAATGATCATTAGCCTTAAGCTTGCGATCATTTTCCTCCATGAAATCATGATGGAGGGTTCAAAATAGAAGGAAGTATTGGAGCTGTGGCTCAAAGATGGGATTTTTTCATATATAAGTTTGGATGGACACTCTGGGGGTTTGATAAATTCCTGGAACCAGGGGTTTGTTGAAATTGAGATGACGAAGCATAGTATAGTGCTCAAAATAGTACTGAAAGAGAAATCCACTCGAGAATCATTTTATTTGTACAATGTCTATGGCCCTTATGAGGAAAGGAAAGGTTTCTGGGAATCCTTTTTCACTTCAGTACTTCTAGAGCCAAAAAACATGATCCTAGGAGGGGATTTGAACCTTAATTTGTCAAAAAAGAAAATTGGGGATCAACATCTCGACAAGATAGTCTAAGTTCTTTCTTTGTTGCATTATTTGAGTCCAAATAATTGGTCGAATTGCAACCTATGAAACTAACCCCGACTTGGAGGAATAATAGATGTGGGGAATATGCTATCTCCAAAAGGTTATATTTAAAGCCAAAAAATATTTAAAGCCAAAACAACTCAGGAATTTTCACAGAGGAAGAACTGAAAGAAGTTCGGGAAAATGAGCTAAAAAGGGAAGAGCTACTGGCTAAGGAGGAGGAGATATTAATATTAAAAAGTAGGGCCATATGGATCAAAGAAGGAGATAACAATACTAAATTTTTCGATAGATTTTCCAAGCATAGAAGGAACATGAAAAAGATTTCAGCAATTAAAGACATGAATGGGGAATTGGTATTTTATTTCAAGGAAAAAGCAGAGGCTCAGGAGAGGTTTTTCAAAATCCTATATTCGGAACGAGAAGGATGTAACATACAAAAAATATTGAAGGTCATCAACTTGTTTCCAAGGCTGTTAAATGAATAAATGAATAAATCCCTCAAAGAAGAAGTTTCAGAAGAATAGTTGGAAAAAATAGTATACTCCTTCCAAAAAAGTAAGAACCGAGGACTGGATTGTTTTAACATCGAATTTTTCAGGGTCTCTTTATGTTATTGAAAGGATATTTGCTTAAGGTAGTACAAGAGTCTCAAAGGGTCGGGAACGTATCGGGAGCCCTGAATTCAACCTTATTGGATCTCTTCCCAAAAAAATAAAACTCCTCCTCCTTCGAGGATTTTATCCCAATATCATGTTTTAATGTGGTATACAAGATAATTGCAAAGATTTTAGTGCAACCTCTTAAGCCAATATTAAGTGAAATCATAACATAGGAGTAGTTTGGGTTTCTCTTTAATCATCAAATCCATGATGCGGTGTCTTTGTCTCAGGAGGAAATCCACACCATCATTTTTTGTAAGAGTAAATCCTTTGCTTTCAAGATAGAACTCTCAAAGGCTTATGATCAGGTTTATTGGACCTTCCGAAGGTTATTGATGATTCAAATTGGGATGCATTCAGAAACAGTCAACGGGATAATGGGGTGTGTATAGTTGGCTTCTTTTGTAGTTCTAATAAATGGATCCCCCTTCAATTTTTTTCAAGTCCTCAAGAGGCCTCAGACAAGGGTGCCCTCTTTCATCCTTTTTATTACTTCTTGTAGCTGACACCCTAAGCATAGTTATACATCATGCTAAGAGGGAAGGCTCTTATAAAGGAGTTAAGGTGACTAGAACTGAAGGACTGTCCCACATTTTGTTTTGTCAATGATGTGGTAATGATAGGTGAAGGAACGTTGAAAAACCTCAAAGAAGAAGAATAGGTATTATACGTATATAAGAAGGTGACAGGAATGCACATTAATGTTGAGAATTCCATCCTCTCATAAAATGGTCTCCTTGATACAGTAAGGAATAGGCTAAGCTCTGAATTCCCCTATTGAATAAAGCCTATGTCTGAAGGTTTCAAATATTTAGGGTTTTTTCTCAAACCTAATGCTTCTTCCCTTAAGGATTGGATGTGGTTATAAAAAAATATTGAATTCCGAATTGGGTGTTTAATCAACTAGTTCTTGTCAAGAGGAGGAAGGTTGGTTCTATTCAAGGCAGTTTTACAAAGTATACATGTATACTGGGCTACAATTTCTTATATCCCCAAAGGTATATTGCTGCAATTAGAGAAAAAGTTCTTCTCTTTTTTATGATCATCATGTAAACTAATGGAAGGAATCCCTTTGGCCAAATGGTAAAATCTAACTAATCTCAAAAAATTGAGTGGATGGGATATCAAGAACCCATTCCTATTTTTCCAATATATGGTTGCAAAAACGTTGTTTAATAAATAATCATGATTCCTTCTACAGGAAGGTCTTAACTTCCAAATATTTCCCTAATGGCTCCATCCAAGAATGGATAAGGAAACATGATAAATATTTCAAGAATGGTTATATAGGCTAGAAAGCTCTGGTGCTAGCATTCCCTCAAGTAGGGAACTAGATTTCTTGGTCTGTAGGAAATGGGAAAGAATTTTGGGTAGGGGGAGATCCTTGGGTAGGAGCAGGGGAGAGATATAAATTATCAAATTTCCTAATTGAGAAACTAAGAATCTTAGGGATCTCGAATATAAGCCAAGCTTGCTCACTATCCCTACAGAGGGAAACTTGTTGGAAGAATTCCAAAGATATAGGCCTAGAAGAAGGAATTAAGAAATAATGGAATGAGTTTGTCGCTCACCTGGAGTATTTATTTATCCATATGGAGGAAGAGGTAAAAAATAAGTTATTCTAGAAAAAAGATCCTGCTACAAGGAATTCTATGAGCAAAATTGGCTATAAGAATTGGGCTTTAGAGAAGTACCGAGTGAAGAAAATTAAATGGTGGAAAAAAGTGTGGAAGGCTAGAGGCCCTTTTAAGGAAAAGATAACTATTTGGTTGACATTTAACAATAATCTCTTAACTTGGGAAAATCTTAAAAAGAAAGGTTGGAATGGTCTAAGTTGGTGTGCATTGTTTCATTCCATTGAGGAAACTGGTTCTCATTTGTTTGTTTTATTTTCTTATGTGGAGATAGTCTAGAAGGAGGCACACAGAGAACTAAAGTTTCAATGGACGTAGGGAGACTCTCTTGAACAAAATTTGTATGCTTGTTGGGACGAAAGATCGGTATGTTTATTCAATGTACTTCCATCTTTTTTTTCATATGGAATATGGTGGGATTGAAATACTACCATCTTCAATAACAAATTCATTCCTCATGAAGTAATGATAGGTCTTGTGGCGCAATGGAACAGGGAGCATAAATCAAAAGAGAAAGATCCCAAAAAAGGATATTAGTTCCTCTAAAAATAAATAAAGCAGTTCTTTGTGCCTTCTTTAACGGTGCAAGTCAAGGAGATCCTACCTTGGGAAGTTTAAGAGGAGTGATATACTTCTCTGAAAAAACAAGGTGTAAGCAAAGTTCACTCCTGGGCATTCTACCAATAATAAGGAAGAACTAGCAGCTCTACATACGGTCTTAGATTTGTCTATTAATAGTAAAATATCCCATTTACAAGTATGGGACTCGAAGATGGTGGTTCATGGGGTCAACAAAAAGATTCAAATTAATTCTCCTCATATCAACAACCGTTAAGAGCAATTAGAAGGATTATGAATCTTTTCTTAGGCTTCATCATAGCTCACATTTACAAAGAATTAAACATGGAGGAAGATGGATTGCTTAAGCTTTCTTTTCTACTAGCTCAGGGGCATCTAGAGACGGAGGAAATAAAAGAAAATTAGAAGTATCATATTCTATTTTTGTTAAAGATGTTACCTTTATTCGAGACAGGAAGTTGATTATGTAAAATCAATACTGGAATGTTTGGTCTATAAGAAAATTTTTGGTCAAGGGTGCAAGCCCTTGTATTTTTTTAATGTAATGAGAGTTCCTCTGGGACAGTTCATGATCACTCTTTATTTAGGGTGGTGGATATTTTCCCGTTGGAAAATATATATATATGTGTGTGTGTGTGTGTGTGTGAGTAACCATAGGTTTGTTGGAATAAGCATTTATAACTTGTATCGGAATTTAAATTATTTGTTAATTCATATTTATTGAAAAGGAAAAATGAAAGTGGCATAGGTATTTTAATTACGAGTTTATTGGATTAGTCATTATCATGTGGAGTGGTTTAAATTAAAAGGATATATGGTTATTTAATTTGCAATTTATTGCATTGGAATAATTATTATTTGGAAGTATTTATATAAATTTCATTTCTATTATTAGAAAATGAAAAGTTGTGAAGGTAATTAATTTATATGTTTATTATCATTATTATTTGATATCCTATTATGGAAATCAATATAACTTTGTTGCTACTTCATGATTAAAGAGAGTTTAAATTTTAATATGTAATAGCAAAAAAACAATGATAATGACCATAATGGGATATCGATGATAATGATGTAGATGACAATGGATATTACAATAAGAATAACACCGGTGATAGTAAAAAGAAAGATGAGAAGGATGGAAATGAGAAGAAGAAAAATAACAAATATTGAATATTAGTGAACATAAATTTAAAAGACAAGAGATCAAACTTGAATGATGAGAAAAAAAAATAATAGAGTAGACTTGCACATTGGTCGTACTAAGGAATTGTTAAAGTTAGGAATGCTTATTTTTCAATGTTTTGGAAACCATTGTCAATCATATGGTGAACCTATGATTGAGGATATAAATTGAATTAGTTAAATTGTGGAAAATTAATGTTATATAAATATTGGATTGGATTTTCAACTTATAATAAGAGTATGATTCCTTAAAAAAACTGTTTATATGGTAATGTCATAGAATAAAGAGTATTGTTGATCTAGGTTAGAGTAGAGTTTTAAACTTATGAGATGGTATTGACTAGTGAGGGTATTGGTGAACTAAAGGTTTCATATATGAAGGTATTAAATCAACTAGGTACTGCATATAAATGGAACTTAGAGAATAGTTATAATGTTATGATACATATTGCATCATAGGTAACCTTGATACATCAAAGGACATTTATACACAGCAAAATGTCGGTTATAGTGCTATGTAATGAGAAATTTTATTATATAACTCTTATGATTGAGTTGAATTGTTTGACCATAGATTTGGCCATCATTTCTTACACCATATAGGACAAGGATGAGCATTTGATGATTGTAGGTTCATGTATAGTATCTTACTTCAGTTCATTGTCATTAATGGGAAGGTGTTAAGTTTATAGATTTGTTGTGCAAGTGTGATTCACAAATGACTCATAAAGGGGGATCGTGCAAGATTTGACCTCACATATCACACTTAAAAATCGAACACTCTACCAATAGACCACATGGGGTGGGTAAACAATATTATTAAATGAAAGAAAATATTATATGAATGCAATAAGACTTATTGGAAAAGGAAAATGTGATGTCTACAAAATAAGATGAAGTTAGATATATCAACTTAGAAAAATTAATGTTTGGAGAAACTTATGGCACAAGTGATTTAATTCCCAAGTTGATAATTTATGTTTTGATTTTATTGATAATGAAGATACACGTGTCTCTCTCATATGATGAGACTTAGACAAATAATAATAATGTTGGTGGTAGACTTGAAGGTAAACTTGATAAAGAATAAAGACGAAATTGGTTTTTTGTGAAGCTGATTATCCCTTTCAAATATGAGCAATAAAATGTTAACTTCAGGACAAAGTTTCATAAAGAGAGGGAGTATGTAATGACCATTTAGGGATCATAAAAATAATTGAATGAAATCATTATGTATAAATAGAAGTTACGACTCGATAGTAGGGTATCATGGTTAGTGTCTTTGTGTAAAAATAACATTGCATGATTCATGTATGAAGATCTAATATCATGGATAGTTATAGTCCCAATACTGAGACATGGGAGGACACATTGTAAATATGTAGATAATATCCATACTCATTCTAAAACTTTGGGATGAAGTTTCCTAAAGTGTGGGTGTATGTAACGCCCTATTTTTACCTTGAATTTTGAGATTATTATGACTAATCTTTGCAGGCACTCTATGATGAATGACCCAACTACTTACCATTTTGAAATCTAAAATAACTTTGTCTCAATGTATTTTTGACAGAATTTGGTTTAGGATAACCTGGACTTGTGTTAATGAAGAAATTATTTATGAGATACGACCTAAGAGGGATTACATGACATATTGTTGAGTAAAATATGATTATGAAAATAATTCCGACACTTGGACAATTATGTATGCAATTATATCATGATTTTAAATGTGAATGAAAAATCATGTAGATTTATAACCAAGCATTAAAGTTGCATAATGTTTTGATAAAATTTCTGTAGGATGTAATCTAATGGTCTGTCGAGTGTGACAAGAAAGGTAGGTACATGAAACACAAGAAATCATTTCCATGCAAAGACTCTAGCTGAGTCGAAGACTATGGCAGGTGATATCAGTGTTATGTATAGCATGATTGAATTGTGACATGTTTGATGCACTAGAAAATATGGAATTTGGATCAGTCAGGAAAATTCGACAGTTGAGGTTGATTGATTGTTTTTTTATAGTTGAAATATTATTTGTGATATTTCATGCATGTGTTGTTTTATTTGCAGGTGATGGGATTATGATTTCCAATCGATCTAGATCAGGTGTCGGGGCTGAAAAAATTATAGCCGTAAGACTAGCCAATTGGATGACACAATGAACTTTGAATATAGTGAGGAAAAATCCCTCTCATCACATGTGTGTGTCAAGAGGGTAGATCGTCAGTCGGTCACTCATGAATATTATTACTAGGGGACACACAATAGGGATTCAACCTTATTCTCCATGAACCACCTAGCTCTTCTTAGGGTAGGTGAACTGAGGTAACATTGTCTCAGTCATCATAATGAACTCCCCGATTATGGGAATTATCGGAAGGGCATGCTTGAAGCATGGAAACTTGTTAATTCTGGTCATGTGGAGAATGCGATAGTAGACAACGTATATTTTAATTAAGAGAAATAATAAATTGATCATAAAGAACTTAATAACAATAATAGTAATAATAAATCAATAAAATGATAAATTAAATTATAAATAATAAAGAAATAAATATAAATAAACTAAAATCAAGCTAAATTAAGAAATCAGTTAAAAGAGCAAATTAAGGAACTTGAACTAAAGTGAAACCCTAACTAATCATAAAAGAATCATAGAACTAAAAATAACTAACAAGCGGGTTCGTAAATAAAAGTAACTTAATTAATTGATTAAAGTAACTAAACAGTTAACTGTAAGTGACACACCAGATGCATGAGAAATAACAAAATGTTTAATAGAAGATAAAGAAATGGAAGAACATGGAATCTTCATCTTCTTCTTCTTCGCTCTTGCCATAGTTGGGAGCCTGAACCATTTTGGTGGCTCTAAGGCGATTGTGAAAGAGTGTAGTTTAGTATGAAATGAGTGAGGTTAGTATCCTCCTAGAAAAAACTTGGTGTCATACTTCCATTGCTATAAAGGCATTGTCATCCTCGTTGAGTGCGAGTGACTCAGGGGAAGGAGAGTACCTGTCACGGTATGGTAGGGAGGAAATCAATGGGTCCAACGTGATTGGAAATACAATGTCAACAACTGCAATGGAGTGATGAAGAAACAACCTTCGACCTTGTCCTCACAGAACAACGAATAGCGATATCAAAAGGTTTTCTTCTATTGTAAAAAATATTTTTGTAGGATGAATTACAATTATTAAAACTAGTTGTACAATCGAGGAAAATATTATGGTTTTTATACATGTGCAATGATGAAATTTAATTTATTCTTTATGGGATATTAGTAGATCGAAGAAAAAATGTCAATATATGTTCGTCTTTGCTTAGTTTTGATCTATTTACTAGAAAATATGCAGGATCTTGGTTGTATTTGTGAGACCCCATGGAGAGTCATTACAAACACCAACATGGTTTCATGTACTTGAATGAGCCCAATATTTTTTACCTAATTTGTTGTCAAATTAGTTATTTATCCTTTAATTTTAGGACACTATCTATGTCAAGAGATAGCTACTAGCCCTAGATTTCTCAAATTCCATCATCATTTCATGTCACATACAAGAAAGAGACAATGTAAGAGATAAATATAAAAAAATCAATCTTAAAATAAGCTACATGGAGGTAATGTAGCTCAAATGATCAATGTTACAACAAAAAAGTACAACCTACAATCTATTTTTACCTAAGACACAACCTCCAATTCACATATGGTGATCACCAACAAGGGTACATGGAAGAACTAGACAAAAATAAGACTTAAGAGTCTCTCATGTGTGTTGGATCATATACAATATTATATGAAATCCATTTTCCAATTCACATTCTATCCTTGGTCCTCATTTTCGACATTCTAGACATGACCTTCTCTGGATGAACCGTCATTATGGTCATCCAAAACATTATGTTCCATATCACGTTCATTGGAGAAATTTGCTATACTTTTTTCTCCACTTATTTCATGATATGATGGCCAAAGAGCTAATGCTCTTTCTTATAGAAAATTGTTAACCTCATACTTTGTTACATATAATATTGAGCATGTATCCACATATTTATGAAGCTTTTTCCTAAACTTTGACTTCAAAAATGACAATGCACTAAACATTCTCTCATCCTCCACTCATCCCAAAATCATGGTTTGACATAAATGCGCTAATTTGAAATATTCTGACATTCTTTACCGTAGGATTTAACTACCATTGAGTTTAGTCCATAATATTGTAATTCCACCATATTCTAGAGGATTATCCAACTAAATTTTTTTCTCCCATATTGTTGTAGAAAATCATTCATCTTGATCTATAATTTTTTCTCGATGTAAAAGATATTGAATATGTTATCCTTGTATCTCTACCTCTCGACAAAAATGGATCTGTAGAATATTTAATTTCTCTATAGTGTAAGCCTTTAAAGTCCTTGAACATTGACAATAATTCCAATATTTAGGGTATATCATAGACATAGACTCCAACAATTCATCTCAATAAAATCATTCTCGTATCTCTTATGAGAGTGATTTTTCAATTCTATCAAGTTGTGTCTTGGTTAAATTACAAAATTGTGAAATAATTCTCTTAACATAGGGAACTCTTTTGTGAATATTCCTATATTATAATTATAATAAAAGGGAACCATATGCCCATGCAATTCCATACATAGCATCCCTTTTTCATCAAACATAAAAAAAAAATCATCATTTTCTATATTGATTATCTTACTCCAATTTGTAAATGCTAGACTTGTAAAAGACTCTTCCATAATATGCAAATTACCCAATGCAAGGAATTTTAATTTTCTTTCTCTTGTGTATTCAACAATTTATATCGCGCGACTCTGAGCCATCTTCATGAGTTTATTCATTTCATTTAGTATAGGCAGAATTCCATCTAATGTTAATAATGTCTCTATATCAGTTAGTAGAAATAAAAGAGTTTGAGTTTTTTCTACATTTGAACGATGTTGATATATCACTCCTACCAAGGATGCATATTCATTGAATACTATTTTAGGTTGTCCGTTTAGTAAGATCCATATTGTATGAACATCTTTTATTAGTTTTTTTTTACATTTGTAGCACCTTTAAAAAAAATTGAACTCTAAATTGTTTAGGACTCCAACAAAGTATGTATGAACCTCACTTACACAATATTCAACCTTTGAAACAAATGAAAATATTGTCAGTGTTTTAAATCCAAGATTCATCATGTGAGCCATACAATGAATACTGAGCGTATAAGGTGAATTTAACAGTTTCATTCTAACACAAAGTCCATTCCTTTGTCCTTGCATTACTAATGCTCCATCTTCTCCAACACATACCAAACTTTTTGCAATCATGGAGCGATCCATACCATCAATTTCCTCCAAACTATCAATAACAAGTTCATAAATACTTTTTTTTGTAGATCTTTTGGTCAGTTTACGAATTCCAAGTACATAGGAATACTTGATATGGGTATTGACCATATAAATGCTCGTGCAAATCCATGAATTATTCATGGGGGCTTCACTTGTTGACCAATATACTATCATGTTATTTCATATTGTGGGTTTTAAATTTATCAAAAATCGAACCAATATATTGTAGGAATTGCGGGGATGAGGGGTTTAAGGTGGGGTTGGGTAGGGTGGTTTATAAGGATTGAGCTATAAAAAGGGGTGGGGAGGAGGTTTTAAGTATTGAGAGGGGGTTTCAACAAAAAGAGTTTGGATCAATATCTCTCGAAATTAAGGGTATTCTTTAATATCCCATGATCGCACATGCTATGTGAGAGGTTCACTAAGTGAAGTCCCCGTGGAAGTATTATCAATAGTCATAACTTTATCCAAATATAGTGACAAAAATGTAGCATTTGAGATATTCTCTTTTATATAATCCTTTTCACTTGAGCCAGATATTTTCCTCATTCTCAGCCACTCGATAAAGACCATTGAGAAGATGTCAAATTTGGAATTTAATAAAATATATATATATTTCAGAATTTTTGGATAATATTTCATAGGATGAACATTGGATAGGATGTGAAATAGAGTGCTTAATTGTATCCTATTTGATAACAAATTTGTTTCCATCACATTTCCAAATTGATATGTGATAGTTCCTCCACTTTCCTCGAGTTTCTCTTATTTATTAAGAATTTATTATATTCCTCTTACTATTGGAGATGTTGACATTGGCTAAGAGATTTCCATTTCGGAGTATATTTCTTCTCATCATTTTCATCTTTCTTATCATACATCTTTCTAGCATGATTTTCTATTTTGTCTAACTTCATCTGCAATTTCAATACCTTTCCAAGTTTCCAACTGCATGAAATGCATTTAACTTATCATGAGGTATCATTCTCATTTACGGGAGGTATTGGTTCAATAAATGGGTATCTTAAGACCCAATAAAATTTGAATTTTCTCCCTATGTCCCTTTAGCCCTTTTCCCTTTTCCGTGAACTCACTCTGTCACCTTGCAAGGAAAAATATTCAACATTTGGACTACCAATTTCAGATGAAAATGCATTTGTCTCATTTTTACAAGGAGAGGAATGTATTGCACCATTCATTGTATGGGTTGCAGATTCATTCTCAAAAGTGTTGACATCTCTCTCATCTATATCTTGCTTAAGAGAGATCGAAGCATGAATATGATGTGTATTATTGGATTGAGGCTTTTGAAAACATGATATTACATCCTTTTGTCTTTATGTTTAATTCTTCTTTCCAAAATCCATGTTTGACATCTTAGTTAATATTCTACAATTGAAATTTGAAATCGATATAGAAAATAGAAGTGAATCTTGCATCAGAAAAATGATATAAGACTAGTACAATAGAAAATTATATTGACCTAACCTACAATGAGTGTTTACATTGACTCTTTCAATTAATTTCACATGACCAAATACATCAATAACATATAACAAATGAGTTATAAAAATAATACAGTAAAATTACTATAAGAATATCTTCAGAAGTTACATTTTTCAACATATTTTGTCATGAAAAAAAACTATAAGTAAAGACTCAAACCCTAACCCTAAAACTAAGACTCAAAACCTATAAGTTTAACATTGAAACCGTATCCCTAATTTGGTGAATGGTAATATGAATTTTAATATATGATAAATTTGTATACACGTTTGAGATAAAGGGAATTAAAAATTCACACAAAAGAGTTGGAGGTTAGCTTCATATATACGTAATAGGACTACAATGAAAGAATTTTCTTGATTGTGCTTGTCGATTAGCCTACTCCAACTAACAACCACAAAGATTTCAATGGTCCAAATCTAATGATAATAATAATAATATTAAATAATAAATAGATAAAATGATAAATTAAATTATAAATAATAAATAAACTAAAATCAAGCTAAATTAAGAAATTAATTAAAAGAGTAAATTAAGGAACGTGAACTAAAGTGAAACCCTAACTAGTCATAAAAGAATCATATCACTAAAGATAACTAACAAGTGGGTTGATAAATAAAAGTAACTTAATTAATTGAATAAAGTAACTAAAGATTTAACTACAAGCGATGCACGAGAAATAACAAAATGGTTAATAGAAGCTAAAGAAATGGAAGAACAAGGAATCTTCATCTTCTTCTTCTTCAGTCCTGCAATAGTTGGGAGACGGAAACATTTTGATGGCTCTGATGCGGCTGTGAAATAGTGTGGTTTAGTATGAAATGAGTAAGGTTAGTATCCTCTTAGCAACAACTTAGCGTCATAATTTCATTGCTAGAAAGGTATTGTCATCCTCGCCGAGCATGAGGGGCTCGGGGGAAGGAGAGTACCTATCAGGGTATGGTACTAAGGAAACCGGTGGGTCTAGCGTGATTGGAAATAAAACATCAACAACTACAATGGAGTGACTAAAAAACAACCTTCGGCCTTGTCCTCAAACAAAAATGAAGAGCAATATCAAAACATTTTCTTCTATTGCAAAAAATATTTGTGTATGATGAATTAGAATTATTAAAACTAGTTGTACCATCGAGGAAAATATTATGGTTTTTATACATGTGCAATGATGAAATTTAAGTTAGTGTTTATGGGATATTAGCAGATGGATGAAAAAAATGTCAATATACATTCATCTTTGCTTAGTTTTGATCTGTTTACTAGAACATATGCATGATCGTAGTTGTATTTGTGAGACCCCATGGAGTGTTGTTACAAACACCANCTTGAATGAGCCCAATATTTCTTACCTAAACTATTGTCAAATTAGTTATTTATGCTTTAATGTTAGGACACTATGTATGTAAAGAGATAGCTACTAGGCCCATATTTCTCAAATTCCATCATCATTTCATGTCACACACAAGAAAGAGACAATGTAAGAGATAAATATCAAAACATCAATCTTAAAATAAGTTGCATCGAGGTAATGTAGCTCAAATAATCAATGTTACAACAAAAAAGTAAAATCTAGAATCTATTTTTACCTAAAACACAACCTCCAATTTAGATATAGTGATCACCAGAAAAGGTACATGGAAGTCGTAGACAAAAATAAGAATTAAGAGTCTCTCATGTGTATTAGATCATATACAATCTTATAGGGAATTCATTTTCCAATTCACATTCTACCCTTGGTCCTCATTTTCGACATTCTAAACATGACCTTCTCTATATGAACCGTCATTATGGTCATCAAAAATATTATGTTCCATATCAAGTTCATTGGAGAAATTTGTTATACTTTTTTCTCCCCTTATTTCCCAATGTGATCGCCAAAGACCTAATGCTCTTTCTTATGGAAAATTGTTAACCTCATACTTTGTTACATATAATCTTAAGCATGTATCCACATATTTATGAAGCTTGTTCGTCAGCTTTGACTTCAATAATGACAATGCACTAAGCATTCTCTCATCCTCTATTGATCCCAAAATCATGGTTCGACATAAATGCACTAATTTGAAATATTCTGACATTCTTTACCGTTTGATTTCACTACCATTGAGTTTAGTCCATAATATTGTAACTCCACCATATTCTATAGGATTATCCAACCAAAAACATTTCTCCCATATTGTTGTAGAAAATCATTCATCTTGATCTATAATTTTTTCTTGATCTAAAAGACCTTGAATATGTTTTCCTTGTGTCTCGGCCTCTCGACAAAAATGGCTCTATAAAATTTTTCATTTCTCTATAATGTAATCCTTTAAAGTCTTTGAACATTGACAATCATTCCAATATTTAGGGCATATCGTAGACATAGACTCCAACAATTTATCTCAATAAAATCATTCTTGTATCTCTTATGAGAGTGATTTTGCAATTTCTATGAAGTTGTGTCTCAGTGAAATTGCAAAATTGTGAAATTATTCTCTTGACATAGAGCACTCTTTTATGAATCTTCATATCTTATCATTATAATAAAATGGAACCATATTCCCACGGAATTCCATACATATCATCCCTTTTTCATCAAACATAAAAAACAAATCATCATTTTCTATATTGATTATCTTAATCCAATTTGTAAATGCTAGACTTGTAAAAGACTCTGCCATAATATACATATTATCTAATGAAAGAAATTTTAATTTTCTTTCCCTTGTTTATTCAACAATTTATATCATGTGACTCTAGCCACCTTCATGAGTTTATTCATTTCATGTAGCATAGGAATAATTCCGGCCAATGTTAATAATTTCTCTACATCAGTTAGTAGAAAGAAAAGAGTTTGAGTTTTTTCTACACTTGAGCGATGTTCATACATCACCCCAACCAAGGATGGATATTCATTGAACAGTCTTTCAGGTTGTCCATTCAATGAGATCCATATTGTATCAACATATTTTAATAGTTTTTTTTTGTTTGTAGCACCGTAAAAAAATTGAACTCTAAATTGTTTGGGACCAACAAAAGTATGCATGAACCTCACATACACAATATTCAACCTTTGAAACCAACTAAAAATTTCTCACTATTTTAAATCCAATATTCATCATGTGAGCCATACAATGAATACTAAGCATATAAGGTAAAGCCAATAGTTGCATTCTAGCACAAAGGCCATTCCTTTGTCCTTGAATTACTGATGTTCCATATTCTCCAACACATACCAACTTTTTTGCAATCATGGAATGATCCATATCATCAGTTTCCTCCAAACTATCAATAACAAGTTCATAAATATTTTTTTTGCAGATCTTTTGGTCATTTTATGAATTCCAAGTACATAACAATCCTTTATATGGTTATAAACCATATAAATGCTCATGCAAATCCATGAAGTATTATCAATAACCGTAACTTTATCCGAATATAGTGACAAAAATGTAGCATTTGAGATATTCTCTTTCATATAATCCTTTTTCACTTGAGCTAGATATTTTCCCCATTCCCAACCACTCGTTAAAGACCAATGAGAAGATGTAAAATTTGGCACTTAACAAAATATATATATTTCGTCATTTTTGGATAATATTTCGTAGGATGACTGTTGGATAGGATGTGAAATAGAGTGCTTAATTGTATCATCTTTGATAACAAATTTGTTTCCATCATGTTTCTAAATTGAGATGTGATGGTTCCTCCACTTTCCTCGAGTTTTCTCTTATTTATTAATAATTTATTATATTCCTCTTCATATTGGAGATATCGACATTATATAAGATATTTCCATCTAGGAGTAGATTTATTCTCATGATTTTCATATTTCTTATCACACACCTTTCCAACATCCTTTTCTATTTTGTCTAACTTCATCTATGATTTCACTACCATGCCAAGTTTCCAATTGCATGAAATGCATTTAACTTATCATGAGGTATCATTCTCATTTACAGGAGGTATTGGTTCAATAAATGGGTATCTTAAGACCCAATAAAATTTGAATTTTCTCCCTATGTCCCTTTAGCCCTTTTTCCTTTTCTGTGAACTCACTCTGTCACCTTGCAAGGAAAAATATTCAACACTTGGACTACCAATTTCAGATGAAAATGCATTTGTCTCATTTTTATAAGGAGAGGAATGTATTCCACCATTCATTGTATGGGTTGTAGAGTCATTCTCAAAAGTGTTGACATCTCTCTCATCTATAGCTTGCTTAAGAGAGCTTGAAGCATGAATATGATGTGGATTATTGGATTGAGGCTTTTGAAAATATGATATTACATCCTTTTGTCATGATGTTTTATGCTTCTTTCCAAAATTTATTTTTGAAATCTTAGTTAATATTCTACAATTGAAATTCGAAATCGATATAGAAAACATATGTGAATCCTGCATGAGAAACATGATATAAGACTAGTACAATAGAAAATTATATTTCCCTGACCTACAACGAGTGTTTAAATTGACTCTTTCAAAGAAGTTTACATGACCAAATACATCAATAACATCTCCAAAAGGAGGTATCAAAATAATACAGTAAAAGTACTATAAGAATATCTTCAGAAGTTACATTTTTCAACATATTTTGTACATGAAAAAAAGCCTATAAGCAAAGACTCAAACCCTAACCCTAAAACTAAGACTCAAACCCTATAAGTTTAACATTGAAACCCTATCCCTAATTTTATGAATGGTTATATGAATTTTAATATATCTTAAATTTGTATACACATTTAATATAAAGGGAACTATAAATTCCCGCAAAAGAGTTGGTGGTTAGCTTCATATATATATAATAGGACTACAATGAAAGAATTTGCTTGATTGTGCTTGTCGATTAGCCCGCTCCAGCTAATGACCACAAAAGAGGTCAACGGTCCAAATATAATGTAAGTTTGATTTTAATGGCCTCAAATGAGACATGGAACTCAACCCCTAAAATGAGAAGAAAACTAAGTCGAATAAAAAAATTCAACAAACATTATAGAAGTTTATGAAATGCAAAAATAGAAAAATCAAGGGTACAAGTCTCTAGAATGGCCAGAAGCTTCACCCAAATTTCTAAAAAAGAGTACATGGGAAAAAAATTAATATACAGTTTTAAAAAATTTAAAATATCCAAAATATAGGGGAAAATAACAAAAAATTAAAAAATGCATAAGAAATTTAACTAACCATGATACATAGATGCTATTAGCATCCATGAATCCATAAATTTTGGACAGTTAAAATCAACATATTGATCAATGTAACATATTTTCAACTGAAGCACAAATGATCCCCAATATTTACTTGTCTAATAATTCATTACAAAATTTAGTTGTTACTAAATCCAAGATACCAAAAATGGGTAAAAAATACCATCGGAATTATTAAATGCTTCAAAAATTTTCATTAGTAATCCATATGTTCATTGCGTTAGATTTTACCTTTTTTAGCTCTTGTATTCTTCTAAAAATGTTTCCACTGAACTAAGAACCATGATTTCTTCTTCAATTACAATGTGCCACAAAAGAGAAGAACTTTAAGAAGGTAACTTTTATTTGCAAGATATGACAATCCTATAACCATGTCAAATTCACTATTTGGGACAGTTTGTTTTGGAGGACTAAATGCGGAAATTTAGTATTGATTATTAACCCTATAATTTAAAAGTTGATGAGAACATAAAATGAAAGGAACTTCTTCAATTGTTGCTGATTATAAGTGTGATTGTTTAATGTATTTGAAGTTTAGTTTTAAAAATGGAAAACAAAGTATTATTTACTCGATGGGAAAAAATTTTGCATGCAAGATTTGAGTCACGATTTTGGTGTCTAATAAACTTGAATTTGATAACCTTTTATCAGAAAAGTACAACAAATTTCAGTTTTATTGGGGGGGGGGGGTTCTTCCACCTCCAAAATTCACTTTTGGGGGGGGGTTTTGGATTTTGAGGCAATATTTACACAACCGCCCCTAATAGAACCGATGCTAAAAGTTTCGATTTTTAGGGAATTTTTGGAAGAGATCAAAACCACCCATAAAAGTGACCTTATGGGGTAGCTCTAAACCCACCCAAAAAAAAATGAATTTTAAGGGAAGCTCTAAACGTCCCTCATAGACACCTATGGGTTTGGTTCCAACCCCCCCCCCCCCCCCCCAAAAAAAAAAAAAAGATTACTTATTAGAAAACTTTGGGGACGGTTTAAAACCCCCCTCATAGCTACCTACGGGTGAGGTTTCAAACCATCCTTGTAGGTACCTATAGGGGTGGTTTCAAACCCCCTTCATAAGTACCTATAGGGACAGTTTCAAACCCCCAGTGAAACTCCATCTTACAAACCTTTGGGGGCAGTCTTAAGAAAACCCCTCCAATAGCACCAATGCTAAAAGTTTTGAATTTTAAGGATGGTTCTAGAAGAGATCAAAGACGATGTTAAAACTGACTTTTGGGGGTGGTTAAAAACCCCCCTCGTAGGTACCTATGGATGCGATTCGAAACCAACCTCGTAGACACCTACAGGGAAGGTTCAAAACCCCCCCTAAAACTCCATCTAATTTTTTTTTGGGTCGGTTATTAACCACTTCATATAAAATTAGATTGGGGGGGGGGGGTTTAACCCCCCTCATAGTAACATATGAAAGTGGATTATAACCCCCCTCATAGAAACCGACAAAAATGGTTTGAAACCCCCCTATATCCATAATAAATCATAATAAAATATTATTTATTAAAAATACCAATATTGCAATATCATTAGAGAACATAGGAATTGAACCACCAATCACCTACTTGTAAGGAGGTTGCTCTTCCATTGAGCCATAACCCTTTAAGAATGGGTAAATGATCAATATTAACACCAAGATTGCATGATTGGTAATTCTAATAAATATTAATAATATCTAAATAAAACCATGGTTAGAATCCAATTTTTATTTCCAAAGACAACCATGCTTAAAATAACTCATGAAAAATATGCATGCTCATATCTAGAGAACAAAAGAAAATGTCACTATTATCTAAGCAAAAATATTCACAATAAATAAATATTACATTCAATAAAATGAGTGTTATATAGAGATATTATTAATATTTCCTAACCCAATTTATATGTTTATCTTGATCATGTTTGTGTGTGTGATGGTCAAGTATGGGCACATTATTGCTCGAAGATTCCACCCCGAGGCAGGAGAGCCTGATGCTAAGGTCTTTGTGCTTGTACAAACATGTTGTAATCAAAGCAGTGAAATATTAGTAGCAATGCAAGAGTAATGAAACCCATACAAAATAATAAAGTATGTACTGCTAAATAAAGTAAGTGTATATTTCATATAAATAATGGTGATTATAGTAGTATCCATGTTACATAAGGGATTTCTAAACATATTAGTGAAGTCAAATGTATTACTAGTATAAGGTTAATACGGGTCAATAGTTACCATTATCACTATCATTTCCCTTTTATTTCCATAGTTATTTATATGCCAAACATTATGATACTGCTATATTACACATTAAGGTATATAATCTTATAACATACATATTTCCTATACTAACTAAGCTCAATATTAATACCTTGTTGTTACTATATACCAAAAGAGAATAAAAACACATTACCTTTATATCATAGGGCATAAGGATCACCAAGCTAGTTATAAGGGTTAGTCTCTACTCAGCTTAATATGTTATACTAGTAGAATTACAACAATTAATATTTATATAATATGATGCTATTTGTATAATTAATGTCGAGTGTAACCAATAAAGTAATGAATATGATGGATTTATTACTTTTATTACATATTAATAACACATATTGTTACACATTACATAGATCTAACTAGTATATGATGTTTAAATAAGTAATATATGTTTTACCATGAATACCATTGGTCCCTATTCCAATACAATATTGTTTCCATTAACATGATATGATGTAATAACTTCAATAACTATTATATTGATACAAGCTAACCGTATTTTCATAATTAGAGTTACTCGATTTAATCATTCTTTATACATTACTAAGTAGAGTATTCCCTTTAAAAGGATCTGTAACTACTGGTTATATCTTAAGAGTGATAAACCATGAAAAATTCCTTGAAGTCTATTATGTCTCTCAACAAAGACTATGCCTTATACCTATATTTTTGCACTAGATTATTCTTAGTAAGCACCTTAGTTTCTTCCATAATAATATGTGTCCAATCTAGTGCAGCTAAGTTCTCCAACTCCACTCTATATTTAGCATTAAGAAAATTAATTACAATTTGAGCTATGTGAGCCTTTTTATCTGAATCATTTCATATCCTTTTAGTATCTTGCATAGATACCTTGCAAAAATCACATTTACCTTTTCTTAGAACAAAATAATTCCATAATTTAGTAATATTAGCTGCAATATCATCCCATAATATAACTGTATCTCCTTTCAGGGGTGCTTTTCCAACATATCTATCTGAGGATTTATCAATTTCAACCCGAATATGAACTCTTATAGCCTCCTTCTCAACAATCATATTTTTTCTTGAATCTATTGTCTCTGTTAATTATTGAATCTCTTATTCCTTCATGTGAATTTCCTCTTCCTCTTGTTCAATTTCCTCCTTGAGGTCGCTCATTTTGCTTCTTTCAAATTTAAATCTGCCAAGACTTTAACCAAATTATCTATAGAATATTCTTGTTATTAATCCTCCTTTACTTAAATTTTCATTTTCTTTGGCCACTGTTATAGCACTAATAAACTCTATTACCATGATCATACACCTAGGATACTTTTCATTAGCTTTATGCTATGTCATATGGTCCAAAACTTAGGCTATGTTGATCACTTATTTACAGTTGAGGCACTCCAACTTGATAGTTATAATAGTTGAGGTAGTCCACTTTGATCATTTAGACACTCCATATTCCCTCATTTATGACATATCATTCTTGTTGCACTCCCCATCCCTTAAATTAGGGAAATGTTTTGACCTTAGGTGCTAGTGCATGTTTGTGGTGGGTTTTGGCCTTCCTTGGGCATTTATTTCTTCCTAGAGCAACTCCCACTCACCTATTCCTATAATTCCTTCATTTATGATCCATCATGCTCCATCCATGTTCACACTTGCATTCATGACCATTTGTGATGGTTAGGAATCTCATTGGTCCACCTAGGGGGGTTTTGAGGTCAAATCACAGTATGACACTTGTATGCATCTATATGGCCTCCAAAGGATAAAAATTTATCCCTAATGTAATATAAACCTGATACATAAATATTTACATGTTGTATAGTCATAATAATATCAGTTATTGACTACATTTGTGTATGATATTTTCACTCTTTCTATTGTTTTTGTCATAATTGTGTGTAATATCGAATTATGAGAATACCCTTGGCTCCTAGATCCTACTCTGAATCAATTATCACATGATATTATATATATTTGGATCTACAAATCAAATCCAAAGTGTTTGATTTTATTCTAAGGGAATTTAGCAGAAAATTTTGAGTGTTTGCATTGCAGGTACAACCAACAGTTCTATCACTTAGTGCGCAAGAAGAGATGGAGAAGACTCATGTATTTATGAACTCATTCAACTATTTATAATGGAAGTCCAAAATGGTGATCCAAATAGGGTTGAAATACCTATACAGAGTCACCATGGGGATTGAGGCCGAACCCAAATCTGTTGTGGAGAAGTCAGAGTACTTCAACATGATTGATGAACCATTTGGAATTCTTTGTCTCAACATTTCGAGAGACTTACTCTTCCATGTAGACTGTGTGGAAACTCCCAATGAAGTATGGTTCAATATTTAGACATTGTTTTGGAAGATTGATGAGATGAGAGGTCACTAGATCGAAAATGAGTTGATCTCCCAAATCCCAACTCACTTTGAGACTATCCAAGACATATTCACCAAGTTCAAATAATTGGTTATTTAGCTGAAAAAATGTGACATAGAAAATAAATAGTAGCATATTATCTTGTCAACACTTTTGAAACTCGGGCCAGAATATTTTGTGTATGTGTAAACATTCCACTCTATCAAGGTCACAGCTCAAAATTGGAGGATTCCATCATTGACACAAGAGAAAGACAAGCTGGTACAAATGGTAACCATCAAATCTAGTATGGATAAAACCCATACTACAATTTTTTTGAATCTAGCCAAAGGAAAAAAACAAAGCCAGAGATTCGAAGTAGAAAGAGAAGAAGAAGCAGGAAAAACCCAAATATTCATATGGGGGTTCAAATCCTACGAAGGACAAGAACAATAAGAAGTAAGAGAATACCGAATCCAGTTATTGTCACAAGGGGTGGAATGCATAGAGTGCATGTATGAAGAATACAGTTGACATGATGGTGCAACTGCTTGAGAATAACAACATCCCTCTGCTAGAAGGCGCAAGGAAGAAATATGGTTGTTCATGATCAAGAAACAAAGAGAGGTGCCATGATTTGGTTGCAGGTTCTTCAATATCTTCTTCCTTCATTATAGATTTGAGTGCCTCTAGACACATCACCTCCATGCAATATTCCTTCTCATCCTTGCATCCTTACTGGGGTCCATCCATTGTTATGGGTGATGATTCATAGATCTGAGCCAAAGGGATTGGCATGATTTATCTTAAAGATGGGTACTTCAACAATGTGTTGTTTGTGCCTGATCTAGTAGTGAGCCTACTCTTAGTGTGTCTAATGACACACATTTGTGAATCCAAGAGAGTAACATTTAATACAAATGCAATGGAAATGAGAAATATCTACAAGCCAAGTTGTGGTAGTGGGTTATGTTGACCATGATTTGAGAATGTGCAAATTCTCTCACTTCATCCCCTACTCTCAACGGAATGTGCTCCTGTCACATGCCAATGAGACAAGCAAGCTATGGCATACTATATCTAGTCATCCAAACTAGAGGGATCTTCATTCATTGAGCAAAGAAGGCATGGTGGAAGGGATTCCTTATATGAATTTCTCAAATGGCACATGCAAAGGATGTGTAGTGGGAAAGCATGTTGAGCACAAATATGAGAAATGAAATGCAAGGATAGTTTTCCAAGTTCTTGATTTGGTTCATTCAGATCTCATAGGGCCTATTTCCATACCATATTAATTGAATTCAAGGTATGTTTTTACCTTCATAGATTATTTCTCATGGTATTGTTGGGTGTACTTTCTCAAACTAGAATATGAAGTTTTTGAGACTATCAAAGTTTTGGAATATTTGGTCGAGAATGCATGTGGGAACAAGATCAAATTTATCAGAACTGAAAATGGAAAGTAGTATGTGAAAAAGAGTTTTCAACATATTTGTGAATAATGTGGCATCCAAATGCATCATTTGGTTCCCTACACACCATAACAAAATGATGTTGCAGAGCACAAGGACAGGGATCTCAAGGAGATTGCAACATGTATGATGGAAGAAAAGGATTTGAATCCTAAGGTATGGGATGAATAAATTAAATGTGTTTCATATGTTCAAAACATAGCTCCTCACAAATATTTGGATGGAAAAACTCCATATGAGGATTGGAGTGGTCAGAATCCAAGTGTTTCTAATTTCAGGGTCTTTGGCTCAAACGCTTTGGGTAGGATTCCTCCTGAGAAGAGAAAGTCCTTGAAAAATAAAAACAAGGATTCCATTATGGTTGGATACACTGAATATTCAAAGGGATACAATCTCTTAATCCCTCATCTCATAAGACATTCATTGAAAAGAGTGTACAATTCAAAGAAGACCTCATGCGAGAGACCGAAATAACTCAAGGGGAATGCTCACATTCTCCACTCCATGATGATGTAATTGATGAATCGTTATATGATTTTTCTGATTATATTATTTATTATGATGACAATGACATGAATTCATATCATCACTCACCCATTCATGCCAACTGGGCAGATAAAACCATTGAAGCAGCTAGGGATCTTACTGGTGATCCTCTAGATTTTAAGAAGACTAGATCTCAATTTCATAATTCATAATATACTTGTGAATTGAATATTATTTATAGGTGGCTCATTATGGCTGGGTATTATATTCATACATATCAGGAAGCATCAACTGACCCATTAAAGAAAACATCCATGCAAGAAGAGTTCAAATCATTGCAAGACAATGGGACTTGGAAATTGGTTCCCCTTCTCTCTAAGAGGAAAATAGTGAAATAAAAGTGGGTCTATAGGACCAAAGTGGCTGTTTATGGTTCATAAATCAAATACAAGTATATTTTGGTTTCAAAATGATTCTCTTAGGTCCAATGATTGGACTGTACAGAGACATTTGCATCGATTGCAAAGATGGAATCTATTACGCTAGTTTTTGTCATTGTTGCATATAAGCACTGGGAAGTTCACTGCATGAATGTGAAGAGTGAAATTATTCATGGTGACCTTCATGATGATCCTTCACTTCTATGCAAGTTAAATAAGTCTCTCTATGGCCTCAACCAAGCCCCCGGGGATTGGTATGCCAATACAGAAAATTTTATGCTTTTGCTTGGCTTTGAAAGATGTATATGTGATCCTAATGTGTATTTGCAGCATGTTAGTGAATTATTTCAGGTCATAGTGTTTTATGTTGATGAAAATTTGACTACGGGTATATTTAAATAGTGAATTATCCATGACTGACCTTGGATTGTTGAGGAATTTTCTTGGATTGGAAATTGAGTAATCTGAAGTAGGGATCAAGGTCAGCCAACCAAATTTTGTTGTGAAAATATTATTGAAGTTCAAAATGGCTCAATTTAAGGCATCCAATTTCCCATTCCTTTCAGGAATAAAAATAGGTGAATTTGGTGCATCTCCATTGGTGGACAACTCGTTCACTAGTGGAAAATGAGAGATGAGTGACTAGGATACTAAAACGTTTGGTCACCATAAATTTTTTCAAGGGATAAATGACCAAAATTGATAAATTTAAGTGAGTTAACTAAAAAAGACCAAGATAAATGACCACTTTTGGTCACGGCATAAAACTAAACTAAAAAGGACCAAGATAAATGACCACTTTTGGTCACGGCATAAAACTAAACTAAAAAGGACCAAGATAAATGACCACTTTTGGTCACAGGATAAAACTAAACTAAAAAGGACCAAGATAAATGACCAAAATTGGTCATGGGATGTCTAGACTTAAAATGAGCACATAATAATTGGTCATTTATTTGTTCATGTTTAGTTGTGTCACTCCGGCAATGGAGAATTACATTTTTGACAACGAATTTGTATAATTTACTAAATTCTAACATATCTACTCAATGATTTGACTACAAAATTCTATGGAGGTGTACATACTCTAACCCCCTTCGAATTTGAACCCATGACCTCCTAGGATTAAACACATGTTATTAACCATCAATCCCACTTACATTTCACTTACCCAAAAAAAAGAGAGCATTACCCATCGTTCCTCTAATTCTTTGTATGCAACACATATTGATATCTAGAATATAATGTTTTTACAAGGAAATACTCTAGCTCAATTTTCCTTGAATTACTGAGATATATATTTTTCAAAGAAAAGTCCTCTTTAGGTAAATGCAATAAGTCTAAATTACTATGCAGTGTGGAAGAAGTAGAGCTTGATTTGCATTTGTCACCTTCATTAGTACCATGGATTTTCTCTTTTTGATGTGAAGCACTTATCACCATAAAATAAGGTTTTGTGATGGTTAGTATTTTGTAAGACATTTAACACTCCCTCATGAAACAATTGAATGGATTCATGTGAGTGAGAGTTCCCTACTTTTATTGCTTAAAATACAATCCCATTTTTTGTAGTATTTTTATGTGAATTTTTGATAGTGTTCCTTTCTCTTGTTTGTACATAATTCTTCTTTTTTCCCACTCTTAATTTTCCCGTGCCCCTTAGGCTTGGAAGGAAGCAAGGTATTATAGTAGAATTTCTAATCTGTCGTTTCGATTTGGAGCAGTCTGCCATTTCGTCGATTTGGAGCAGTCCGCCATTTTGATTTGGAGAAGATTCAGTCTGCTACCATTCCATTCCAAATATCTTCAGTAAGTGACATTGAGCTATTTTGATTTGGTTCTGCTCTCATTTACACATCTTCCATGTGTTAATCAAAAATTGTTTTCACTAGCTGTAATGTTCAATCTGATACACATACATATTTCTCCTCTACAAAAAACTACCAAGATTTTGTCATGGCATAGGTATGTATGTGGATTTATAGGTCAGAGACCTCAAACTCCTGGTGGCCTTTTCTTAATTTGGTTACCACTTACTCTCTTTTTTTTTTGCTTTTCACCCTCTTGGGGATCTTTAGGGGTTACAAGCGTTTCTTCAGGTGAGCTATGCTGGAATCATCAGATTTTGTGAAGGACGATACTCTGAAAATATGTTGTATAGTTGGGGTTGTGGTTTCTGATATTCAAGGCCCCAGATTGCACTATATTCACATCCCTGAATCAAACTTGGGTCAACAATTTGGGGAACTGCTTGAAGATGTTGAAAATGCGGATGTCACATTTGATGTATCAGGGGAAAAATTTCATGCCCACAGAGTTGTTCTGGCAGCACGTTCCCTTGTATTTAAATCCATGTTTTTTGAGTCCTCTGGGGAGTGGAATGACAAAGAAATTAGCATCGAAGGCACAAGGCCAAAGGTGTTTAAGGTGAGCTTTCATTCTTCCTATGATTATGGAATTGTGCTTTCTCTTTATTTTAATTTTGGAAGATTGGGTATTTGCCTTGAGCTTGTAATTTTTTTCCTTAAATTATTGTCTCCTTTCTCATGAATGTGTCTCCTTTGTTCTCTTGAATGCAATGCAAGATATGCTACACTTTATTTACAGAGATACCCTTCCAGATTTAGAGGAACATGCAGATTTAGGAGAGATTTCTGATCCATCCCCTTGCTTTTTGACACCTGAGACAATGATTGAATATTTTCTCACAGCAGCAGATCGGTATGGTCTGCGTCAATTAAGGTGCTTGTGTGAGTGAATAATATCACAGGGAATAACTGTGAACACTGTTGCTAAAATTCTTGAATTGGCCCAACTTTATCAGGCTTCTCAACTCAAATCTGCATGCCTTAAATTTGCTGCGACAAACTTGGAAGGTATGCAGTATATTTCAATTAATTATAAACTAAAAATAGTAGTTTATATTGTTGAGAAACATCAATTAGTTGATGCTATTAAAAATTTCATCTTGATTTGTTTCTGCAGAAGTCATGAAGTCAGAGGGGTTCGAATACTTGAAGGAGAATTGTCCATCTCTGCAGTTGGAACTTCTACAAACTGTTGCACAATTCAAGGACGATTGAAACATGAAGGGAAAAGATGGAATGCACCAAGTCAAGAGTCAAATGCCTATGAAAGTAACATAGAAGAGAAAGACCAAACTTAGGGATACCAATCTACACAGAAATCTGATAATTCTGATTAACTGAAGGGCACTATTTTTGAGATATTTCTGTCTTTGGTGATACATTAACTAGGATGCTCCTGAAGAAGAAATGAAAGATCTTTTTCACTCTAGAGATCATTTGAGGTGATGAGTTTGTAAGATGCATCCCAGCTTCTGCTAATAACTGTGGAGAAACCAGCATGTTTTTTTTTAAATATCTTTGTGGACTTTCAAAATTGATATATAATTTCATTGTACTATGAGAGATGCATTGTTTTTTTCTAAATACACATGGATATCGAAGCCACAGGAAGGGTGGCCATTATGACTGTTTATTACAAAAGGATCTGCTGCTTATTTGATATCCGATAAAATTCAACCTATTGTCAAATTGTCAAGGGCTCTATCTTCATTCCTTGGACATGAAATGCGGGACGCAATGAGGATGTAGTCTTGCATCATATTCTCTGGACGCAATAGAAATAAGTAGAATGAGAATAGACAGGAAATAATCCATGCAATGATTATGAATGTTCAGGGATTGACACGAGAAAATGTTGCAAGCCATCTGCAGGTATAGTTGAGTTTCTACCATACTTTTACATACCTAAAACTGAATCACCTTTCGTGCTTATATTTTGGATGCTAATTTCTAGATATGTTGTATTATTTTTCTTTTTATGATTCTATTGTTTCTGTGGGTCTAATTGATTTGTAATCTAAATATGTGTATAGCTTTGATTAAACAGAGCAGTCATACTTTTTGACTTACATATTTGTCTGAATTGATTAAAATTAAAGCCTATTTTTATGGTGTGCTTTTTCTTTTTTGAAGAATCTGTAGAAGTATAGATTGTACTTGAAAAGGCTCAGCGGTGTGGCGAGTCAACAGGGTAGCATGGGAAATGCATTTGGAGGAGGCAGAGAATCTTCATTTGGTTCTCTTTGCCAAGTAGATGGAATTGGTGATTTGCAAGTTCTTGCTCAATCTGGTCACATGTCTGCTCCTGCTCTTGAATCATTACAAGCAGGAGTTCTGGGTAGATTAAATGGTTCAGTAGGCTTGGGTTTACCAGGTCTGAATTCCCCTCGAATGCTCCAATTTGCCTCTCTTCCAGGCCTAGGCTGTAATAATAGCATTGGAAGAGGACAATGAATTACACCTATTAACAATCCAATGAATGCATTTCCTTTTTTATCAACTGGACTTGAACTAGATCAGTTACAGCAAAAACAACAAATTGCTAGACTTGGAGATATAGGTGCTCCTGTGGATGATCCTGCAGGATTTTGCACGATGCAACGGCAGTTGACAGCTACAAATAATTCCCCTATTGGCCTAGGTGGAGGTAGCAGTGAAAACATCTCAGTGCATTCAACAAATAATGCTTTGGTGTTGCAATTGATGCAACAGCAACAGCAGAAGCATGGAATGGGTTTGACCACCTTAACCACTGAAAGAACTATTGGTCAAAGATCGGGGGCAAGTGATATTAACATGGTAATGTCTTCTCAACTACCTAATACGAATGGAAATAGTGGAAACTGGGGTAATGGTGCCGCAGTGTCAGTTTTACCAACAAATGCATGTTCAGTGGGTGGCCCTCTAAGTAGTACAGGTTCTGGTGTGCAGAATGTAAGGGAAAGCCTTTTAAGTGCCTCAAATGTCGATTGTATGTCAATGGACATTTATGTTCCTCCAGTTAATTCTCTTGTAGGGCCTAGCTCTCATAATCTTATCCCAAGAAATGATCTCTCTCTGTCCTCTATTAGTGCAATGAACAATAGAACTAGGAACATAAGCGAAGTTGTACCATCTGAAAATAGAAGACCTAATCTTCCAATTCTTGGTAATATGAATACTGGTCTTAGACAGGGTATGAATCAGATTATAAAGAAAGATTGGCAAAATCATAATCAAGATTTTGGAACCATTTCAAATCCTCTATTAAATACTCAGTTGAGCCAGGCATCTCTTCTTAATCAGAAAATGGTGGGAACATATACTGCTCAATCTCAGGGGTAGAACATTGGATTTTGTGATCAAAAGATGAATTTGGATTTCAAACCACCAATGAACTCGGTTGTTCCAGGGTTTGGTGGACGGTGTGAAAGTGATCAATCCACTGTAGACAGTCAAATGAAGTTGAGGGAAGATTATCCAAAATATCATGTAAAGATGGAGAATGGCTTTCTCTCTGAAAATTACAATTCTAGAGATGAACTTATGAACATTATCTTTAGACAAGTAAGTGTGTTTTTACGAAGCCCTCCTGAGATACAATATAACATTCTAAGCTAGGTCTCTTAATTGTGCTTTTTCTTTATGGTTATTGATGAGCATATACTAATACATTTTGAAAACATAGGTTTCAACTTACATGGCTTGCAGTCATAGTAGTCTGTTATGCTTTTTTTGGGCATTGATTGAGCCTGTGTTTGTTCTCTTTGGAAAATTTGACTTGTATTTTTTTCCTTAATCTAGTTTTCTTATGTGGATTATTTCCTAGATCTCTGTTTCTGTGAAGTAGCTTGTATTGATACAATCTATGTTTGTTATATATGTTTAACATGCCAGTATTTTATTGTGTATTAAGAAAGTCACTTCAGTCAATTACTGTGAAGCACAGACAGCTGTCCTTATTTGTTCTTTTCCTTCCATGACCGTTGCATGCTTTTTCTCTTTCCTTTCTCATGTCATAATGTTGCATGTGTCAAGGTGGTTTTGGACTAGTGGTTAGGGGGTTGGTACTCACAAATTTAATATGTTGGAATTCAATATTATACATCTCAATGTCCCTATAACTACAACTAACTATATACTGTAACATAAACAATTTCATTTGCACTACTAACAAAACCCCAGATTTTGATTGAAGGCAAAATTTAATCTAATTTACTTTGTATAAAACTACCCATTTTCTACCTAAGAAAATTCTATACACAGAATAAAAGTTAGAAATATAATTATTAATGCTGGTATTGATGCTGAACATAGAGGCAGCAAAGGGATTATTTTGTTAAGTTGTTAAATCACCCTAAATATTAATTATTGATGCTTCTTTTTGCTAAAATTCCAGCTATATCTTCCGTTTCCATGCACAAAATATTTGCATCTTTGAGGTATGAATTTCTATAGAATGTCTTGTTTTATTGCCAATGTTTTGGGTGAAACCATCTAGAATCATCAAACCCTCAACCCCGTGACATCATTGCAGTTTTGTGATTATTTAGGCTACTGCCATCAAAGATGGAAGTCGTGTCCAATTTTCTTTTCTAGGGTGGAAATTTCTTGAATAGGCAGGTCCTGTTACATTCAATTTATTTTCATCCATGTGGTTTCATGGTTATTGAGGCTGTTGTTCATCTTTAATGTCAAGCGTGCCCAGTTTTCCTTTTTGGGTGAAAATGTCCAGAATTGTCAACTCCTATGAAATTTGATTTGCTTATCTATCTGTGGAATGTTATGGTTATTGAGGTTGTTATTCAGTGATGTATCATTTTCATTTTTGGGAAAAAATGTCTAGAATGTCAACTCTTGTAACATTTGACTTTTTTCCATCCATGCAATTTTATGTTTATGGAGGCTCATTAATCTTTGATGTTAGCTTTTTTGTCCAATTTTCTTTTGTGATTGGCTAAGTGTATTTGTCATGGTGTCTGCAGCAGCATCAAGGGATCAGTTTCACAGATTGTAATGCAGGATAAGATGGTTATCCTCTGGAAAGCTGCATGTGAAATGGGTTTGTGCTGGGTGGCAAAGAGGTCTGTGCTATCTGAAGCAGCTCAGATATGGTGTATAATTAAGGTGCTTTAGTTTGTCTCCAATCACTTTTAATCATTGCAGTAGATCCATTCAAAGAGGACTTGTTAACCTTCAACCCCTTCATTACTTCTTGCGGAATTTGTACAACTTACAGTTGCTTGCATATGGTTATTTTCCTGATGTGCATTGAGCCAACATTTCCATATTTTTCTACATGGCTCAGGTTTGCCAACACTAGCAGACAAGAAGCAAGACGAATGATTAGTTGCAGGAGACCAATTCCAAAGTTTGTAGATGATTAGGAACACTCAGAATTGGTCAGGACAACTAGAGATCATCCGGAATATCTTTGAACACTCAGTGTTAAGAATGACTAGAGATCATCTGGAATCTAACCAAGTTGACTACTGTTTCAATAAATTAAAAGCTAAACACTCTTTTGTTGCTATCCAAATATGTCCAGTATTAACCTTTATTGTTTAGATAGTCAATCCATGCTCTTTCAATATAAAACAGTTTTGTTATCTTCCAAAAATTGTAGCCTATTTCAGAATGGAATGGGAGGAGTCCCTGTTTAGTTGCCTCATATATTGTATGTGACATTTGCAGATTATGAATACTATATAATTATGGTGCAATTAATTCAACTTGCCGTGTTTATATAATTATGGTGCAATTAATTTAAATAAGCCAAACAACTAAATAATTTCCTCTACTGTTAAGGGTGGTGAAACAGGTATGGTTTGCAGTTCTCCATCTCCTTTAACTACAGTGTTGTGTGATGATTTAGATTCTGAATCTTACCATCTACATTCCCCCTTCTTGTGGTTTAGTACCTTAAAGATTTTTTTAGGTGACAAGAATAGTATATTTATACTAGAAAGTCAAAAGGCTGCAAAGTTTACAAAGCTAAATTTTGGACATACCTGAGATTGCCTTCCATTTCTGTGATGTAGCCTTACCATCTACAATCCCCCTTCTTGTGGCTTAGTACCTTAAAGATTTTTTTAGGTGAAAATAATAGTATATTTTTACTAGAAAGCCAGAAGGCTGTAGAGTTTACAAAGCTAAATTTTGGACAGACCTGAGACTGCCTACCATTTCTGTGATGTAGCCTTACTAACCCTGAAATCAACTGGAATTAGGCCTACCCACATAATATACTGCCCCTATATAGGTTATTTACTGAGAATTACAGATTGTGTAATAGTTACAAACCCCAATATGGATTCTGGATCCCTCAAACTGCTCATTAATTCCTCTGCTTAAATATAGTAACAAAGATATCCTGTAAAAGGTATACTGGAAAAGGTAGAGGAGCAAGATATCATGTAAAAGGTATACTGGAAAAGGTAGAGGATCAAGATATCATGTAAAAGGTATACATATTAGCATATATGTATCATGTAAAAAGTATACGTATCAGGATGTTTCAGATGCCTTTGTGTGTCTAATATAAACTCTTGAATTTTCTTGATTCCATTGATTTCTGTTCTCTATTCTTGGAGATTTTGAAACATCTGAAGTTAAAGAATGTTGAATTCTCTATTATTGTAGACTTTAAATCCTTTGCTGATGTAGACTTTGAATGTTTTTCTGATGCATATTTTGAATATTTTGTTGCTATATGTTTTGAAATTTTTTTTGTTGTAGACTCTGAATCCTTTGTTGTGATAGGAAACCAATCAGCAATAACAGCTACCATTATTATGTTTCTTGTACAACCGGTGCCATTAAAGATCAACTGAAAAATAATGGCTAATTCCTTGGGTTTATGTTTGGAGTGGCTATGGCCAAATGTTGCGAGCAAATCTGCATCAGTATTTGTTTTACTTAAGATTGCTTAATTTGGTCCATCTAGTTGATCTTGTTTTGAGTTGTTTCCTCGAAATTGAGGAATTGTATTGGGGCAAACCATGTAGAGAGATGGACTTTTTGTTTCTGTATATTGATCCAAACTGGATATTCTTTGCAGATCTATTGCTAACTTTTGTGCCTTATTTATCTTTTTTGTAAAATGATGTGTTTGTTTCTCTAAAGTTTTAAAGTTTTAAAATCACATTATAGATTGCACCAGTCTGTCCTGTGATAAATTATGTTTTATAAGTATTGATGAGGTTAAGGCTGAACACGATCCCCATCTTTAGAGAGCTATGATTGCATTTGATTATTACATTTGTAGTGTTTTGACCTTGTTGCAATGTGTATCTGTTAGCTGCCAGAGCAAGTTGAGATCGAATATGTAATAGAAAAGGCAAAGCTGGAAGATGATAGGCTTGAAAACTTCAGAAGTGTGTTTGAAAAGTTTGCATTCGGAGATGCAATGGCAATTGCAAAGAAGGTGTGGATTATGTAGTTTAGTTATCTGTATCCTTTTCCACTATGTCTTATACCCCTTTTGCATTTTAGTTGAAAAAGTAAGAGCTGGAGGAACAATATTGATATTATAAGTTGTTCCTTTGCAGGATGAAGAAAAGAAGGATGCAACTTTGAGTTTGGCAGCAAAGAAAAAAGCAAACTCTGATTCAGATGAGGAGGATGAACAAGAGCAGCAGAATAAATAAAAAGGGGTTTCAAATAAAAAGAAGGTTCTGTATTTTTTTATTCCACATTCACTACTCAGGGTAGTGTTTCCGCTTCGATTTCATAGTTCTCAAGGGTGTTGATTTCTGTGTTACTTGACCTGCAGCTTCAATGGAGAATGAAGATTGCAGAACTTAAGCAGCTTTGTTCCAGGCCGGATGTTGTTGAGGTGTGTTATAACTGTTTTCTCAGCTTACTTGGATGCTTATCATTCCATTTACAGATTTATATAGGTTTCACTATTTTTTCCATAAATTTATTTTGTAATTTTAAGATACCTTTTCTTCAGTGTTCATCTATAGCTTTCCTGAGTGTGATTTCTGTCATTTGTGTCTTCTTTACATCTTTTATCTTTTTTTTAGTATTTTCTATGATACGAAGAGTCGAAGACATTGCACTTGCATGCATGCATTAATGCCATGCTTATATGTTGCCAATTGGCAAAGTTTTGATACTACCCTCTGGGAAAAAATAAATTGAACATCAATGCATACTATAATACTATGTTAATATGCCAGTTGAATTTTGATACCATTGACTAACCAAATTGCCATTTTTTTCCATGAAAAAATCTCTATATTTGATATTTGTAATATATCTAGGGAGTATAATATGGGGTACCTAGGGAGGTACCCAATGGGATAATGCTATCTATTATGGCCATATTTATTTAATAAGGACCATGTAGTGGAAATAAACAAATGTAATAGTCTTTAATACAAGGTTCTACCTACTAGATTGTTACTTCTCTAGAAATTATCTAGAAGATTCCGACTTCCACCTATTATAAACTTAGAAAGATCCTTCTCTAGAAAGTACCCAGAAGGTTGTATAGAAACTATATAAAGAATAAGCAATGGAATGAGATGTCTTGTGAGGTTATTGGATGTAATACTTGTAGCAAACATAGCTTATGGAGTGATTCCTTCCATAAGGAGTAGTTAATGGTTTTACCCTACCTTTAGGATTTTTTTCCATATTCTTGTGTTTATTCTCTTTTGGATGTATTTGTGTTGATTTCTGAAGTTTAAGGGCTTATCTATTTTGTGATTAAATATTTGTTTTCTTTTTCCCAGAAAAAGAAACTTTATATTTTCAGCAGAAGATATACATTGTGAGGATCTGATCAGGTCTGTTCATAAGATCTGTCCAAGAAAGGATCTCGAGACTGATCTGAAGGTCAGTTTAAGACAAGAAAAAACATGACAATATCATAGCCATAGAGGTCTGAAGCTCTAGAATTGAAACTCCATGGCCACTGTCTCGTGGCCATCCACTAATTCATGGATATCAAAGATGCTTGGGTGGTACTACAGAGCTTCCTTGGACAGTTGGTCAGCCTTCATATTGAGTTCCCTGTAGATGTGTTTGCGTGAGAACCATTCCAGTGAACTCATTTCCTTTTTGATGTTCTGTAAAATGTGCTCTACATAGGGCATGTGTTGATTTCTGAAGTGATTGAATATTTGTTTTATTTTTCCCAGAAAAAAAACTTTATATTTTCAACACAAAATATACATTGTGAGGACCTGATGAGGTTCCTTGCAATGCTCACACTACCTGCAACAGTGAATAAAGGCCATTTGGGACTTGATGTTATTCAGTTATCTCCACATATTTTATTCAGTTATCTCCTTTTGTTTGAAGGGAGGTGATTGTTGTTTGTGCTTTGGAACGTATAAGTGAATGGTTTATATTAGATCGCTGCAAGTACTGCCTCACGCCAAGCATCTCTCAAGGAGCAGTATTTTTTTATTATTATCTCAAATGCCTACGTTGCCTAAAAGTGGATATACCTTATGCTCTTCGTGAGGATTATATTTTAAAAAGTTGTCAATGCTCTAGTGATCACTCTGAGGGTTTTTTGGTGCATAATGTTGATGATGCCAAGAGTTCAGTATGCCTGTTATGTGGATGTGGCTAAAATAACAAAGA
>LPNX010092517.1:4499-31999 GCA_001517045.1 Pseudotsuga menziesii | reverse complement strand
CAACGCTATTTTGATTTTACAAAATGCACATGCATTTTGTTTATACAAAATGTGCACGCATTTTGTTTATACAAAATGCACACGTGTTTTGTTTTACTAAATCGCACTCATGTATTGTTTAAATTCAAAAATTTATTCCCTCCAAATGATAAGGCCAAGCCTCCACCCATGTTTTCATGGAATTCCTATGCCTATGTGTCTACTTTGTACTTTGCTTCATATTTAACATGCCTATGCCTTGGAGTATGATAAACCATGGCTAATTTAGCATTATATCCAAATTTTCAATACAGCCGTGTTTAGCAGTTTGTCTGATTATGCTACACACATCCATTTTTTCTGAGATTTTAGAAGCAAATATGGTTTTTTTGCAAATTCTAAATATGTAAATTTTAATAAGAATACATAGATTTTTCTATTTTTTTCTTATTTATCTTCTGTCATAACTCCTCAACTCAAAAAAACTACTAGTAGTGTTTCTTCCATATATCTTTTGTTTCACAACCATTTAAAAAAAAAAAATTATCGTGCACTAAAGAACACCAACCTCTACATGCTATAAAAAAACTATTTACAAATAATTACATTAAGACATTAAACACTGCACCCACAATTGATGTACCATTTTCGAGGTTTGATCTCTTAGCTAATTAAAAAAAAATGAAAAATATTATTTTTATTATTGGAAAAATAGTAGTGCACTGGTCCTATATGTTCTCTATATGTATATCAGTTTTTGTAAGTTTATTCCATCATTTAGACACTTAGATGTTGCACCCACAAAAACATATACCTTATAATTTGTCCCAAAAATAAAAGTTTATCGTTAAAAAATATCTAACTTTAGATAGTTAACAACATTTTCAATAGAAAAAAATATATATATTTGGAAAGGTCATTCAATTTCCTACATTTCTTCTTTTTAACTGATGGCAAGATTCATTGTGTAAGTGTCTCAAAATATCCATGCAAGTTGATGGATGTCTATTTTTTCAGTTTTGTATTGCATCTAACGTGCCAAAAGAGACCCTGAACTTCTTGCACACACCCTTTCATTTCTAGCTTTTGATCTAGAGGAGTTGTTGAAGATTTTTTGGTTCCCCTGCTTGTTTGGATTTCATGCGCCTTTCCTTTGTCTTTGGATTTAGATCTTTGTTTTCTGTTATGAGTGCCTTCATGCATAGAAAGAGAATGTGCTTTGTATCTATTGATTTTTCCCATATTGATGAGATAGCCTTTCTCTTGAGTTAGAGATTCCATAAAAAACATCAAGAGTGGGAATGGTCCATTTCTTACCAAAAGTTAGCCTCACTAAATGAAACATGGAGTAAAAAACATAGTATTCTAGTCCAAACTTGGAGAGAATGGAGAGAACCATTTTTTTTCCTCCTTAGATTCATGTATAGGGATTTGTAGGCCTCATCAATCTGATTGGGGTATTTTGAATTTTCTATGGATGATGTAGGATCAACCTCCATGGGAATAAAAATCCTATACAGTCCTCTACATCAAAGAGATATCTCCATTTTTACTTCTCGTGCAAAGTAATTGTATGGTGTGAGAATAGATTCCTTTTGAAACTCCATTATTCTCATGATTTTCAATCTTTTGTACCTGCAAATAAATAATGTATAACAGATTCTCTTGAGTCAGATATTCCACAAAAAATGAAACAGTGAGAACAATCGAGTTCTTATCAGAGGTGACTCGGCCTCAA
Organism: Pseudotsuga menziesii; assembly: GCA_001517045.1. Taxonomy (NCBI): domain Eukaryota; kingdom Viridiplantae; phylum Streptophyta; class Pinopsida; order Pinales; family Pinaceae; genus Pseudotsuga; species Pseudotsuga menziesii. The sequence goes on along the minus strand of LPNX010092517.1, from coordinate 30,282 downwards.
TGAATGAAACATGGAGACAAAAGCATAGTATTCTGGTCCAATATTGGAGAGAATGGAGATAACCATTTGTGTTTCCTCCTTAGATTCATGTAGAGGGATCCATAGGCCTTATCCATTCGATTGAGGTATTTGTATTTTTTATGGATCATGTAGGATCAACCTTTATGGGAATAAAAATACTATACAGTCCTCTACTTCAAAGAAAGATCTCCATTTTTACTTCCCATGCAAAGTAATTATATGGTGTGAGAATAACTTCCTTTCGAAACTTCATTCTTCTCACAATTTTCATTCTTTTGTACCTGCAAATAAATAATGTTTGTCTTCCTTTGTCCTAGCATCTTAGCTCACACACCATGTAGATGAGTGTTAAACACTTTGACAAAAATATATAGCTATTAAGAGAGAAAACACCACTTCAAAAAGAATAAAAATGGTGAAAAAACAAAAAGAAGGAATAATATAATTCTATTATTACAATACAGGATATACCTTGAGTAGCTCTGATGAGGAAAGACACCATAGTGCTGGTCTAAAGATATCTAAGTGAGTGTTTAATCAAAGGGATCATGCATGGGAACCTACCCAAAGACAATAACAAGGTGTAGTATCTCCAGTAAACACTAATACCATGACCATTAATACCATAAACCCTCAAGCATTATTTGGTCGTGAACTCATAATGTTGTGAATGGATCTCTTTATCATGTATCCCAAAGATGATTGGTCAATTTTTTGGTGTTGTTCTATTTAGTAGCTATAGTTGTCGTATTTACTCAAGGTTGTCTTCACATGAAAGGAACATGTGACACTGGTAAGTAGCTATGTCCATGATTTCCATATTCCCTATTTAGCTTCGCTTATGAATAATTCACAGAAGTTTGGAATTGATTGAACTATAAGTTGAAATTTGATGTGGGTGTAATCTAACTTCAATTAATACCTTATTAATCAATTGGGGTGCTTCACCTGCATTTCCAGTAAGCATTTTGTTCTTCAATTTTGTCTGAATAACATCATTGTCATTCTAATACTGATTTGTTTTTCTCTTGCATTCAATGTTGAGGACCTTGGGCCTTTTTAGTTTTTTACACATGGTGTATGTTACATGTCAAGAGTAACATGTTTTTTAACATTTTATTACACTCAATATCTTTATAATAGTCTTCTATGAACTTTGCATTTGCACCAAAATTCCATGTGACTGTGATATCGGTGCCTTCAGGAATTTGGTGAAAGTAGCTAGTATTTTGTCATTTTGACTGCAATTTTTCTCACATTGAGATGGAAAATTAAATGGATCCTTTCTTATTAGGAACCCATCCTTTCATTGTGGCTAATACCTTTCTTCTTTGTTTTATACATGTTTGTACATGAACCTAGTTCATGGGAAATCCAACCTTTCTTATTTTTCTTAGAAATATTACCATACAATGGCATCAACGCTTTAGCTCTTAAATCAATTGTGGTTTTTATTTTATAGAAGAAAACCAATATATTTTCTAAGCTTTTGCTTGTCTATTTGATTCAATGTATTCCCAAGTTTTAGAGACAGGGAGGGGGAAATGGACATTGAGGATGTGCATTGTGGATTCAAGTGGAAGAAAAAAATCAAAAGACACCATTTCAAAGAAAGGAAAGGAAATTACATGGAAAAAACAATAATATGAAAATAGACATCATCATATTGCAACCACCACACTATTTCAAACAAATTAAAGGAAATTTTATCTAAAAAACAATAAATTTATTTTAATAAAAAAGAAACTAGATCTAAAAAATCCATAACTTAAAGTAGGTTTCTTGGAAAACAATTTTTGAGTTCAAAAATTCTGCAAAATGAGCACGGCCATCTTTAGCTTTACATTATTTTATACAAAGGAGAGCTTGACTGACAAAATTGTTCAGCTATCTCTCCATTGTCTAAACCATCGTCATAACTCATATTGCCTCCATTATTTCATCCATTTTGACCTTCAAAACTATATTTCCACTAATTATGGTCCAAAACATTATTATCCCTTCCCCATCAATGGAGCAAAGTTGAGCATTTATTGTGATTTATCCCCACTTGCTCCAAAAAAGGGTAAAAAATCCTAAAAGTGAGAATGGGTAAAAAAAACATAGATAAATACAATGGACAATAAAATTCCATGGGTCAAAAACCTTTGGATGATCATGTTAATACATTGTGAAGGCCTCCCCCAAAACACTTTTTATCAGTTGTTCTTAGCTACACTATACATTTTTGTGCCATTATTCCCATATTTTTTCTCGCCATTTCCCACGGTGTACTTTGAGTTCACTCTGTACCCACTTGGATCCATTCCCCATTTGAAAACTATTCATGGAAGAGACCGTTGACCCAAACCATGCAGCTACGGGACCATTTCCGAGTACGGCTACGATGGCCAACATTTTAGAAGAATTGTATCTTTTGTTCTTATTTTGCATTAGTTAGTATTATATATTTGAAAAAACCTAAAAAACATTGTTATCTTTGCTTTGATTTCGATTATTATTGTTGAACTCTACCCTATGATCTGGATTATCTAGGGTTGGTTCTTTTGTACGTAGCCGGGGAGAAATCTCCACTACAGTTTTGGTGACTCCACTCATTCGATCCATATGGATCATTTTTTTGTTGTTTTTGTTATTGGTTTGTTCTCCTTTGCTACCTTCAGGCATTATAGATATGACCCCCTCATGGTAGATCTAAACCAGTATTTTCGTAGTTCCTTCCCCTCAGCCCTAGCCAACAACCATTTTTCAAAAACATTCCAGTCCTTTTTGAGTCACACTTAGTTGACCAAAAGTTACAACCGATTCGCACCTTTTTTCCCGATAAGCATGACCCAAGTTGTACCTTTTTAGCTAATAAGTGTGACCTCACCTAGAACACCATATCGTTCCTATTTTGAATTTTGGAGCGACCCTGGTCGCTATTGTGACTCGATTTTGTGCGACCTGTGGCACTTAATCCTCTTTTTGTGATATTTTAGTCTTCTCTCTATTTTTCCTCCCCAATCATGACTATTTCCCAGGTCTATGTGACCTTGAACACGCCTTTTCCATCGTTAGGTGTGACCTATAGTTTTTCAATCGTTTTTAGTGCTTGACATCCTTGTTCCAAAACTTCTATCTATGTTTTACCCCTTCTTGACATGTTTCTGTTCACATTTGATCCATTACAACTCCTTGGTTTGTTTTGATGTCCTATTTTCCTTCTATGTGAGCCTTTTGAGTTGAGATTCATAGTCAAGACTGCCTATGTGTTTCATACACCTTGGTAAGTTCCTTAAACATTCATTTACTAGTGTTTATTTTGTGTTATGGAAGAATTAATTGTTATTTTGGATGATATTTATTGTGATTTACTACTATTTATCTGCATTTTATTTGCATCTTGGTAGTGATATCACTGCATCTTCGTTGTAATACTATTGGGGCATATACACATCATTCACACACATCTCACATCCTAAAGAAAAAATTGGTTGGGGCATATTTTGTATTGAGCTTGCTCAAAGGAGGTTTCCCCTTCAAAGTTTCCTGTGATCAATAAAATCCCTTATGTGCTCCATTATTTCTATTACATCATGCATTCTCATATTCTATTACAAGAAGTTCATCACATCTGGTATCAAAGCACTTTCTTAGGCTCGTTGCATGGAATTTCTGCCAATATTTTTTCTTTTGCAATTCTTCTTGGTGCTATGATTATTGCAGTAGTTCTTCTTCTTGCAATTTTAATATTCATTCATATCAGGGAATAAACCCAATCCTCTTAACCGTGGGAATTACTTGGGCATATCCCTAAAACTCATTGTGAGGAGTACAGCATGTATCTAGAAGGAGATGTCCTTTGAGAGGACCTGCCAAGTGAGAAAGGAAACTAGCCCTACCTAATTGAAAAAATCCCCTCATGAGGTAAACCAAGAGTTTTCATTTGTGGTAAAGAGATTATAAGTTCTACCCAAGTCATCGAGTTAGGGGTACTGCTATTGCTCCTTCTTCTCGCATTCACCTAGTATTTTGTGTCTCTTGTCTTAAGAAAGTGATTGGTACCAACATCAGAGAAAAAATATTTTTACCAGAACTAGATAAAGAAGGCTCCGTCATTTTGGAACCAGAGGCCATCCTCAATAAGAGTACTTGTCATATTCACTCTCGATCCATCACAGAGGTCATAACTCAATTGCATGACATGCAACCACGAGATGCTACATGGGAACCACTCCTTCATATTTAACAACAATTTCCACATATAAAGCTTTGAGGAAAAAGATTTTCTAAGAGGGAGGGCATGCTAAGAACCTATGTGAACCCTCCTCTTTATTTTTTTATTATATTTTGTTGGACTTATATGCTTTGTAAGTCATCCAATTTGTATGTTGTATTATCCCACATTCATGGGGATTAAGTAATAGTTGTTAAGTGGCCCAATTAATATGTTGCATTATCCCACATTCATGGGGAGTAATAGTTGTTTAGATCATAGTAGCATAATTTGGTCGTATTTTCTTTTTGTGTACGAAAATTTCAACAAATTCGAATTGGTCGAATATTCAATGTATGTGTAATATGGATACGGGTTAATTTTGAAAATTAATTTTAAAAATCCAACACTTAATTATTCAAACACTATAAAATAAATACCTTGCAATTTCATACTTTGTAATTCAATCTAATACGAATAAAAATATGCCAAAAAAAAATATGCAAATATAATAGCAACACTAGATTTATTGGTTACAAAACCATGTGCCCAAAACCACTTACATCCTTGCTCATTCCAGATTCAAAGTAAACCCTAACACAATTTAAACATTCATTAATTAATTTCAAATGTAAGTAATATTATTTATTTTCTTCTTAAAATAAATTATAACTATTAATAACTAAGAGTTTTCTTCCTTATATTAAGGGTATTATATTATTTTTAAGAGTAATTTTGGTTGTAAGAAATATATTAAAAAAGAGTAATGATTTTTTTAAGTTTAAAATTTAATGGTTGATATTTAATATTTCATTAAAAATATTGCATATGTTTTACTATATATAAATGTTATATATTGTTGTATATTTAATTAAAAATATTTTATATATAAGAAGTCTACTCTCATATTTTATTCGTATTGGATTTTTTTGTTATGTATTTTTTCCGTATCGAATCGTATTCGTACTCGAATTATGATACTATGGTTTAGATTATACTTATTATATAAGTACCTGCTAATGCTAATGAAGGAATCGAAGATCTATTTTGTATTTGTTGGGCACACTATATGCAAGTTAATTAAAGACAACAGAGTGTTCAACATTAATTGTTAACCAAGGGAAGTCTCTTATTTCAAGGATAATGTGCACTGTATATGCTTTAAACACTAAGTAGTTGATGCTTTAAATGAATGACCCTACTTTCCTATTTAGCCGGACTCATCCCATAATCTACTTAATCTAGTTTACCTTATTAAGAATGCAATCAAAAGTACCTTCTTACAATCCTTAATCTAGAATTAAAATATTCAGGAAATAACATCTAGATTACTTTTGCAGAAAGTTAAATCCTTAATTACCAAACCATCTAAAGATCCATCTCAACTATCTAAATTCAGCTTATTCTATAAACTCAAAGCACATGAATTAAATTCTACAATTATAAATGTGAAGAAACAAATTGCAAAGATCTAAAGAAAATAGCGATTGAAAGAACTAGGGATGAACATGGCTATCACAGCTATCACACAGTTGCATAAAAAAAGTTAACCTATACAGTCGACTTGCACACCACACCACTACATTTCACAAAAGATGCAATTACAGATTATTCAATTGACACACAACAAATTGATGACTGTTGAAGCTCACTATAATTAAAGGAAATTATCACAAAATCCAACCACACAACAAAATAAATAAAATACCTAATTAATTTAGCAATCCATGTGGGAAGGCGGGCCTAGCCTTCACACAGAGATGCTGGAAGTAACACACATTAGAATGCCGAGATATGAGGAATCAAACTCCTTGTATTAGAATGGAAGATGATCACACAACCTCAGTCACAGATGATACAATAAATTGATTAATTTTTCAACCCTTTTGCTTGAAATAGTTCCTAGTATTTATACAATTACGATCATAACATATTCCCACTATTATCAGGAATCCATGAAGATCTCTGATCTTCAGAATTCCCTAATTATGGTGAGTTATTATAGTCCTAATTACAGTGAGTTGTTACAGTCATGGCAAGATGAGAGTAGAAGATATATGAAAGCTATTACTTGAGCCAGAAATAATGATCATGATCAATTGACAAGATACTCTGTGGATTGCAGCTATGTTTGAGCAGCGATGCACTATTGCCTCTGAATCTATTGCAGCCTGTTGCAACTACCTTCGTACAACTCACGTAGAATAATACCCTTGGACCACGTTCTTTTGGTAATTATGTAATGGATGGAGATCATCTCAGCAATGAATTGTCATCCCTCTATTGGCATGTTCGGATCGCTACACCTGCATCCTTTACATCATGAATTATCTTTATAAAAGCATCGCATGCTAGCATAATTTTAGATGTAAATCCCCGATTAAAACAATCCTAAGCATTAATAAAATAAGACAATGATTAACCATACCTGTATGAATTGAGAGACTGAGTGAAGGAAAACCATTTGTTTAGTATACACAACAGAGTAGGATGAGGCAAAAAGAGATAGGTAAGGGTGGTCAAAAAGGGATCATTTCTGGGCCCAACATCTCCCCCCAACTATTATGTTGCATGTCCTCATGAATCAAACTCCATTATTCTGAATCTAAATCTGGCATTGTACTTCGTTCATGGAGAGAAGAGAAGTTGTATGGCAATTCAAGTGTTCCTTGTTTTTCCACCAATCACTTATGGACAACCCAATATCGCCAACACTTCTGCTCTTCTTCCCTTGTTAATGAGAAGTATTCCTTGTATGATTTTGCTGGCCACCAGATGAGAGGAAATTTGAATTTGAGTCCTAAGCCAATTAACCACACATCCCTTCATGCATCCAACATATCCCCCAACCCTAGAAAGTGTCTATTAAAAATTCCTGTAACAGTATGGATCCCTATTTCTCAGGGTTGAAGAGGCAAGCTTCCATATGTCTTGGCTACCTTCTAAATCCACTCATTGATGCATGGAAATATGGTTGACACAATCAGAAATAACCTTTTCTTGAAGTTCCATTATACACTGAGTTTGGATGGGACACGATAGTACACTCTGATGACAAGAAAAGAGGAGACGAGGATTCTGAGGTTTGCTTCGAATCCAAAGGTTAGAGTGGGCCTCATTATGAGAGAAATTTTGGAAGGATTTTTCCCACTAAACATGATTGCTGACAAAGGAGGAAAAATCCCTCAGCTAAACATCACCTGAGAAAGGGACACGATTCGAATGGCGGTCCAAACTACAATCCAATTCATGCAAATAAAGTTCCCTTCTTGATATCTCTCAACCTCACTCCTCCACTCCCTCACTTCTATTCTCAAGATTGATAGTTCTTTTTTCAGCTTCAGGATTTCTCCATATTCAGCATGTTATTCATTATCAGAATCCAAATTCACAAAATTTTGAGGAAGTTGAGTCCATAACTTATCACCTGATGTTCCAATTTGAACATTCTATTCTTTTGAAATCACTTTTGGGGGTGTCGGTTCTTGTGTAACAACATCCCTTCCTTGAATTTCTCCTACAGCAACTTCAACCATAGGTGTCTCTGAAACAACTTCTAGAGATGTTGGCTCTTGTGTAATAACATCCACTCTTTGGAGTTCACCTATAACAACTTTAGCAGTTGATTGCGATGGTGTTGGTTCTTGTGTGACAACCTTCTCCTGAATTTTGATCTCCCTATCTACCTGATTGTCAGCTGCATCTTTGATAGGGGGATGCAAGGTCATTGGTTCTTGTGTAATAGAGCCTTACCCTTCCCTTTCTTCATGTTGCTGGGATTGTAGAGTTTCTTTCATGTCTTTTTCAATATGGAGTTGTTCTTCAAGCATTTCAATGTCCCCCGAGGATTGTGATTGAATTTGTTCATCCTCTCATAAATCCAAATGAAGAATGATGTCTATTTTATGATTGATTTCTTGTTGCATCCTAAGAGTCTCCATAGAAATTTCTAGGGATGTTGGTTCTTGTGTAGCAACATCCTGGTTAACTTCCTCATTTTCCTATTACTGGGGTTGCAATCAGGGATCATTTTAGTGGCGAATTTTATCCCAGTGGGCTATTTTTCCATGTTTTTCTCCCAAAAAACATTCACTGTTTTGCTNATAGAAATTTCTAGGGATGTTGGTTCTTGTGTAGCAACATCCTGGTTAACTTCCTCATTTTCCTATTACTGGGGTTGCAATCAGGGATCATTTTAGTGGTGAATTTTATCCCAGTGGGCTATTTTTCCATGTTTTTCTCCGAAAAAACATTCACCGTTTTGCTGTTTTTGAAGCACCATTTTGGCCAATTTTGATGGGGTAATATTGTTTCACCCTAAAAATCACCAAATTATTATATAAATGATATAAAATCCTTGGAAATTAAAATATTTTTTGAAAAATATCGCCAATCATTTTATAGTTGGCATTTTAATAATTGGTAATATTTGACAACATTTATACACTTTTAAATAAGTGTGGTTCCTTAAAATCATCCTTGGTTCCAATTCTATTAACTCTATGTCCTGAGACGGTTCAAGAGTCACAGTGCAAACTTATTCCTTAAATTCCAGAATATTTTGAATCTCTCAATCATCTTCCCCCATTTGGGTGGAAACCTCAATGAGAATATTCAAGGATGCTGGTTCTTGTGTATCAACACCTTGTTCAACCTCATCCTCATTCTACTGTTGAGGTTCCATCTATATTAGTTCTGTGCCCTGAGAAGTTTTAGGAGACACGACCCAGAATTCTTTAACATAATCAGGAATAATTTCAGCCTCTGGTTCACGTATCCAAATTTGGGTGGCAACTTCAATAGGAATAATTGGAGATGTTGCTTCTTGTGTATCAGCACCCTATTTGTCTGCAACCTCCCCTTGCTGGAGTTGGTCTTGCTAAGCTTCACCATCCTTCCAATCAGGTTGTCCTTGTTCTTCCACAGCTCTAGGTATGGGTTGTTGTCTCACAAAGGAACGAACTCTGAATTTGTAGCTCAACTAGTTAAAGATTTCTCCACATACAGGGCATACCACTAGTTCCTCTTCCTCACCCTCCTTAGTAGGAGATGATCCTTCTAATTGGTCTGCAGCTTCAACTAGTGTGTGCAGCTTCCTTTCCACCTGTTTCTTGCATGCTTCCTTCCAATTTTCTAGTTATTTCTGAAGTGATTGTACTTTATCCTTTAATAGCCCATTTTCATACAGAAGTCCCTCAATTTGAGGTTCTTCCGTAGTCGGTTCCTGTGGGGCATCATTTGCTTTGGGTGTTAGAATGGGGAATTCGATTTGTGCTTCTATGGTTTCCCATCTTTCCCATCCTGCTGTAGCTATTGTAACTGACCTGGTTCTTTTTTGTCTTATTGGTGGTGATGCATGTATTTCTTCTTTTGATCTCCTCCTTTTCCTCCATGGTGCCAGAATCTCCAGATTTGCAGCTAATGTGGAAGGGATATCTTCTGTCTTAGCATTTTCCTATTCTTCCTCAATCAGAGTTCCTCCCTATTCAGGGGAACATTCAATGGTCAACAGCTCCATGTTTTATTTTTTTTATCATGGCTCTAACATCCTCGCCTTGAGCTGTCACAACTTCTAATGCTACTCCAGTTTCAGCCTCTGCTGTCAAAGCTTCCGTATTATTTAATCTCTCTACAGGGTTTCCTCGAGCATTTTCCTCCAATTCTTCTGCTTAGTTGTCTGACTGATCATCCAATCCAGTCTCATCCCCTCCCCCCCCAACTAAATTGGAGGGTCTCCAAACCTCTTTTTTCTCTTCATTCCCTCCCAACTGTGTATTGGTAGGATCCTCTTGGTTTTGAACAGGCCCCACGAGTACATGTACATCTACTTCTTCTTCTATTGGAATGCTAGTAAAAAGGGAGGGTTCCTAGTTTATTGAATTTGACCTATGAATTGATCTGAGGTTTGGTTCCATATAGATAAGGCCCATAAAATTATTAATTTGATTAGTCCATGGTAGGTAAGGGAGGAGTTTGGATGCGTGATTGTTCTAACAAACCCCGCCATGTGATGTAGATCATTGAGTAGATAAAATGTAATGTTCAGTAAGGCCCTATGATTGAGATGAGATAATAGAGCAATGATGGAGTAATAAAACATTTTTTACCTAGCTTCATAGGTGATATACTCCTTCAGGAAAATTGCTACTTGATCCCATGGCCAAGGCAGTGACTGTAATGCTATCCCTCTCCTTCATTGACGAATGTGCTCCTCCTCTATCAGAAAATCCTATATGGTAGCAGCATTCGGGGTTATTTGACCAAACCAAGTTCTTACCACCTGAGGAAGGCCAGTGAACTCACTCACTATTACTTCAGAGACTTATATACATAACCCTAGAACCTCTTAGTGGATTTTTGTAATATTTAAGGAAAATTGTAGAGCTATCTCGTGATGAAACCCATTCAGGTGTTCGAAGAATTCAGTCTAGCCCACAACTTCCAAAATAGTGAAAACTTTGGCATTTCTTCTCAGTTATCACATATTTGGAGGTTCATGCCAAGCTGGGATACCCAGGTTTATTTGACTTCAAAATTTTTGATCAGTTCGACAGATTACAGGTCCTGATAATAGAGGCTAAAGCACAAAGTATGTATGAACGACTGAGAGTGGAGTTGCGTAAATTCAGAAAGTTTCAGAGCATGGAAATGTTTGGAATTTTTTCCCAAATTAGGAAAGGTGGTAGTTACCAGGTAACATAAATGGCCATTAAGTCATATGAAGGGACAATTACCGATATGCAGGTGTAATAATGGGCACAAAAAGGAAGTTATGATTAATCTTGTCAAATCTAGTTAACGCTTAATCAAGTAAATAATCAGAACCATACCTTCAAAAATATGTGATGCATGGTAACCTTTGGGAAATAGTAGAGCATGGGAAGTGCAGCCATTTAAATTTAATCATTATTGCAGTCATGCTGTAATGACCTTTTCTTTCGGTGGACAAAAATCATCATGTCAATCTCGTCAGAACATAATGAATGCTGTAAAATAAATCAGAATTGCTCCCATCGGGAATTGGAGCCAAATCTCGAGGAGTCACTAACCAAGGTTGCAAAGAGTTATGCCAATAATGGAGGGGTCACAGCTGTCGACCATAGAGAAATCAAGCATTTTGGCAGTCACGGCCCTCAAGTATAAAAAAAGAAGCCAGTTTTGGTGGAGTCACAGCTGTCAGAAAAGGTAACATAGTAAAAATGGAATGGTGTCACAGCTTCTAAAGAAGGTAAAAATGGAGAAAAGTGGAAAGGTGCGCAGCTACCAGAATCGAAAAAAGGCATTAAGTTATGGTGTTGCAGCTGAGGGGAATGGGGTAAAGGGTGGGACTTGATGGTGTTGCAGCTGGTGGAAAACGGGAAAATAGGCAACGATTTGACAGTGTTTTAGTTACGCGTAACGAGATAAAGGGTAGGATTTTACGTTATTGCAGCTGCACGGAATGGGATAAAGGGAGGAATTTTATGGTATTGCAGCTGTGCAGAATGGGATAAAGGGAAGGATTTTACGGTGTTGCAACTACAAAAAAATGGAGAAATAGGCAACAATTTGACGATGGTGGAGTTGTGCCCAATGGGATAAAGGGAAGGATTTTATGGTGTTGTAGCTATGCGGAATGGGATAAAGGGAGGTATTTTATAGTGTTGCAGCTACAAAAAAAAAAACCAGGAAAAGCATTACAGTGTTGCAGCTGCAACAAATTTGTTCAAGGAATTTTCTTCTTATGTAGGAAGTTATAGAAGGACGACCCTAGTCGATAGGCCTAATAATGACCAGTGCTCTTTAGGAGATTCCCTGCACATTTTTTATTTTTTTTAAACGAATCAAGTGCAAAAGAAAAAGATAAAAATAATTGTAAAAATATCAATTTATTTATGTACTAAAAATTTTATGTAATATTTACAGCGACTATCTAAGGATTGAAAAGGGTAGAGAAAGATTCCTACCCTTGTTCTAACTGATATTCCAAATCAGCTCCAATCTATGAAGTGAATGCATCTTTTGAAATGGGATTATGGTACAGTCGCAGCCTGTGACCATTAGCAAATAATGGTGCACGATTCTCATCAATGGTTACCAGGAGAATTGTACCATTATCAAATACTCTGTCTACCAGGTATGGGCCCAACCATCTTGTCAGTAACTTACCCTTGACATCCCTTTTGAATGTTGAATCATACAATAATGCCTAGTCTCCTTTGCAGAAGAATTTCTTTTTGATGAATCGGTCATGCCAATTGGATCTATGTTGCTATATTAATACCGTTTGATCCACAGCAGCCAAATGGTTCTCATCAAGTTCATTCAACTAATTGAATCTTCTCTTCTGGGCTTCAGTCACATCTAAGTTTACCTCTGTAGCTATCTTCAAATTCCTGATTTCAAATTCAATAGGGAAGACAACACTTTTCCCATACACCAAGTCATAAGGAGAGAAACCTGTAGTATTGCACCAAGTGGTATAGTATGTCCAAAATGCTTCTGTAAGTCTATTAGCCCAATGTCTACGATGTCTCTTGACTGTTTGGTAAGGATGGATTCAATAAATTTGTTAGTGCTTTCTACCTAGCCATTGGCCTAGGGATGGTATGGTGAAGTTATCCGATGGTGAATATGGTACTTCGGTAGTAGAGCTTCGAATTAATGTGACACAAACTGAGGTCCTCCATCTGTAACCACTTCCTTGGGTACTCTAAAATGGGTAAATATTTCAACATATAGGAAATTGATCATAGCCTAAGCATTGGTTTTCACCAAAGCCACATATTCTACCCATTTTGTCATGTAGTCGATACAAACCAATATGTAGGTTTTCTGCCTATAATGAGGGCTGATATGACCAACAAAATCTAAGGTCCATGTTGGTTGCTATGGGTAGACCCGGGTTTACTATGATTAACCAAAAAAACCGCGAATCGTCCTGAAGTCTCACCCGAAGTGAATCTAATGGGTTGGCTAAGGACTCAAGTGTCTTGGACCGGGTTCTGATGCATCCTGCTGTTACTCGCAGCTCCACTAGACGCAAGGTATCTATCTCTACATGTGTTGTGCAATGCCTTTCCTCATCGCGCAACTTCCTCTTACTCCCAATATCTCCAATCTTACTGCATCTCTGCGCACCACGTGCCATGCAACTCCTCCCCAACACCAAGTCCTTAACCTGCGGTATCGTGCATCGCAGCTCCTCTGCTGGTGCAGTATCACCTCTCTGCAATATCCTACCTCTGTGGCTCAGTCCACTCGGTGTTGTCATGCCGACGTGCAGGGATCAACATATGAGACTGTTTATACTGTGACTAAATGACTGTCTAAGGTAACATGAATGAACCCTCATACAGCATACCCAAAAATACTTTAGCTTATATTTATCATTCTACATTGTTGCGACTGAGTAACACATACATACGATGTCTGCAACAAAGCTCATGTGAAACATAACAGATAATAGTAAATAAGTACAGACACATGCATTCATCACATAACACACAGGTTTTACATGGTTCACTCCCGGGATGGGAGCTACGTCCACCAAACTGTGTTTCTTTATTATAACTTGAGGGAAGCAAACACAGTTTGGCTGCACCACATATGCAGCTAGAGATCTCCTGGGTAACTCCGCACACAGCTTGGAGCCCTTCTCTCCTACATCTCTTCTCTATCTCTATCTATATATTGTCTCTCTTACAATATACTCTTCCCTCTCTATCAATCTCTGCAGATTGTTACAAACAAGCTCAATGAGCCAGCTACTATTTATAGTAAGATGTTACAGCTACGAACAGAACCAGAGCGTGGTATTTACAATACACAGGCTAAAACATGCAAAACAACTAACAGCCCAAAAAACCAACAACAACCAACCCTTTACAATACAAAATATATCCCCTTATAGGTGGCCCAAAGGTCTCGCCATTACAACACTATGGGCCTGTCCCAATAGTAATCCCGAAACCCTCACTAGTGACAGTCGGCATATTTGTACATAGCCACTTCTCATCACACCATAGAGTTCTGTAGTCTTCCATGCTTCCCAGCGCTAATCATGGGTACTATGCACCTCTTCCCACTTACCACAGCTTCCTGCAGTCTTCCATGCTTCCCAGCGCTAACCATGGGTACCGGCACTACTTCCTTTGTGAGGGTAGCTGAACCCTCTTGTCTCCGCCGCTGCCTTCAATGCAGTGGGTGAGCTTTCTCTTCTTGGCCGCTCATGTACCATCATCTTCCTTTACTGCTCTGCCTCCACAGTCATGATTTCCAGCTCTGATCTGGTGCTAGAAATCCTGCTACAGCTCCGTAGCTCTACCTCTTATATCTCTGCTAAAACTGTTTGTCCATCAAAATAGCAGCCTCTTCTGTAGCTACGGGAACCTACTCCAACAGTTCCCTAACACTTACATGTGACTCGTCCCCGAGTCACTACTAGCGGGATTCTCCTGCTGTAGCTTTGCTTTGGCTTCTTGTGAAGTCCTCTGCAACTTGTCTTGAAGTCCTGTGACATCGTTCTTCATCACCTCAACATGCTCACGTGCCGAGTCAAGCAAGGCTTGACTAATACTTGAGTCCTCTATTTAACTTACTTCGTAGAGCACTCTTACTTTTCCTTTTTGTTATGTTCATAGTTTTGTCGCTTGCAAGGCTTTGCTATCCCACATGTGACTATAAGGATTCAAATCCTTGGTATCACAAGAACTCCTTTCTATCCGTACTAGAGCTCGTGCTAGAAGGAAGATATAAATCTGTATCTTCCTGCCTTCGTGGAACACTTCACTCGGCCTGGAATCCTTTATATGTGCACAATACAAACCATGAATTCCATTTTGAGAACAAGCCTTTGTCTGCATGCTGGAGTTCTTTTTGCTGGATTTTCTGTTCTTTTTCTTTTTCTTGCTTAGCAAATCGCTCCAGGTATTCACACTGCCTCTAATCTTCAAATCTCCACTTCTTTGCCTTGGCAATCTCTTGTTCTTCTCTTAGCTCATCAGATAGGTCGGTGGTCTTCTCCCATTTCCATCTTTTTCTCATTTTTAGTTTCTTTCTGATGGGAGATTTCTTCTCATCATTCTTCTGCTCTGCTTTCTTATCTTCAGTGATCAGCGCATCTTGCTTATTCTCTACGGTAGAGCTTTTAATGACATATTCTACATCCTGTGCTGGGCTCTTCATCCATGGTGGCTGTCTAACCTATGAAGCATTTAATTTCACAACCTTGGGCAGTTTCATCATGGCGAATGTAGGGCCACCATGCTTAGACCTTTTCATAATGGCTTCTATAGGTTCGTCCTCGGGCAGAACCCGCTTGGTTGAATATCCTGGACGTGCAATGGCTTCAAACTCTGATAATCACAGCACTCTGCAACAGGGTAGAATTTGTACAGGGAACTTGTAATAGCTTACTCTATAGCTCTCGGGTTTTCCAAATGTAACCCTCCTACTTGGGTAATTTCTGCTTTTATGCCAAAGGAAACAATCCCGGACGCAACGGTCATCTAGGTTGAACCCGTCGGCCGTAATAATTGCCTAGATGAGACCATACCCGTCATCCCAATCCTCAATAAATGCTGAAATCCGATCAACTTTCTCTCGAGGCATGTGTGTACCAGCGCTAGTCTCGTCGAAGATTTTCCAAATATGGAAACTTAATTATGCCGCTGCCAAATCAACGGTAAAGTATACCTGTCATTTCCTCATTAACTTCCTATTAGAGGGTGACTTGATGGGCCCTCTGTCGGTTGCAAAACTGGGTACGTGGCACGGATGCACATCACATTGCTGCGATGCAACACCACATCATCTGCGCAAACAAACAAGCATTATAACCAAAATGTTTTTTTTTTACTCAAACCACAAGCTGTTGATGACTTGCGCAAAAATGAACCGTCCTGGTGCGATTCCTCATAGCTAGAATATTTGTCGGTGTAGACTAATTCCCGGTGCGATGCCTCCTTTCAACTACACTGAACATCTGCACCCTCAAAGCAGTTCTAAATTAGGGCTAGGGAGCGGGGCAACTATTACTATAGAGCTTGAGCCTGCTGCCATTGATCAATGTAGGAAGAAGCTCCCCCTTCAGTGTACTGAGCTGAATGGCACCTCGCTCTGTAATTTGCTGTATCTGATATGGCCCCAACCAATGCGTCTTGAATTTCCATAGAAACTTGAGAAATATGCTATCATAGAGAAGTACTAGGTCTCCGATCTGGAAAATCTTACTCTTAATGTGCCTGTCATGCCAAGCTTTTTCTCGTCCCTTCTGCACTTTCTAGTGAAAACCTGCGATGAATCTGTCTTCCTCTAAGGCAAGCAGCGGCACTAGCCTCTCATTGACTGTGTCTATATCAGTCATCCTGGTGATCTGAGCAATTCTTAAACTGGGAAGGATATACTCCATAGGCATAACAGCTTCTTGTCCATATACCAAGATGAAAGGTGTGTGTCTGGTGAGCTTCTTGCATGTAGTCCTGTATTCCCATAATACAGCATTAACTCTTAAGTCCCAATCATTTCTTTGACTGTTGCAGATCTTTGTAAGAGCATTTTCTAGAATCTTGTTAAATGCCTCCACCATACCATTAGCTTGAGGATGGTAGGGTGTGCTCTTGTGGTGCTGTATCTGGAATTATTCTGTTAAAGCTTCAATGGTGTGGTTCAAGAAATGGGTTCCTTGATCGCTCATTAAAATGACTGGGCATCCAAATCTACTAATGATGTTCTCGAAGAGAAACTCTGCAGCTGTCGCAGCATCACAATTTCTTACTGCCTTGGCCTCTACCCACCTAGTGAGGTACTATGTTTCAGTGAGGATATATCTTGCACTAGTTCGTTTTCTTTGTGGGTTGATAGGACCCACAAAATCTATAGCCCACTTGTCAAATGCGCGCAGCGTAACCTATGGTCGCAGCGACATTTCATCGTGTCGTGAAGGTTTTCCTACCCTCTGGCAGATATCACGGCATCTGTAAAAGTCCTTGGCATCTTTGTGCAATGTAGGCCACCATAACCCGGTGGCTAGGATTTTCTGCATAGTCGGCTTCCCTGTGAAATGACATCCTACAGTACCGGAATGTGCCTCTCTAATGATAGCCTCTTTTTTATGCGGCATCACACATCTGCGCAAGACTTCATCTGGCCCCAGCTTGTATAGCTTTCCTATGATTAGGGTGAAGTCTGCTGCTTTGATAACCAATTGCTTCTTCTGTGGCTTAGTAAACTCAACAGTTGCTAATACTGTAGTGAGAAACTGAATGATATCATCATAGTACTCATGTGCGATCTGAATAGAAAACAACTATGCATCAGGCAAATTGTCTTCTAGGTTACTTGGCCCTTCTCTTGAGTCTATGGGCGACAGATGGTCAGGTCTAGCATTCAATTTTCCTGGTTTCATGATGATTTCAAAATCATACTCCTGAAATAGGAGTAGCCATCTGCAGATTCTTCCCCCTAACACTGGCTTATTGACCAGATACTTCAATGGGGAATGGTCAGTAAACATCTTGAACGAGGCACTGAACAAGTAGTGCCTGAACATCTGTAGAGTGTACATCATAGCTAAACCTTCACGTTCTATCATGGTGTAGTTCTTTTCTGTTGTCGATAGCTTTCTGGTGGAGTATGCGATAGGGTGATCGATACCCCCTTCACCTGGTTGTGTTAAAACAACGCCTAGTGCGATGCCAGATGCATCCACATGTACATGAAATGGCTTGGTACAGTCTAGAAATACTAGGATGGGTGCTGTAACCATCTTCTCTTTAAGTGTGTCTAGACTTTGCTGGCATTCCTCATTCCATAGGAATTTTACATCTTTCTTTAGTAATTTCTCCATCAGCGCTGTAATCTTTGCGTAGCCCTTGATGAATTTTCTGTAGTACCCGCTATGAACAAGTACTGTTCTCAGCTGCTTTACAGAGTTGGGTGCTGGGAGATTTACAATGATGGAAATCTTTGCGGGATCTACCATCAAGCCTTGTTTGCACACAATGTGACCCAACAAAATACCAAATGGTGCACAAAATATACATTTCTTAAAGTTTAGAGAAATCTGGTACTTCCTACATTTCTCTAGCATTAGTCTTAGATCTCCTACATGCTTGTCAATTAGTCCAAATACAGTCCAATCATCAAAATAAACTTCTAGGAATTTATGGATGTATTCTTTAAATACAACAACTACTACTCTAGAAAAGATAGCTAGTGCATTCTTGAGACCAAAGGGCATTACCGTATACTGGAATGAGCCCCATTCCGTTGCGAAGGTGGTCTTAGATTGGTATTCTGGATGGATCCTAATCTAGTCATAGCCTAAAAATCCATTTGTGAAGGAGTAGACCTCATGTCCTCCTACGTTGTCTAGTACTTCATCTGTGAATGGTGTCAGAAACGGATCATGGAGCGATGCATCATTGAGTTTTCACAGGTCAACACAAATCCTGATATCGCCTTTAGTTTTGTTCTCCTGTACGACCATGGGGCTAACCCATTTGCTTTCTTCCATAGGATCGATGATGCCTGCTCCTAGCATCTTATCAATCTCGTCTTTAACTTTTTCTTTGTAGCACGGATTCAATCTGTAGGGATGCTGCTTGATTGGTCTAGCATCCTCCTTCAATGGTATCCTCATTACTCCCAGGTCTCCAACTATTCCCTTCATTTTTGTGAACTTAGTGGGGAACAGATCCTGATAGTCATGTAGAAAATCTGCGATTTGTCCTACTGTCTTATCATCCCAGTAGTCTCCAATAGAGGCAAACTTTGGTTCTTCGTCTGTGCCAATATTGATTTTTCTAGTCTTGATGGACTCTGTGATTGCTGGAATTTCTAACTGTGGTCCCTCAACATCACGAGTCCCTCCTGAATCCGGAAAGTTGATGTTGCGCGGACCCTCATCCTCATCCACTGGTTCTTCTATGAAACTATAACATTCAAGTGCCTCTTGTAGCTGGATGATCCACTCCGGTTGAGTCAGTACCAATAGGGTACAATTCTCAAACATCTTGTTCTTTATGACATCTAGGGCATGATCAACGCTTGGGTACTCAGATTCAAAGGAGAAGGTGAGTAGAAAGCTGTCTAGCATGAGTGTCCATGTAGTCATTCCTCTGCACAATTCAGTCTCTGTATACCAATTCCTTGGAATTGTGTCCAACGTGTGAATGAATCAATGAGCCCATTCATCCTTAGGAATGTCTGACCAATTCTGTTCACATGACTAAATATGTGACCTAGGGTCACTTTCTCCTGTGTATAGTTGCTGGGTATATTCTCTGTCGGTGGGAAATCTGATCGCCATCAACCTTTTAAGGTCGTTCCATGATGCGATATTCTCTTTATGCGCATACCACCATCTTGCAGGTGTGGCTCGTACGACAAGATCCATAGTTGTGATCCTCTGCTCGTGAGGAACTTGTTGTTCAAATTGTTGGATAAAATCCTTGATGTCGGTAAGACCATCAAATGATCGAATCTCATTAATCTATGTGCCAATCCATCGCAGTGACTTAGTCATGTACGCACATCTGCGCGCTGAGACTTTGTAAAGTCTGTTCTGCCAGTTCTCTAAACCAACGTCCGAATCTGATGCGCATGAGCTGTTGCATCCCCAACTAATGTTCCCTTATGTGGTTGGATTGATGTAGTCGTTCTGGTTTGCAATCATATGATAAAGACTCTCCATATTGCATAGCTCGTCCTCTACTTGAATAGGTTCAATATATCTAGGGCCCTAAAGAGGATCCAACGGTGCGATGACCCGGATTTGTCCATCCTCAAAGGTCATTTGTCTTCTCTTTAAATCGATAATGGCCATGTTACTGATTGCCCAATCGATGCCTAGTAGTGCTGGGTATGGTTTAGTGTCGCCAATGATTTCTATGACTTCAAAGTCTGCAGAGTTGTGAAATCCATCGATATTAACTGGTACCTGTGATAACTGACCAAGTGGTGATACTCACTGCTGGTTGGCTAGTCTTAGATAGATGGGAGATCTGACTAACTTAGGGCTACCCATCTACTCCCATGTCTGCTTAGTCATAACATTGACCTCTGATCCTAGATCTAGAACCACCTCATCCATTTCAAATTCACCAATCTATGTTGTGAGCTTCATCTCTCTCCCCGTTCTTGTATGTCTCATAATGCTATGAATGGCACGGTGTGTACTGCTCTCGAGAGAAGATGGATGGAACTGGTTTATAATATGCTGAAGCTCTCCAATAGCTTGCTCATTTCTGACGAGTTTTAGGCAACTCTGCAGGAAGGAATAGACACTTCATGTCGATTCCTCCTCGTCGCATCGTCCTGATGTGGTAGCCTGTGGTGCCTGTTCAGGGCTATCACCACAAGGTGTCTACTGCGGTACGCCACTAGATGGTGGTACCTGTGATCCTGATATGGTAGGGTCTTCAAAGGAAATTTTAGCTTCCTGAAATGCCTCTTTGTTCTTCCGTAGGTCAAGTGGTGTTGATTTATTAGGAATTCTGCGCATCCCCGGCTGACTTGTGCTTGTTTCAGTCTCCTATGATGTCCCATTGGTGGAAACACCGCTGCGAGTCACAATATTGACTTGTGGTTCTGGCTCCTGCTGTTCAGCCACGATAAGCTAAATGTTCTGATGTACTGTCGGCTTAGGTTCTCGGATCTTAGCTATCAAAGTAGGACATTCCTCGATAGTATGATCATAATATTTATAGTAATTACAGATGGTAGTAGGGCTTTGACAATCCCTCGCATAATGGCCTACAACTCCACAGTTGTAGCATGTGAATGGTCTGTTATCACGGCCAAAGCCTCCTCCTTGACCAAATCCCTCTCCTCAACCTTGTCCTCTGAATCCTCCACCACGGCTACCATGAGCGGGGTCATGTGGTGGTCCTGCTGCTAGACCCTGTGTGTCCAATTGGACTCTGTACAAGTCTTACTTGCTCCCGACCATAAGGTCATATGCTCTGCAATCATGTTCATGATGGCCTACAGACTTACAGAAGACGTAGTATAAGTTCTTGGGTGTCTGCACGTACTTCTAAAGTAGAGGGCATTGCTGCGGTAAATGTCCTCGCGTTTTACATATTTCACACCACGGGCCATGAGTCTGTGGTAATTGGTTAGGAGCCCCGGTCGCTATATACTCTACGAAGACTGGGCAGTTCTCTTTAGTATGGCCTTGTGCTTTACACTTGATGCACCATATGTCTTGCATAACTTCTTTCCCTTTCTTAAGCTCATGCAACTGTAATGTGAGATTGGCCAACTAGTTTTGTAGCGTTGCCATGCCGGTGCTAGTTTCTGCTAGGGGTGAAGCCTCTAGTTTCATTACCATCTCCAACGCTTCATCTTGAGTAGTGAGTCTCTACTGCATCAGTGGCACTCTGATGTGAGGGAGTAGTGCTGAAATAAACCATTCCTTATGCTGCTCCGGCGCAAACTCGAAGCTAACTTGGTCTATGAGGGCTTTGAACTTCTGGTCAAAGTCTCATACTGACTCTGTAGGTAACTGTTATATGTCCTTGAGCTCTATGATACACTGTGAATCAAATTTGGGTTTTTTAAACTCTTTAAGCATGGCAGTCCCGACCTGCACAAGTGTTCTAAGTGTAGCAGCATACTTCATGTACCATGTTAAATCTCGTTCTCTCAATGTAGACTTGACCAACTGTACAAGTTTAATATTGTCGTCATTAATTGCTTTAATAGTCCACATAGCTTCGCATAGAAACCAATGTTGCTCTGGGTCCTCTTCTCCTGTACCCTTAAAGGTAGGTAGCTTCATGTCATCCCCCATTCTATTTCTCTGTGGTGGATGTTGATTTACTGTGTTGCTACCACTCGGTGGTATAGGTGGGGGTGATGTGGCAGTCGTGTGTACTGTCTGGGAACTACTGGATGGCGTTCCTGCAGGATTGTTTTGAGTCTCGGTCTGCTTCTGTGGAGTATAAGGGTGGTAAGGGATACCCCCTTTTGTTCTTTCTGTGGTACTATGAATCTATTCTCTAGTGTACTCTGGGCTACTTTCAAATATGGGTGAGCTGAAATCTACTTTGTATTTCTTTCCACTACGTGTGCGTCCAATGTCATCAAAATCACTCTCAAACTCTTGTGACATTACTATCTTTACTTATTCATCTGAAACTAGATCCATTGTTCCTTTTTCATATAATAGCATCTTAATGGACAAGTTTAAAGATTTTAGGTACTTACCGCGATAGTGTTTAAAGAAGTAGCGCTCAGCCTCACTAAAGCTTTTCCTCTGTTTGACTGCAAACTCTGTGACGAAACCTCCTAGCACACTTGCAAGCCAGAAGTCTACTGCTCTCGTGAGGGGATTATCAAGGTTCTGCACCGTCTGAATCAGCTCTGGTGTCCATACAATGTGTCTTTCCTTCTTGAATATGCTCATGTCAGTCAACTTGGACAACCAGTCAAAATGTTCGTTTCCGAAGGTCGCAAAAAATATCGCATGAATGTCTGAAGAGATATGTCTTTGTATACAAGCCTCTATTCACAGTGTAGGACTCTTGTTCTCCCATTTACCAAATTCTCTCAGATTAGAATCAACCCACTGGTTGAGTTCATCTCTAGTAGGATGCCACCAGAACATCAGTGTGCTATGTGTTTAAAGCCGGCAACAGAACCATTTGTTGGTCACTATGGGCAGACCCGGGTTTACTATGATTAAACAACAAAACCCCTAGCTCACTGGCCCTTTCGGGCGATAGACCACGAAGCGGCCTGAAGTCTCACCCGAAGTGAATCTAATGGGTTGGCAAAGGACTCAAGTGTCTTGGACTGGGTTCTGATGCATCCTGCTGTTACTCTCAGCTCTGCTAGCCGCAAGGTCTCTATCTTTATGCGCGTTGTGCAATACCTTTCCTCATTGCGCAACTTCCTCTTACTACCAATATCTCCAATCTTACCGCATCGCCGCGCACCAGGCGCCATGCAACTCCTCCCCAACACCAAGTCCTTAACCTGCAGTATCACGCACTGTAGCTCCTTTGCTGGTGCGGTATCGCTTATCTGCGATATCCTACCTCCGTAGCTCATCGCACTCAGTGTTTTCGTGTCGACATGTAGGGCTCAACATACGAGACTGTTTATACTGTGACTAAATGACTGTCTAAGGTAACATGAATGAACCCTCATACAGCATACCCAAAAAGACTTCGGCTTATATTTATCGTTCTATATTGCTGCGACTGAGTAACACATACATACACTGTCTGTAACAAAGCTCATGTGCAACATAACAGATAATAGTAAATAAGTAAAAACACATGCATTCATCACATAACATCCAGGTTTTACATGGTTCACTCCCAGGATGGGAGCTACATCCACCAAACTATGTTTCTTTATTATAACTTGAGGGAAGAAAACATAGTTTGGCTGCACCGCATATGCAGCTAGAGATCTCCTGGGTAACTCCGCACATAGCCTGCACCCCTTCTCTCCTACATCTCTTCTCTATCTCTATCTATATATTGTCTCTCTTACAATATACTCTTCCCTCTCTGTCAATCCCTGCGGATTGTTACAAACAAGCTCAATGAGCCAGCTACTAGTTATAGTAAGATGTTATAGCTACGAACAGAACCAGAGCATGGTCTTTAGAATACATAGGATAAAACATGCAAAATGGCTAACAGCCCAAAAGACCAACAACCACCAACCCTTTACAATACAAAATATATCCCCTTATAGGCGACCCAAAGGTCTCGCCATTACGACACTGTGGGCCTATCCCAACAGTAATCCTGAAACCCTCATTAGTGACAGTTGGCGTATCTGTACGTAGCTGCTTCTTGTCACACCAAAGCTCTCTGTAGTCTTCCATGCTTCCCGACGCTGATCATGGGTACTATGCAATGCTTCCCACTTACCACAGCTTCTCGCAGTATTCCATGCTTCCCAGCACTGACCATGGGTACCGGTGCTGCTTCCTTTATGAGGGTAGCTGAACCCTCTTGTCTCCACCACTTCCTTCAATGCAGTGGGTGAGCTTTCTCTTCTCAACTGCTCATGTACCATCGTCTTCCTTTACTGCTCTGCCTCCATAGTCATGGTTTCTAGCTCTGATCTGGTGCTAGAAATCCTGCTATAGCTCCCTAGCTCTACCTCTTATATCTCCGCTAAAGCTGTTTGTCCATCAAAATAACAGCTTCTTCTATAGCTACAGGACCCTACTCCAACAACCCATCTGTCAAAAGGTTCAACCACCAGTTTTAGTTGAAGAGGCATTTGATCCAATCTATTAGGTTGGACCATCCTCTGGCAGCTTTCAAAAGACTGGACATATCTTCTTGCATCCCTAAAAAGGGTCATCCAATAGTAGCCCATTCGCAACACTTTGTTTCCTATCCTCTTGTCTGTAAAATGTCCCCCACAAGGCTCATCATGGCAAGACTTTAAAATATGCAATATTCCATCTTCTCTTATGCATCTTCTTG
The DNA here is from genome assembly GCA_001517045.1 of Pseudotsuga menziesii. Taxonomy (NCBI): domain Eukaryota; kingdom Viridiplantae; phylum Streptophyta; class Pinopsida; order Pinales; family Pinaceae; genus Pseudotsuga; species Pseudotsuga menziesii. Next base: position 5,619 of record LPNX010092517.1, on the reverse strand, counting down.
TTATAGCTGATTTCACCACTCCAGGTGAATCACACTTTGTATGGCCTTCCCCAGTCCCACTGCATACTCCTTAGACCCTCTCGACCATTTTTTGTCCTTTGGCATTTCCTTGATCATCCCTAAAAACATATGAAAAATGATACACGTGACTTTTAAACCTATAAGCGCGTATATACGCGGGTTTTCCCACTAAAATCGTGTACATCGGGATGTGTGCATAATCCAAATCCTTTTGGAGTTTTCCTTGACATGGATCTGACTCATTTGACTCCTAGACTTCCCTATGCCTTGAGATTGCTCGGATTCGAACTTTCATTACCCCTTTGAAAAGCTATATAAGGAACCCCTTGGTACATTGAAGGCATAAGAGCGAATTGAGAGCAAAGAAACTATACTCCATTGTTGCCGGAACTTATGCTTGAGTCTGCATCCCTTTATCCCTTTGAGCACTAGTGTGTTCTTCCCAAGCTTGCCTTTTGCTTGTGAGCTTGCTATCGAGAGATGGAGGATTGAGCTAGTGGAGGCCCAAGTGGGGGATTCAGTTTCTCCGGTTTCCAGATGTGCCGTCAGAGGTTGTATATTGTAATCTCTGATTTATATTAATAGAAATATCTTTTCCTGTCTAATAATGTGTGTTTGAATGAATATTTTATCCATTGGATTATGTCAAATGCTTGAACATTATTTATTATATATGCTAGAATAGATCTAACACCATGATATATACAATGCTTGTATTGTTTACTTGTTTTTGATGAAGTAATCTACCAATTCAAGCTGAAGATTGGAAAGCTCAACAGGGATCTACTTCAACCGTCCAGAATAAGGTATGAGGTTTGATCCTTTAGTGTTAGATATTTAATTTTTATTGCATATTGGAAAGGATTGATTTCTAGAGTCAAGCTGTCTGTTGTGGTACCCCAAACCATAGGAATTTCTCTCTGGCGACTCCACTGGGGAGTTCCTAGTAGTTGTCCTTTGGGGGTTGTTTTATCGGCATTCAATGAATTTGAATTGCTCTTTCTCTCTTGTTTCTATGTCGAGTCTGGGGGCATGTATGCTTGGTAGTGTCTAATTGGTGTGAAGTTTGTCTCAGCCTATCTGTTTGCCTTGAGTTAAT
>LPNX010092516.1:0-13170 GCA_001517045.1 Pseudotsuga menziesii | reverse complement strand
CCTCTACGTTCTATCAAAACCCCATTTCATGATTTTTGCATTAAGACCTTCAAAGGATGCACCCACAAAACACGTACCATTTTCGAGGTTTTCTCACTTGGACAATTATAAAAATATTATAAAATTACTAATTTAATTTTCAAAAAATAATGCCGCACTAGTGCTATGGGTTCTCTACATGGATGTCAATTTTTGTAGCTTGATTCGATCATTTAGGCCCTCAAAGGCTGCACCCACAAAAACATATACCTTATAATTTCCCTGAAAAATAAAAAGTGCCTGTTAGGAAAAATGAAATTTGACATAGCTATGCAAATTTTCGATACATAAAAATTTGACATAGCTATGCAAATTTTCGATACATAAAAGTTATATATTCGGAAAGGTGATTCAATTTCCTACATTTCATGTTTTTTACTCAATGCAAGATATTTTGCATAAGTATCTCAAAAAAGTCCAAGTAAGTTGAGGGATGCCTGATTTTTCAGGTTTCTATTGCATCTAACGCGCCAAAAAGGTCCCTCATCTTCTTGCACAGGCCCACTACTAGTATCTATACAATATCTTTGTGCATGTGCCATTTTATATTTATGACTTCATTTTGTTGTCAAAATAATTCACATCTTAGGGTAAAAAAAATTAGGGTTGCCATGGGTTATTTTTCAATCTTTTTTCCAAAAAATGATTAGTTCAATTTCTCATTCTTTCAAAAATTATTCTCCCAAATTCCATGGAATAATTTGTTTTTACTTTAAAAATCACCACAACAACCTAAATACAGTACAAAGTCCTTAGAAATTTGAATATTTTTATAAAAATTTCAGCAATCTTAATTAAATTATTAAATAAAATTATTCTTATCATTACTCACTAAATATCATGACATTTATGCATAAACCTAATCATCTCAAAATAAGAACTTCCCAGAAATTCAAGTCCATGGAATAATTTGTTTTAACTTTAAAAATCACCAAAACAACATAAATACAATAGAAATTTGAATATTTTTATAAAAATTTCAGCAATCTTAATTAAATTATTAAATAAAAATATTCTTATCATTACTCACTAAATATCATGACATTTATACATAAACCTAATCATCTCAAAATAAGAACTTCCCAGAAATTCAAGTCCATCATAGCAACATGCTTAAAATGCTTAGCTAAATAGTCTTAAATAAAGAAATAAATAAAAACAACAAAACAAACACTACCCTCAAAATTAGATTGAAAATATTTATAATGACACACACATATATGTAACACACAGATAAATTAAAACTTTTAGTCAACCTCTATACTCTAATAAAGGGTTTCAACTTCCAAAAATATGCTCGTATTAGACAAATCAAGCTAGTTTTAAGACTTTTAAACTTAGAAAAAGCTAGTTTTAAGTCTTTAATCTTAGAAAAAGCAAAATGAAGTACAAAATGTGGTCGCAGAGTTTCCAGCACAAATTAACATTTTCATTGAAAGAACTTGTAAGGACCAAGCGGTCCATGAACAAACCCTAATATATCTACACCATATTTTGTATATACAGAAATCACAAATTCAAACTTTCTGGCAAAGAATACAAGATGTCGATCTGAGTTTAATAAATGATGGGTTTGGTGTGATGAATTACAAGGTATATACAGAACAAGGAAACATAGGCATATTTAAAGATTCTTTCAGTAAAACAACATAGTTTTGGTGGTATGCAGCTAGAGTACAACCTCAGGGTAACCCTGGAAAAGGGCGCGGGATGGAGTGACGATCATGCACTGTGATAATAGTAGTATTCTGATCGGCTTCTGGTGGATTAACAGAAACACTGTTTCGCTGTGAAGGAAGAGGGGAAGCTCGGCAGATGGGGCATGTTGGGTGCAGGCGAAGCCATTCATCTATACAATCCTTGTGAAACATGTGACCGCAGTCAGGGATAACCCTAACAATCTCCGAATCCTCATAATCGTACAGGCAAATCGAGCAACACTTCTTGTGCTCCGCTTCTTCTAATTCAGTTCCCTCTGCAGAAGTGAAGGACCGGGAATCTTTCTCCAAGTTATATGGCATCTTGGGGAATGAATCCAAGGTCTCCTCACTCATCCCACTTTCCATGTCCTCGTTATCCAAACGGTTGGTATTAAGGGGGCCGCGATCATTAGGCACGCCCGGTGAAGCAATAAAAGGAAATCCGTAGCCTGCGCGAACGAGGATATATGAAAGCAACAATAAGACTATTACCATCATCACCATTGCAGCCACCAGCAGCACTGTGTTAGACATTGCTAGCTATGGCGTGCATCGACTGTTAGACTGGATATCGCTAAGCAGGTATTCGGGCGATTCGCTTCCCTTGGTCAAATAATGGTGCAATGAAGGATTTGTAGGGTTCAGTGCAATATGAGATTTTGAGGCATTCTTGATGTATGGTCCAGAGACCACGATGACAGCTGGTTGTTCTTAAATTTTATCCTGTGAAGGTATTTGTTAGTTGACCCGGGACATGAGGCGCCACTTAGGGAATCCTCGTCGATTTCGTCCTTTCTCATCTTTCATCATCCAGATTCCATATACATTTTTGTGCGGAAGAGGCGTATTTTACAGTTCAGTAGGGAATTTTGATAGATTTGGTGTTTTCTCATATTTTATCCAGATTCTAGCTGAAAAGACTTATTTTACAGTCCAGTCTAAGGAGATGTGCTCATCATATGATAAGACATTCAGATTCCAGATACTTTGTGCTGAAAAGACTCATTTACAGTCTTGTAAAAAGAGATGTACTTTGTGCTTATGACAAAACATTGTCAGGTGTGTTTTTAAAAAAATAATAAAATATTATAAAAATTAACATGTCAGGCTTAGATTGAAACATTTACAACAATATGTTTATAAAACTATACAAATTACATAAATAAAAAAACTTCTTCAAAGTAGGAGTTGCATTTCCAGAGATTCCATCCCTCCCAACCTTAAAGTTTACACTCTAAAAAAAAGTTTACACTCCATAGATTTGATTCCTATAAGCTGTTGATAAAGCCCCTTTTAAGATAGATTTATGCTAATAATAACAATTCCATAATGGTACCGATGGACACATTTAACAACAGCGACAACAAGAAAGTGTAGTGGCAGAGTTCAAAAGAGGTATGGTCAACGGATTCAAGCTGAATTCAGGGTTCAAAATAGATATGGTCAAGGGTTTTTCGTATCACATGCTTCCGAAAACCTAGATTCGTGCGTTTACACGAAGGAGTATATTGTGTTTTGGAATATTGTATAAGATATCACTATCACAACTACATGATAAATGTATGATAAATGTACAGGATGTTGATATAGGTTGATAGGTGTAAATTTTATTGATTATTTTTTTTTAAAGGTGGAGAGTGAATCACTAGATTAATAATAATCGTGTGGAGGATGACTAGAGTAATCAATTAAAAGTTTGTAGATTGTGAAGATTTAACATTTCACCATAGAACATAATATGAACATAGAACATAATGGGGAAGCTAATAGTTTGTGTATGGAGAACATAATATGGAAGCTAATAGTTTTTCAAAACGAGTGGAGTTGTAAGGCATTAATTATTTTAAAGAGTTTTGTGATTACAATATTTTTTCAGTTTTGTGATTCAAATTTTTCTTTAGACTTCTATTATAGAGATTTGATATGTAGTAAGCTTTCACATGATTTCGTATATAATTTTTTAAAAGTTAGGAAGGAGATTTATGTTATTTTTATTTTTATTATAGAGGTTTGATATGTAGCACTTTTCTTTGGTGTTAGTTTTTGCATGACTTTGTACATAATTTTTTTAAAGTTATGGAGGAGATTTATGTTATTTTTATTTTTATTATAGAAGTTTGATATGTAGTATTTTTTTTTTTTTGTGTTAGCTTCCACATGAATTTGTATATAAACTTTGTTTTTAAGTTATGGAGGAGATTTATGTTATTTTTTGTGATTAAGTATTTTTTAGAAGGCATTATTATTCCCTGCAAGCAGGGAATTATGTAATCGCTATGGTTTTGATAACTGTGCAATGACAATTTCAGTTTTTTATGTTATGGTAATGCCTATTTTATCCAAAGTTTTACCATGCAACCTCTTATTGTGAGAAATCACTTTTTCATTTTTGGTGGGTTGATCTTGAATCGTTTCTGACATCTTACCTCCTTGCCGTCCTTGGGCCTGCTGTGACACTCAAAGCTCATAGTTTGGTTATCTGCATTTTGCATCCTACATTTTCTAAGGTTTAAGGGGACAACACACTCTCTAACACTGTTCGGTTAACAACATGGTCCTTCTCTCTGACATCCTGATCACCTTGACAGATATGACTGAGGTCACCACCTGTTGGCCTTTGTGGTCTTCCATATGTATGTGGCCACCATCTCCATCTGTCTGTCCCATGCAAAGCAGGTTCAAAATCCTATTTCGAGTGGAGTCAGATCCATGGCACTGCTATATCCATGCACACATTTTGCTTCAGAAGTTGGGTTTTTGCACCTTGCAATCACGTGGAAGCTACAATTAGAGGCTAGCACTCGATTTCTGTTTTTGACAGTTGCACTAACCCTTCATTGCCTCAACATAGTAATCTTGATCCAGTTAATCGTCATATCTATAGTTTCCATTATCGGTTACATATGCAACGTTTTCTCTATTACATTCTGTTGTGTATATTGCTTTTGTGCAGGTGTTGTTTATTCTGGAAGGATAGCCATCCACACTGCCATTTTTATTTCCTTTGTTTACACTTTCGAAGCCGTGAGTTTCTTTTAGGTTATGCAAAGATGTGAGGTATTTCCATCGCCATTGGCATTGGTGGTAACTTGTACCATCATTACTTGCTGTCAACTCTTTAGAAGGATAGTGAGAAAGGGCATTCCATCCCACAAGGAGGGTTGTTCGAATTTATGGTTTGTTCACATTATCTTTTCAAGATTATTGATTTTGTTGGCCTCTCCTTGATCTCCCAAACATCTTGTGGTTTCTACCCAACTACGGTCGTGTTTTAATATCTCTTGGTTCAAAGGAATCTCAAAGAATTCCAGCAACCAAACACTTGCGATTTGAGTATTTTTCTTCCTTTCTTCCAATATTTCGAAGAACAATTGCGTTTGTTTTTTAATTTTCACATTTGTGGAAATTACAATTTGGCATTGACATAATTGAATTTTGATAAAGCAAATTGCCAACATTTTGTTAATAATGCTTAACTTGAAACGATCCAGTAATGCTGGAAAGAATTTAAACAAATTCACCCCATTAAGATTGATTATCACCCCATTACGTTTGATTATTCAGACCGGTAATGGTAGAAAGAATTTAAATAGATTTACCCCATTATGCTTGATTATTGTCACATCCCCTCCCCTCTCCTCGCTGAGAGAGGATGCGACTTCAACAGCTATGTATATTAGACTGGGGATCTAGCCCCATGAACATAATAAAAGATGCATTGAATATAAAATACATATGTAGATGTATAACATATGAAAATACAACGGAAGCAAATGCATTTCAACACATTCAATCTGTTCATAAGAATTCATTAAATTAAATACATTGCAGGAATTAAATTCAAGAGAGAACTTATCTTGAAAATGAGTTGTTTCACAACTAGCTATGTCGCTACAACGTTCCATCCAACCATAGTCTAGTGTGCTCATCAATATCTCAACACCATTGCCATCCCCGAGTTGGGCATGATTTCCACAAGGAACTAGGGAACATCAGGCTCACACATAGCCAAATACAACCGAGGTTCAACCAAACCAATCTACAAATGGGTTTATAAGGCTACTAAGGCAATGGAAAGGAAGAATTGCCAATATAGTGATCTCAACCACAGAGCTATGGACACCTGCACAAGATCTATCTAGCTTGGCCTCCACAATACCTACACACCCAACACAAGGAAGTATTCCCTTCACTGCTACACAGTCCCTCAAGCCATACATTCCCTTCTAATGCTATTTAGGGTGTGCATAGAAGATTAGCAAGCTCCTCTTGATCTCTTTGTGAAGTTCCTCTCTTCACTAGGTTTATCAAGTCAATTCTGGGCCTCTTCCACTCCTAAGTCTTTCAGACCAAAACAAGGATGCACACAACAACAAAATTCAAATGTTGGGTTTGTATAAAAACATTTGGCAACCAAAAATGAAATTGCAAATGGGGAAATCAACCCTGGTTAAGAAATTTGATTTCACAAAACGTTTCTAGGCATTGTAGGGGAAAAAATGACCTCCGTAAACCCACAAATTGAGAAATCTCTCTTCCCATCCTCTAAGCAACACAAAAACAGATTTTTGGGTATGTAAAAATGAGGAAAACAATTGAGACCGTGAAGGAAAATGCACAACAAGCTTGAGCTGCGTGAGGAAAGGAAAAACATGGGTGAATAATAGAAAAGGAAACCATTTCTTGGAGTTTTCTTATCCAGTAAGTCAAAATTCAATTTCCCAAAACTGATGTCTTTCCCCAATACGAAATTGTTTTATAGGTTCTCTCAATGAAATTTTGATTTACACTATTAGCTCAAGGGTTTGAATATTTTTCCTCCCTATTCCTTTTGAAATCCTACCCCTATCTCTTTGTTGCATTAACATAGCTAGTTGTGGGTATTTTTTATTGAATTGCATATTTACATGATTTCTCAATTTTTACTGTGCCTGGCTAGCACGATAACCATAGGTATTGATTTTTTATTGCTGATACACATAAAACGCTAATTCCATGGTGGGGGTCTTGGCCTTTAGCTCCTCACCATGATTTAATCATGATATTTACATAATTTAAAATTTTAATGCAATAGGGGTCAAAACCAGGATATTACAATTACTCATACCGCCATAATATATGATAGAGTATTCCTCATATTTATGCAGTGTTTTCATTTATAATGGTGATTATATTGTTCAGTTGAATGTATATGGCTATATGACTTGGATTGCTTATTTCAGGTTATCATAGGCAGCTTGTGAAACTTTTCAATGCTATTTTGTTGTAGCTTTGATGAGTAGTACAGTGGCTTGATTGATAGTCTTATTCTGCGTAGAATTCAGTAATATAACCTTCACAAAGAAAACAAAACATAGTAAGCAAGCACTATTGTTTTTTTTTTTTCGCGATGTAAACAACAAAAATAGAATTAAAGATGGATTTTCCTGCTATAATTGTCGTGGTAATCATTTGGGTAATTATTATTGTTTTATACGCAAAGTGAAGCCTCTTGATTTAGCTCTCATATATGTTAGTGATACCTCCAAATACAATCTAATTTGAAGGCCCAAGCACGGGGTCTTCACTTAGTGAAACTGTGTCATAGTGCCTTCATTCATGGGATATTAAAGAATACCCCTAATTTCACTAGATATTGAAAATTACTTACAAAAATCATTTTGTTAAGCCCCCTCCCAATACATATTTCCAATTAAAAACCCCATATTTTTACAATATATTCCTTATTTTTACTAAAATCCCCTTTTTATACCCCCCAATACCTATAAATCCCCCATACCCTATTCCCTTCCCCTGAATACCTACAATATTTTGACCTTATTTTTCACAATTAAAAACCACCCAATATGAATGAATGTGATACGATATTGCTCAACAAAGTTAATCCCCCGTGGGCCCAAGTTTTGTTTTTTTCATGTGGTTCACTAATCGGCTTGGCCGACCGCTACATCCACGAAATAATTTATGGCGGACCCACCCGAAGGGGCCTCACACCCGCAGCCGCTGCGTGCCTAACCCCAAGAGAGTCGATGAGAATGGATCCCGCGACCTCACATGCTAGGAGGCCTAACTACGAGTACTCGGCCGATTGAGCTAACTCTTGGGCCTAAGTTAATCCTTGTGGGCCCAAGTGTCAACTTGAAATGCACTTGAAAACAAGCCTTGTAACTATAAAGCATGATATTATTCCAAGAGTTTGTATGTTAAGTCATCACCATGTTAAGTGTTCAAGGGATATTATTTTGGCTTGCAGACATCTACATAAATATTTGGAAGCTATGTGAAGTCTCTCCACACAACATTGGTATAACGATTAACCACCGAGTTTATCCATGTTAACCCACAGTATTGTATACCCTCACGGTTGTCTTGCTTCGATTTTGGTGGAATAAATTGCAACATAAAGCATAAAATCCAAAATAGAAACATAAAAAAACAAAGAATTCCCAACTGAGAATTCCTATCTAGGTCGCTCGCTTTCTTTCTTTTCTTTCGGTGTCATCAGGGCAACTCGAACTTTGAAATTATTTGAGGACTTAAAGAGCCTATGGTATATATTTTGATTAATCACTTGCACTCTTCTTGTTTCGTTGTGCCTTTATTTCGGATTTATTGTTGCTCTATTCATCATTAATTTTATATACTTGAAATAGGCCAAAAACCAGGCAAGAACAGGAATCACATATAGCGCATAGAAATCAACGACTCGCATTAAGAATTGGAGAAATGAAATTATAAGTTGCCCATTTCCACACTTTTAAGAGTCCTCCTCCATCGCTGGTAAATATAAATCCTCCGAGACCTATTCCCAAGCAGCTTATCTTTGTTGTAGAAAAGATCCTACATCTCTCTTCGAAACTCCAAAAATCATCTTTGTTGTGGAAAAGAACCTACATCTCTCTTTGAAAATGTTAAAAAGATAGAGATAAGAATGAATGCATAGTTATAGTTATTATTCATTATAAATTATGTACCACACAAAAAAACGAATCTATTGTTATTAAGCCCGAATCTATTGTTTTTGTTCTCGCTCCCCTGCTGGTGATATTTAAATTAATGTGATAAATTTGTACGATATGTAAGAATTTTCCATTGATTTTCCCATCTTACTGGTAACTAATAGATGCAGACACTATTATCTGAATTTGCGGACATCAAAATAACCCACCGGTAATAAAACAAAACAAAACAAATAAATAAAAATTACATAATAAAAGTTACAAGCAGCTTTGTTCACGGGACAAGTCTAAAACATTAAAAAAACAGCTGAACAAAGCTGGAAAAAACAGCGGTATCAGACAAGGCTGTCCTTTGTCTCCTCTATTATTCATTCTGGTTATTGAAGGTATCAGCCTCTTGATCGCGGAAGCCAGAAGGACTGGTAAATTAAAAGGTATCAAGATATCTCCCCAACTCTTTCTCACACATCTACTTTTTGTAGATGATGTTCTTTTATTCGGCATGGGATCTTATGATGAATGGCTGGCTTACAAAGAGATACTTGACTCTTTCTGTGAAGCTTCTAGTATGTGTATCAATTCAAATAAATCCTGTTTCCTCCACAATGATCTGGATGAGGATCTTCTCAGAAACATTTCTTGTATCTTACCATATAATTTTGATCATCTTAATAAAGGGTTTGTTTACCTCGGATATTTCCTCAAGCCTTCGGGGTATATGATAAAAGGTTGGCATTGGCTGGTTAAAAAATTCGAGAAAAGGATTTCTCTTTGGACGAACAGGTTTCTGTCTTTAGGGGGTCGCATGGTCCTCATCAGATCGGTTCTTACAGGTATACCTGTTTATTGGTTGTCCCTTGTGCCCATTCCCGTTTCCATCCTGGATAAGCTCCGAAAACTCATCTTCTCTTTTCTTTGGGGCTCTACTTCAAATTAAAAAAGTTTCATCTAGCTGACTGGCAGCTTCTGGCTCGTCCGACATCTCTTGGGGGCTGGGGGATTAAACATTTGCCCAGCTTTAGTCTTTCACTCAGAATGAAATGTTTTTGGTTGGGAATTAATAGTGATGGAATATGGCTTCAACTCATCTCGGTGAAATATCTGAAAAATAGGCCATTATCTTCTTGGCTTAGGGAAAAAAAATTCAAATACTGGAATCCATCGATTATTTGGAATGGTTTTATGAAATCCCTTCCGTGGATTGGAAAAGGGCTCATTTGGTTGGCAGTTGATGGTACTTCAATTCGTATTGGTGCTGACCCGATTGTGGGTATGGGCTCTACTTTCATCCTCTCGAAAGCGTTGAGAGACTTTTTAGAGGATTATGGTGTTTGCTACCTGTCCTATGCCTGGAATTATACCTCCTCAGTTTCTGGATTTTGGTTTAAAGCTGAGGATTTAGACCTGACAGGTGACTGGAAATTGTTATGGGAAAATTATATCAGGGTTCTAGAATATGGCAGAATTCGTCTACATAACCAGCAAGATTCTCTGCTATGGTCTTTTAACAAATTTGTGGGGTCTTTAACAACATCAATAGGTTATGATTGCATTCTCCAAGCAAAAGGGTTTGAAAAACAAGATCTTGCTCTGAATTTCATTTGGGCTCTACACATTCCTTTAAAAATTATTTGTTTTATTTTGCTCTTAGCCCGTGATCGTATATTAACCTGGGATCATCTGCAGCATAAGGGTTTCCAAGGACCGAGTAGATGTATTCTTTGTAAAAAGTGCTAGGAAGATATTCCTCACCTCTTTCTGTCCTGCCCATTTAGTGTTGGTGTATTTGCTCATTATGTTGCCAAGTTTAAATTTTCCTTGCCAAAAGCCTGTTCTGTCTCTTCCCTTGTGGCTCATTGGTATAATTATCCCTTGCGATCAGCCTCATTCAGATTTCTGCCTATTTTCATTTTTTGGGGCATTTGGCTCCTTCGAAATTAGTGTCTGTTTGAAGATAAAATTCCTGTCTTCCATGCCCTCATTTCCAGAATTGATCATTTCCTTATTACCTATCCCGCTCCCTTAAAAGCTCAAAAGGTTAGAGTCATTGGACCTAAACCTAGTTTGGTCTTTCCTTGTGGTTTCTTTGATGGTGCCTCGGCCGGAAACATAGGAGGTTCAGGCTTCTTGATCTATTTAAATGAATCCCACTACTTCAGTTTTGCTTTGGGTTGTGGACTTAGTACCAATACCAGAGCGAAATTGCTGGCTCTTTGGGCTACTCTTAGAGTATGTTTGCTGATGGGTTTACCCATCAAATTGATCTATGGAGATTCGTCGGTTATTATATCTTGGCTCAACAGATCATCTGAACTTGATGTTCCAGCACTGATGCACTGGTGTGGTGATATAAAAAAAATGCTACATGCTGCCCCTCAAGTGATCTTCAAGCACATTTATCGTGAGCATAACTCGTTGGCAGATGGTCTCTCGAAAGAGGCCTTAAACTTAGATATGGGTCATGGCATATTTACTGAATTTCTGGATGGATCTGCCATCAATAATGGCCTTTTTGATCTATATTAGTCTAGCTGATCATTAATTTCAGCTCATTTGACTTTGCAGTGGTTGCTTTTTCTTTATGTTATGTGCTGGAGACCTCCTTGCCAGCCTGTTTTGCTCATGATTGTATGCACTTGATGATCACTCTCGATATTTTTACTATAGATTTTCTGACCTGAGTTTACTCAGGAATGATGAGAAAAGTCTGCGACGATCAGACTTTGGTTCTTTGTCTCTTGAAAAGCTATTTCATTCATGTTTTTTATTTTTCAGATATTCCTATGTGAATTGCTGTTCTGAACAGTTAATTTTCTTACACATAGATGACTATGTAAAATATGTCTTTTGATTCTTTCTGAATAACAAAGGCTGGTATTTTTTCCTCTGAAAATGAACAAGTTGTTTAATTATTCCTAATGGCGGGGAATAAGCAGCCTTGCTACTCATTAATCGTGTTTCTAGTATAGAGGTTTGATATGGAGCATTTAGCTTCTGCATGACTTCATACATTTTTTTTTTGAGAAGATTTATGTTATTGAGTTGTTTAGTATGCTTGTTTTCTTAAATATAAAAAGTGGTTTTAGATGTAATAATCTTTTAATTTTTTTGGGTGTGATAGTGTAAGTGGTATAATGTTGATCTCATTATCCTTATGTAGTTGGGTTTTTTTTCCTTTTCATAGAATTTTTTTGTGGTTGTGAAGGATTCCTTGCGAAGGTAATATTGTTTTGATAAAAAAAATTATATTAATATAAAAGTATTTTTTTCTTATTAGGAAAAAAATAAATGAATTAAAAGATTAATATTTATAGTATTTGATTATGGTTGATTATGGTTACCCAAGGTTGATACTCATTATATTTTATCATGGTTAAGGTTGATTATATCATTATATTGTATTATGGTTAAGGTTGATTATCTTTCAATATGGTTAACTATATTTTAAGCTATGGATGAATGTGGTTAACATTGGTTGACTAAAGTTGTGCAAGGTTGACTATGGTTAAGCATGGCTAACTAAGGTTGAATTTCATAGAAAATGTTTGAATGTAGTTGACATTCACTGACTATGGTTGATTATGATTGGTTTTTATCAATCATGCTTGACTATGAATGGCTAAATTTGACCATAGTTCATTTTGGTTGACCATGTTTGACCATTTATTACTATAGTTAACCATGTTTGTCTACTTTACTATGGTTAACCATTTTTAACTATGGTAGACTTTGGTTGTAGATGTTTAATTATGATTAACTATGTTTAGCTATAGGGTGTGTGCAAGAAGATGATGGTCCTTTTAGATGCAATCCTAATTTTGGAAACATGCTCGCGATACATAAAGATACAATGTGCTTACATTATGTAATGCTTGGTTTGGTTAATCTCGAGCCTGAGATGTCATATGACACATAGGTTAGGCTAATAAAAATGTGCACGTGTTTTATAGTTACAAAACACACACGTATTTTATAGTTACAAAATGGACATACGTTATGGAGAAGCAAAAAGTGCATGCGTTTTGGAGAAGAAAAATGTGCACGCATTATGGAGAACCACAAAAAATGGTTTTGGTGCATAACTAGGGAAATGAATAAAAACAATAGTTTGCATCATCAAGACTTAGGACATATAGTAATATTTTAGCATCATCAAGAACAACATCTCAAAAAACCATGCCTAAACTCCCAAGAGCATAATTTTTCTGTGTGTTGAAACATGGACACCATTGGGAGGATTTAATAAGTGTGGGTCATAGTACCATGACCATGCTTGGGGAAGGAAACTCAAGACTTATTCCCTAAATGTAGTTTTTAAGGCTTGAGGTCCATGAACAAGGAATCAAACCTGCACATAGGACCTCTGTATGTGATATGGGTGTGTGCAAGAAGATGAGGGACCTTTTTGTGCACGTTAGATGCAATAGAAACCTGAAAAATCAGGCATCCCTCAACTTACTTGGATTTTTTGA
>LPNX010092508.1:231076-288861 GCA_001517045.1 Pseudotsuga menziesii | reverse complement strand
ATTTGTTTTTACTTACATCAATCGAACTGCTACTAAGGAATCCAGATTCCTTAGTAGGTGCTCATTAGCACAAGCTAGGGTGAAAACCCTAGCTACACTCTGGTAGATATCACAGCATCTGCAAAACTCCTTAGTATCTTTATACAAAGTAGGCCACCATAATCCTGCAGCTAGGATTTTTTGAGCAGTCGGATTTCCTGCGAAATGACCTCCTGCGACACCTGAATGTGCTTCTCTGATAATGGCCTCTTTCTCATACAGAATAATGCATCTGCGTAAGACTTCATCTGGACCTAACTTATATAAATGTCCTGTGATCAAAGTGAAGTCTACTGCTTTAAAAACTAATTGTTTCTTCTACTATTTAGTAAACTCAACAGGTGCCCACCCTGTAGTGAGAAAGTGAATAATATCAGTGTAATACTCATCTACGATATAGATAGAAAACAATTGCGCATCTGGCAAATTGTCCTCTAAATTACTTGGTTCTTCTCCTGAATCTATCCACGACATATGATCAGGTTTGGCATTTAATTTTCCTGGTTTTACAATAATTTCAAAATCATACTCCTGAAATAAGAGTAAGCATCTACAGATCCTTCCTCCTAATACTGGTTTATTGACCAAGTACTTTAAAGCAGAATGGTTAGTGAACATCTTGAATGGGGCACCCAACAGGTAGTGCCTGAACTTCTATAGAGCATACACCATAGCTAATTCTTCTCTTTCTGTAGTGGTGTAGTTCTTTTCCACGGTAGATAGCTTTCTGCTTGAGTATGCGATAGGGTGATCGATACCCCCTTCTCCTGGCTGGGTTAAGATGATCCCTAGTAAGATACCAGATGCATCCACATGTACATGAAATGGCTTGTTCCAATATGGGAATAGTAAGATGGGTGCTATAACCATATTCTCTTTAAGTGTGTCTAAACTTTGCTAGCATTCCTCATTCCATAGGAATTCCACTTCTTTCTTTAACAGCTTTTCCATAGGTGTTGTGATCTTTGCATAACCTTTGATGAATTTTATATAGTACCCGGCATGACCGAGAACTGTCCTCAATTTCTTAACTGAGTTGGGTGCTGGAAGATTAACAATGATGGCAATCTTTGAAGGATATACCATCAAGTCTTGTTTGAAAACAATATGACCCAACAAAATACCAAATGGCGCACAGAATATACATTTCTTCAAGTTAAGAGAAATATGATATTTCCTACATTTCTATAACATGAGCCTTAAATCTCCTATATGCTTGTCGATTAAACCAAATACAATCCAATCATCAAAATAGACTTCTAAGAATTTATGGATTTATTCCTTAAATACAGCAACTACTACTCTAGAAAAGATAGCTGGTGCATTTTTAAGACCAAAGGGCATTACCGTGTACTAGAATGAGCCCCATTCTATCGAAAAAGTGGTCTTATGTCGATCCTCTGAATGGATTCTGATCTGGTGATAGCCTGAAAAGCCATCAGTGAAGGAGTAGACCTCCTGTCCTCCCACATTATCTAAAACTTCATCAGTAAAAGGTGTCAGAAATGGGTCATGAAGTGATGCGTCGTTGAGTTTGAGCAAATCGACACAAATCCTGATTTCTCCTTTGGTTTTCTTTTCCTGCACGACCATGGGACTAACCCATTCACTCTCTTCTATAGGTTCAATGATGCCTGCTACTAGCATCTTATCAATTTCATCCTTAAATTTTTCTTTATAGCGATGATTCAATCTATATGGACGCTGCTTAACTAGCCTAGCATCGTCTTTCAATGGTATGCGCATGACTCCCAAATCTCCTACTATTCCCTTCATCTCTGTGAACTTAGTGGGAAATAGGTCCTGATAGTCATGTAAGAGATCTATGATGTGTCCTACTATTTCATCATCCCAATAGTCTCCAATAGAGGAAAACTTTGGTTCTATTTCTATGCCAATATTGATCTTTTTAATCTTGATAGGTTTTGTGATAGCGGGAATTTCTAGTCTCGGCCCATCAACGTCACAAGTCCCTTCTGACTCGAGAATGTTGACACTGTGAGGATTCTCATCCTCATCATCTGGATCTGCTGCGAAGGTGTAACATTCTAGCGCATGTTCCAACTGTCTGGCCCAATCAGGCTGAGCAGGCACTGATAGGGTACATTCGTCAAATATCTTAGTCTTTATTACATCTAGAGCCTGATCAATGCTTGGATACTCAGATTCAAAATTGAAAGTGAGTAGGAAGCTGTCTATCATAAGTGGCCATGTGATGGTTCCTCTGCGCAACTCTGTCTCAGTGTACCAATTCCTTGGAATTGTGTCTAAAGTGTGAATGAATAGGTGAACCCATTCATCCTCTGGAATATCCGACCAACTTTGTTCACAAATCTGAATATGTGACCTGGGGTCTCTCTCTCCTGTGTATTTCTGCTGTAAAGGCTCCTTTTCATTAGAAATTCTGATTTCCATCAGTCTCTTAAGATCATCCCATGATGCAATATGTTCTTTATGTGCATGCCACCATCTTGCAGGTGTGGCTTTTACTGCAAGGTCCATAGTCGTCATGCTCTTCTCCTGAGGAATTTCTTGCTCAAACTGCTGTAAAAAGTCATTGACATCCGCTAAGCCATGAAACAATGGAATGTCAATAATCTCTACGCCGATCCATCGCAGTGACTTAGTCATAAAGACACATCTGCGAGCTAAGACTTCGTAAAGTCTATTCTGCCAATTTTCTAAACCAACCTCCGAATCTGATGCGCATGAGCTGTCGCATCTCCAACTAATATTTCCTTATGTGGTAGGGTTGATGTAATAACTCTGATTAGAAGTCATCTGATAAAGGATTTCCATGTTGTACACCTCCTCCTCTGCTCTGATAGGTTCAATGTAGCGAGGACCCTAGAAAGGATCCAACGATGCGATGACCCAAATTTGATTATCCTCAAAGGTCATTTGTATTTTCTTTAAGTTGTTAACAGCCATGTTATCTATTGCCCAATCAATACCTAGTAAAGCTGGGTATGATCTACTATCGCCAATGATTTCTATGACTTCAAAGTCTACAAATATGCGAAGTCCATCAATATCAATTGGTACTTGTGGTAATCGACCCAGTGGTGATACCCTCTATTGATTGGCTAGTCGCAGATGGATAAGTGATCTTGCTAACTTAGGGTTACCCATCTGTTCCCATGTCTGCATAGTCAGAAAATTTACCTCTGATCCTAAATCTAGGATTACCTCATCCATTTCAAATTCTCCAATTTGTGCTGTGAGTCTCATCTCTCTTCCTGTTCTTGTATGACCCATAATATTATGAACAGCTTGCTATGCACTTTTCTCAGCAGAAGATGGCTGACACTGATCTATGATGCGCTGAAACTCTCCGATGGCTTTCTCACTTTATACAAGTTTCAAGCAGGTCCGCAGGAAGGATTGTACACTTCCTGTCGACTCATCCTCTTCGCACCTTCCAGATGTGGTAGCCTGCGATATCTGCACAGGACTAATGCCACAAGGTGTTTGCTGCAGTACGCCCCTACAAGGAAATACCTGCGATCCCGATGCTGTAGGTTCAGTAAAGAAAGTTTTTTCTTACTGAAACATTTCTTTGTTCTTCTACAGGTCAAGTGGTGTTGATTTATTAGTTTCTTTGCACACCCACTCTGGACCTGTATTCTTTTCTGCATCGTGTGATGTCCTACTAGTAGAAGCACCGTTGCGAGTCACTATATTGACTCTGGGTTCTGTTTCTTTCTGCTCAGCAACAATAAGCTGAATTTTCTGGTTTACTGCTGGATTAGGATCCCTAATCTTGGCTATCAAGATTGGACACTCTTCTATAGGGTGATCATAGGCTTGCAATACTTACATGTCATACTAGGATTCTGACAGTCCCTAGTATAATGTCCTACAATTCCACAATTGTAACAAGTGATTGGTCCATGGACACAGCCAAAGCCTCCATCACGGCCAAAGCCTCCCCCACGGCCTCGTCCTATGAATCCTCCACCACGGCCATCATGATCGGGTTCATGCTGTAGTCCTGCTGCTAGACTTGGTGTCTCTGACTGGACTCTGTACAAGTCATGCTTTCTCTCTATCATGAGATCATAAGCTCGGCAATTATGTTCATCATGACCTACTGACTTGCAGAAGTTACAATATAAGTTCTTAGGGGTTTGTACATACTTCTGAAGTAAAGGGAATTCCTGTGGTCTATGCCCTCTTGTTTTGCAGAGTTCACACCATGGCCCTTGGGTCTGTATTAAGGGGTTTAGAGCCCCACTTGATAAATATTCAACAAATACTGGACAATTATCTTTAGTATGTCCCTATCCTTTACACTTTATACACCATAGTTCTTTCGCAACTTCTTTCCCTTTCTTAATCTCATGTAGCTATAATGTGAGATTGGCTAACTGGTTTTTTAGGTTTTTCATACCTGTACTAGTCTCAGCTAGAGGTGAAGCCTCTAGTTTCATTGCCATCTCCAATGCTTCATCCTATGTACGGAGTCTCTGTTGCATGAGGGGAATTCTGATATGTGGGAGTAGTGCTGCGATGAACCATTCCTTATGCTGCTCTGGCGCAAACTCAAAGCTAACCTGGTCTATAAGAGCTTTGAATTTCTGATCAAAGTCCCATACGAACACTATAGGTAACTGTTTAATGTCTTTAAGCTCTGTGATACATTGTGACTCAGACTTAGGTTTCTCAAATTCTTTGATCATGGCAGTCCTGACTTGTATGAGCATTCTGGGCTGCGCTGTTGTATACTTCATATACCATGTTAAGGCTCTATCTCTAAGTGTAGTGGCCAACTGGACAAGTTTAGTATTATCATCCTGGATCTGTTTAATGGTCCATATGGATTCACATAGGAACCAATGCTGTTTCGGGTCTTCTACCCCTATACCCTTAAAGGTAGGTAACTTCATGTCGTCCCCCATTCTGTTTCTACATGGTGGGTTCTGATTTGCTGTGTTACTGCCACTTGGTAGTGTAACTGTAGTGTGTACTATGTGTGAACTACTAGATGTAGTTCCTGCGGGATTGTTCTGAGTCCCGATCGTTTTCTATGGGGTATAAGGGTGGTAAGGGATACCGCCTACTGGTCTTTTTGTATCACTTTGGCTCTATTCTCTAGTATGGTCTGAACTGTCTTCCACGAAGGAAGATATGAAATCTACTTTATATTTCTTACCACTACGTATACATCCAATTTCATCAAAATCACTCTCAAACTCTTGTGACATTACACTTACTGAACTTATTCATATGAGAATATATCCATTACTCCTTTTTCATGTAATAACATCTTAATAGATGAATTTAAAGAGTTCAAGTACTTACCACGATATCCTTTGAAGAAGTACCTCTCGGCTTCGCTGAAACTTTTTCTTTGATCAACTACAAACTCGATAATGAAACCTTCTAGCAAAATTGCAAGCCAGAAGTCTATTGCCCATGAAATGGGATTGTCTATGCTCCTCACAGTCTGAATCAGCTCCGGTGTCCAGAAAATATTTCTTTTCTTCTTGAATATATTCTTATCAGTAAACTTTGATAACCAGTCATACAACTCGTTTGCATAGGTCGTAAAAAATATCTCATGTAGATCTGTGAAGATATCTTTTTGTAACCAGTCCTTTGTACTAAGCCTAGGACTCTTGTTTTCTATCGCAGCAAATTCTCTTTCCTTTGACCCAACCCACTGGTTGAGTTCTTCTTTAGTAGGATGCAAAAAGAACATTAGCTCTTCAATTTGTTCAAAACCGGCAACAGAACCATTTGTTGGCTCTGATTGGGCAGACCTGAGTTTACTTTACTGTACCAACAAAACCCCTAGCTCACTGGCCTTTTCGGCGAGAGACCGCAGAGCGGCCTGAAGTCTCACCCGAAGTGATCTTAGATGGGGTGGATGAAGACTCGGGTGTCTTCAATCGGGTTCTGTAGCATCCTAGGGTCTCTCAACTCTTCTTAGCCAACGGGATCTCTCTGCGAGGATGATCTCTCCTTCTAGCTGGCACTGATAGGGAGCAGACTCTTATCGCATCGCAGCTTCTATGGTGATGCGTAAGCTTACTTTTGTGCTGAGCTCCTTCCCTGCGATATCTCACATTCCAGCTCCCCCAGACGATGCGATATCGCCGTTCTACACTGTAATATGTCCTATAATGAGGCTCAATATGCGTATCAACTCTCAAGGTCCTGCAACCTCCCTCCTAAGTCTAATAACTCTGTTAACCTTCACCAAGGTGTTAAACCACTTCACTCAGACCTCTACAGTTTAACATGCTAACATCAACTACACTGAACTCGCGGAACTCATATACTAGAGTCACTTAGCGCTGTAACTATCAACTATCATGAATCAAGCACTGATAAACTCATATACAGGCTACTTGATACATTCAACTTGCGGTTAACCTTCTATGTCCTATAAATCGAAGCATAGCATACATACATTCATCAACTGATAAGCAACATTCATGTAACAGATAACAGATAGCAAACAGGTAAAACACAATCACATGAACAGTCGCACAACACACGAGTTTTACGTGGTTCACTTCCACGGGGGAAGCTACGTCCACGGGAACTGGTTTTTATATTATATCTTGAGAGAGTAAACACAATTCTGCTGCAACCTATTATGCAGCCTGAGATCTTCTGGGAAACTCCACACACACAACCGGGAGCCCTTCTCTCCTAGATCTCTTGTTCTTATTATATTGCCTTCTTACAATATACTCTTCCTCTCTCTCTCAATCGTTGTGGATTTTTCAATCCCCGCAGATTGTTACATTCATGCTCAAGGATCCAGCTATTGGTTACAGTAAAATAACTATAGACTGAATAACAGAACCAGAGCTCGACTCTCTCTCAATATCTTACAATACAATTGACTATGAGCTAACAGGCTAACTGACCCTCTGACTAGCTAGATAATTGTTTGAATAGCTACCCAACTGTCTAACCTTTTACAATACAAAATACATGCTTATATAGGCGGCCCGAAGGTCTCACCCTGTTACAACACTGTGGGCCTTTCTTAACAGTAACCCAAAAACACTAACTGTGACAGTTGGCGCATATGTACCATGGGCTGCTGCTTACTGTCACACCATAGCTTCCTACAGTCTTCCATGCTTCTCGGCGCTGATCGTGGGTATGGGCTCCGCTTCCTCTACAGTCCTCTTCTATCCTTTGTCTTCAATACCTCGGCCCATTGCTCGTTTTCCTTTATGAGGGTAGCTGAGCCCTCCTGTCTTCGCCGCTGCCTTAAGTGCAGTGGTTGAGCTCTCTCTTCTCGACCACTCGGGTACTGTTTCCTTTGACTTATTCTTCCGATATAGAATCTTTTCCTGTAGCTGTGGGGCCCTGCTCCAACAAAAAACCTGCCAAAAACAATCACAAAACACATTAGAATCATCCCCAATCATTTAAGTTCAAAAGAATGGTTTATTATTGTTTGTGCTATTAGTTTGAAATCTCCACGGCCGGCACCGCCTGTGCACCATTGGAGACAAGCGGTGGCACCACTTGTCCACTTTATTTTAGGCATGGTTCTAGTGAGGTACCGCGTATCCCACAAGGGGTATGTGCGTTGCCTATTTTCATGTTTTTAGGGCTTGCCATACAATCCAAAAACCCCATCAAAACTCAAAATGAATACTATGAAAAGAAAGAGTAGGGTTTTAGCTGTTACCTACAACTAACGGTGCTCAAATATGACAGTGGAAACTCCCGGTATCAGCTGCTAAAGATATGACTAGGAAAGTGCTCCAAATGCTCTCCACTATGGGTAAATAGTAAAATGATTTGATTTTTTACTATTTACATGACTTATATACACATTTTTAGGGTTTGATATACTATAGTTTTGATTTAAAATCACTTTTTGCTCAAAATTTATCTATTGTAATCCCTTAATGTTCGTCATGAGCACATTTAACACTTGTTTTTGAGTGGATTGCAAGATAGGAGCACCATAGCAAAAAGTTTTGGGAGTTTGTTTATGACTTTTTCGTACTTGCATAAAACGGGAAAAGTCGATGAGCATTTGTTACGACACTTTTGGTCACGCTCCTTAAACCTAGTATCAAAGGTCCGAGTCCATTTATGATTCTTTCCAGGATTGTAGAAATTGACATTGTGTAAAGAAATCTCATGGAGTCCTCTTTAAACTCTTTTTAGGCTCCCTAAATACAAAAAGATTGTCAAGCGATCTTGTCTTATTCATGCTCGTTAAAGAATTTGAAGAGTCATCTCTCCGACGGTAGGTTATCTCTTTTTCGGTTCGGATAGACTATTTATGAAAAAGGAACACTCCAGCCAATCATGAATGGAAGAGTTTTCTAAGGTATGATTTTACACTTTTTCGGGCCTTAGAGACTAAATCATACGAAAAAGGACCCCTCTGGATTCTTCTTCCATAATTGTTCAGACTCTCTAAACATGAACAATACCAAGTTTTCTTTCATTGGACTCGTTAAATTAAACATTGAGAGACCCGTTTTGGGAACGAACCCCTCCTCTCTCAGGTTTGTAAAACATATGAGTTTGGACTTGTCTTTCGAAAATCTATATCGAGTGTTTGTTACCCTCTTTGAACTCGTAAAAATGAAAAGAGGCACTCATCGATCATGATGGGGAAAATGGGAAGGGTATCATTTTGCAAATAAATGGAAGTAGTTTGTCGTTACCTTTGAACATGGCACTTGTCTGCATATCATGTCAGTCAATTGGGTATTCAGTTGATCTCTGTGATGATCCACTTTCATGAGTCATGCTACTCCTTTGAGTCTTTCAAAACAATGCATTGTCCACTATCGTATTGTGTGTTTTTCCCGTCTAGTCATGCTTCCAAGTCTTGTGTCGTGCCTCCCGATATTCAAAGGGAATTTGAAGAAGTCTTACCTCTGTAGTCAACATAGTCTTTGTGTTAGTACTTTTGAGTCAGTCCTATGGTTACTACATTCAAATCATTCCAAAACTATGTTTCGAGTTTCGTGTCATCGATGTGGGACTCATCATGGCCCTCCTTCGACGAGACTATTCCCCTCGACATCAGCTCATCATCCGGGAAATAGTCTTAGAAACAATACCTAGTACCTTGAGATCTGTATGCATTAATGACATATTCTCTCACTCTTGACATAGGTTCGCATCATTGACCTTTGATCGATATAATCGACCGAGTGTTTGACATCATGACATCTATTCACACTCAGTAGATTGTACTAGTGTACCTTGGGAATCATTGACATCATTGGTGATATCCCTCACACTTGTTAACGGTTCACATCATTAGCCGATAATCAAGTGTTACGGAGAGAAATTCCTATGGCTTGGGGTACCACAATAGATAGATTGACTCTAGAAATCAATCCTTTCCAATATGCAATAGGAATTAACTATCTAACCCTAAAGGATCAGACCTCATACCTTATTCCGGGCGGTTGAAGTAGATCCCTGTTGAGATTTCCAACTTCATCTTGAATTGATAAATCACTTCCTCAACAACAAGTAAACAAGGAAAACATACTATATATATTGGTGTTAGATCTATTCTAGCATATATAATCAACAATGTATAAGCATTTGAAATCATCCATGGATAAAATATTC
Organism: Pseudotsuga menziesii; assembly: GCA_001517045.1. Classification (NCBI taxonomy): domain Eukaryota; kingdom Viridiplantae; phylum Streptophyta; class Pinopsida; order Pinales; family Pinaceae; genus Pseudotsuga; species Pseudotsuga menziesii. The sequence goes on along the minus strand of LPNX010092508.1, from coordinate 279,237 downwards.
ATTGAAACATACATTATTCGATAGGAAAAGATATTTCTATTAATATAAAATCAGAGATTACAATGAATACAACCTCTGTCGGCACGTCTGTGAATTGGAGAAACTGAATCCCCCACTTGGGCCTCCACCACCTCAATCCTCCATCTCTCGATAGAAAGCAAAGGAAAGATTGAGAAGAACAAAAAAGTGCTCCAAGGGACAAAGGGATGTAGACTCAAGCACAAGGTCCAACAACAATGGACTATAGTTTCTTTGCTGTCAATTCTCTCTTCTACCTTCAATGTACCAAAGAGTTCCTTATATAGATTTTCAAAGCGGTAATGAAAGGTTGAATCTGAGCGATCTCAAGGCATATGGAAGGCTAGGAGTCAAGTGAGTCGGATCCATGTCAAGGAAAATTCCAAAAAGATTTGGATTATGCACACATCCCGATGTACACGGTTTTAGGGGTCAAACTAGCGTATATACATGATTATAGGTTTAAAAGTCACATGTACTAATTTTCACATGCTTTTAGGGATGGTCAAGGAAATATCAAAGGACAAAAAATGGTCCAAGGGGTTTAAGGAGTCTGCAGAGGGACAGGGGAAGGCCATACAAGTGTGATTCACCTGGAGTGGTAAAATCAGCTATAACAGATGCCCCCTAATGTGTGAGGTTAGAGGGGTCATACGATGGCCGAAATACATTATAAGTCCATCCCAGAAGTGGAGTAATGAAGGATCCCAAATGGAATACTAGCCACCCAATCAGCATAGTACAATGATACAACTCTGCACATAACTATAAATACATATAGCACTCCCGGATACGTAAGAGTATAATGGCCATGAATAGGCATGATACAAGATATCACATAAGTGGTCATCGCCACGTACAATATACATAGATTGGAATCTCCATGATGAAGATATACAAAGGACCATGATCTCCATAATGGCTGAAGATATATAATGTATCAAGATCTCCATAATGGCTGGAAATGTCTGACATATACTGGAATCAAGTCATGAGAGTTGAAATCTCATGAACACTGGCATGATCAAAGAGGTAGCATATAAGAGATACCACCAATCTAGAAGGTCTTCTACACAAAACGCTACGAGTACATGTCCTACTATGTGAATATAGGTGTCGAGTTCGAACATAGTAGTCCATCGTCTGATTACCGGTCATTGATGTATACCGTTAACAGACGCGAGATCACCCACCGATAATGAAAATGGGAATCAAGGTACTAGAGTGCAAACTAACAAGTGTGAATAAATGTGTTGAAGTCAAACACTTGAGAGGATCCATCGATCATGGGACATTGATGTATTCCCAAAGACTGTCAATGGCGAGAGAACTTGCCACTAATGACTGTAAGTCTCAAGGCACTCAAAAATGACTCTAGATTCCAATCCCAGAATAAACGATCTGAAGTCAATGGGATGAAATCCACTGGAAGGAGGGCATTAAGGCATCCCCCATCATCCAACATGAGGTACTTAGCAAAGCTATATGATGTGGAAGGACTCGATCATAAGGTGCACGAACCAGTAACTGTACCGGTAATGGCCGACATGCAAAGTAAAGATAACCGAGGAATGACCAACTCAGGTTTCAACTTCCTTCGAACAAGAGCATAACGACGTATGGTGAATTACATAAAGGCAACATAGACTCGATATACAAAACTGGGACATCTCTGCGACACAGGAGGCATCGACAGAGGCTCCATGGGGATTGGAAGCTTAACCAGTCGATGGAGATAAACTCAGAGAAATGAGTACAGCTCCTAAAGTCAAACTATAAACTGAACCAATGGATGTGATATATAGTGCTCTGTTCAAAGACAACATGACTCGATAGCTACCAAAGATAACATCTTTCCTTGTCCTACTTTTTGGTTTTTTGATTTTTTTTGGACTTTTTCAAATATTTAAGAAGCTTGAAAAAGAATAAAACTGCTTTATAGTTACAGACTAGGAGGAGATGAGTGTCATAGGGGAAAACAAACTAGTTCCAAGTAGTGGAACATACCTATGCTCAATGCAAGGATACATGTGTAGGATAACGACACTCGGGGGAAAATCCCCTCCCTGTAAAAATAGGGAATCAAGCTGCAAAGGATATATAAAATGGATCTGCATGGCTAGACATGAGATAAGCACAGGCTATATGGCTGAAACTCAATGTCAGGGAAGCCAACGTAAAGCTCAATAAGGCAAGAAAAGCTCATGATAATGCAATTACAACTTGACATGGGGGATTCCTGAGGGAAATAGGCCAGCAAAAGATCAAGAAGAGTATGAGTCTCTTGCGAAATGTAATGGTGACACTATACAAAGGACTCCCAGACCTAAGAGAGGACTCAAAGCATGGGTACCAAATGCAAAGGGGAGCTAACTAGGACACCCATGTATAGGAAATCAATACCATTCACATAGTACCACTTCTAGCAACAGCATGAAGGTTCTGTGATACCATGGAATGGGTTCGTACCTAAGGTTAAGATGGAATGGTCATAAGGCAATGCATAAGTGCAAGCAGATGTGACATCCTAACCTATATTCCAGTTCAGATATAACACCTATGATAGGAACAAATGGGTTGAAACCTTAGAGAGAGTGTACAAAAATTGGATGCTACATGACAACCATATTAGTCCAAAACAACCCAAAATAGTCAATAAAGAATACAAACTATAGGGAATAGGCAGGAATGATCATGAAAAATAAATTCAAAGGTGGACGATGGGCCATAAAAAGGAATGTAAAGTGTAGACCCAACGTTCACATATCCACTACCACCCCCGTGAGGGTGACCACTAGTGTAAAGACCAAGCGAAGGGAATAAAAATCCTCCATAAATGGAGTAGAGGATGGAATATTACCATTCTCAAATCTATGAGCATGGTAAGGGGCTGTGATGCCCCCAAGTCTGACACTAGGGTCCGTACTAGGACCAAGGATGGGTGATAGGATACCAGGCATGCCAAAAATAAAAGGACCCGAACTCAAGAGAGCATAAATATACTCAAGTAACCGCGATACCAAAGGCCAACTAGCGCACAAAGATCACACTCCTAAGAAAATATATAGCCAAAATACAAGCAAAAAAATGGGAGGATATGTGAGCTCCTGAATGTAGCAGGTATGTCTCTCCTGGAAGGGGCTCGAAACTCTCATACACTACAAGCGGAGGTACGTAACCAATTATAGTGGCCCTCAGCTTCAATGCATAAAGCGACTATGCTGTCTGACCTCTACCTGGCTAGGACACTCACAGAATAACCTCTACAAGTACCCCCTCGATAACCTAGGTAAGGCAACTAAGGTCACCCCAATATAACCAATGCTCAAGCAGATAGTCGCAGGAGGGATCGACCGTATGGGTAGGGTGGCAAAGCCCGAAAATCTCAAAAGAGCCCCCAGATATGAATACAATCCTGGAAATATCTCCGGTTCTACTCAATTATGACTAGGGGTCATCCCAATCAATAACCACTCACACTTCCTCGTGCTTAACTCTCTTTTGAGAGGAGGATCCTAAGAAACACTGGTTATACCAAGGAATTTCACACACTCACCTGGATAGACACATACATGTTGTTGTTTAGTGGTCTTGGAGAATTTACTCACAATGAACTCTTCAAAGACCCTAAAACCTAATCTTGTTGGTGAACCCTATCAAATAAAATAGTGTAGTTCATTTTAATTAAGCGTTGATTTTAATTGGCTTTATTACTCAAAAGAGGTATATGGCCGTGCAACTAATGGCGTTATGACACAACATCAAGTAAAATGCACACCTAACAATCAATGCAAATGCATTGTGTCCATGAAAAGAAGGGTATTCTACTACGTGAAATGCACAATCTTCTTCAAATGATAAATTCAATCTTTCCTATATGAAATCCTGACTAATACTTCAAAGCAAATCTAGTGCAAGTACTATGCAAAATGCAATGTGCAATGCATGATAAGCAATTATTTTTGGATTTTTTGAAATAAAAATGAGATATAAAAGCAAAAGAATGGCTCTACAACCCCCAGACTCTGCAAGCACACTCAAGAAGCACTCGAGCAAAGTACTAAGGTAAAAGAAATCTAATGCACTAATCCCAAAACAAAAAATCGAAAATGCAATGACAAGAACATTCTTTAAAAAAGGAAATTTTACCCTGAAAAAACGTCTCTGGTCAGAAACAGAGGTGTATACAGACTTTGGTAGTATCAAAGGAGACTCAGCAATCATCAAAATTCACCCAGCAACCATCCAAATTCCTCTAAAAGGAAAAAATAAGGGCATAGGCGACTGTTTTCAGTAAACCCGCGTGTGTACACAAAAATAACAGTTAAACCCGCGTATATACACGACTATGAGTTAAAAACTCACGTATAGGAAGAAAGGTGCATAAAAATAAAGGCAAACAAACAAGTTGAGACAAACTTCACACCAACCAGACACTACCAAGAAAAAATGACCCCAGACCCGACACAGAAACAAGAGAAAAAGAGCAATTCAAAGTCATTGAATGCCGATAGAAAACCCCCAAAGGACAACTACTAGGAACAACTCAGCGTAGTCGCCAATTCTTTTATAGAGAGAAATTCCTATGGCTTGGGGTACCACAACAAATAGCTTGACTCCATAAATCAATCCTTTCCAATATGCAATAGAAATTAACTATCTAACCCTAAAGGATCAGACCTCATACCTTATTCTGGACGGTTGAAGTAGATCCCCGTTGAGCTTTCCAAGTTCAGCTTGAATTGATAAATCACTTCCTCAACAACAAGTAAAAAAGACAAGCATACTATATATATTGGTGTTAGATCTATTCTAGCATATATAATCAACAATGTATAAGCATTTGAAATCATCCATGGATAAAATATTCATTCAAACATACATTATTGGATAGGAAAAGATATTTCTGTTAATATAAAATCAGAGATTACAATGAATACAACCTCTGTCAGCACGTCTGCGAATTGGAGAAACTGAATCCCCCACTTGGGCCTCCACCACCTCAATCCTCCATCTCTCAATAGCAAGCTCACAAGCAAAGGCAAGCTTGGGAAGAACAAAAAAGTTCTCCAAGGGACAAATGGATGCAGACTCAAGCACAAGTTTCGGCAACAATGGACTATAGTTTCTTTGCTCTCAATTCTCTCTTCTGCCTTCAATGTACCAAAGAGTTCCTTATATAGATTTTCAAAGGGGTTATAAAGGTCAAATCCGAGTGATCTCAAGGCATATTTAAGGCCAGGAGTCAAGTGAGTTAGATCCATGTCAAGGAAAACTACAAAAGGATTTGGATTATGCACACATCCCGATGTACACAATTTTAGGGCTCAAACCCATGTATATACACGATTATAGGTTTAAAAGTCGCGTGTATTAATTTTCACATGCTTTTAGGGATGGTCAAGGAAACATCAAAGGACAAAAAATGGTCCAAGGGGTCTAAGGAGTTTGCAGAGGGACAGGGGAAGGCCATACAAGTGTGATTCACCTAGAGTGGTAAAATTGGCTCTAACATCAAGTGGTTTCTACCATGTTCGACTTCAGATCATTGTAATCACATGGATAGAATAGTACTTTGTGAAAAATGAGACGAAGACCCTGGGTATTTATTTAATTCACTCATTGCTTTTCCCCCATGTTGCGATGGATTTTTGTATATCTAGCATGGATCCACATTTGTATGGTCATGGCTATGCTCAAATATGCAGTTGTATGACATAGATCTATGTTGTATGTTTGGTAGCTATGTCCAAGTTTGAGTCCTTTGTCACATGGATTTATGCTATATTCTAGTAGCCATGCTTGTTTATTCCTCCCATGGATCTGCCTTGTATTTGTCTGCAGCCATGAGTTGGTTACTTGTGTCTATGAGTAAAAAATATTGATGTACTACAGATGCCTACTTGACGACATGCTCTGATCGAGCTGACATTTTCACCTCGTAGCAACGACTTGTTCTCTCAAAGCTCTCGTTTATCATATTCCTCTAAGACTCATGCTTTGGGGGGCATCCTGTTATACCAAAATCCTATCACCGCCATGTGATAAGACCTTTGACTTACATGCTTGCCCATAATCCCAGCACTTGGAGTGGAAACCCATGTTGTTTGTCAATATTTTATGAAAATACTCAGCATCGCGCTTTCCTAGTTATCCAAGAGCGATACCTTCTTCGCACCGCCTGTATATTTTTTACCATAAGCGGTGCCACCACTTATAGCCTTTGGTCCATAAGCATTTTTAATCTGAACTACTCTGTCATAAGAGGAAAAATGCAGTACCCTGGGTAAAATAAGAAAAAAGAGAGGTTTCTCGAGGCTTCTAGATCATGAGCCTTGTGTCCTCTCTTATCCCTAACATTGTGGGTCAGTTGAGCTCGAGATCTCCCATCACAGGATCTTAGAGGCCACCTCATCCACAAATCTCTCAACCATTCCTATCCTTTGAGCCTTATAAATACAAGCTCATGTTCATCGTTGAGGGGAGAACCATAGAGGTATTGTTATGCTATTGGATTGACCACTTGGCCCAAGCTATTGGAGAGCATAGAGAGCAAAGTTGGAGCTTATGGGGATAAAGTGTTGGTTTCATGGATATGCATGTCGACACTAAGGCTTAATTGGTTGTAAACTTCTCCATTCATCTTAATGCAAAGCTTATTTTCATCCCACATTACTGTTGTTGTTGATTTCACATGTAAATGTTCTTGGATTCCTTAGTCACTGACATGCATGAATAAATTATGTTCTGGTAGCTTTGATTTGTTTGCATGTTTAATCTGATTGCAGGTACATAGGTCTACTATCGAAGTGGCATTCTAGGTATCTATGACATCCAAGGGGGGTCTTCATCCATTGTCATTCATTTGTTCTGGATCTGAACCAGTCAGACCAGAGGAACAGCTTCTGTCCGCAGAAGGTGAAATATTCCTGCTTACAACAGCCATTAAAATCAATGCTTAATTAAAATGAACTACACATTTTTATTTTATAGGGTTCACTAACAAGATTAGGATTTACAGTCTTGGAATAGTTCATTGTGAGTCAATTCTCCAAGACTACTAAACAAAAACAATAAGGTGTCTCTCCAGGTGAGGGTGAGAAATCCTTGGTATAATTAGTGTTTCTAAGGATGCTCCTCTTACACAGGAGTTAAGCATGAGGAAACCCATGCAATTATGATTTGGATGACCCTTGGTCACTTTATGTGAGCATCGAAGATATTTCCAGGATCATATTCGTATATGGGGGCCTTTGAGGTATCGATTGGTGCACCCTTGGGGTACCAGTTGTGCTTTCAGGATTCGGGCTTTGCTACCCTACCCATACGATCGATCCAGCCTACAAATTTCCACCTGAGGATTGGTTATATTTGGGTGAACTTAGTTTCCTTACCTAGGTATCACATGGGGTACTTAAAGAGGTTATTTGGTAGGTGTCCTGGCCAGGTAGGGGTTGAAAAACATAGTCTATTTATGCGTTGAAGCTAAGGGCCACTATAATTGGTTACGAATCTCTACCTCTAGTGTATGGGAGTCTCAAGCCTCTCCTAGGTGAGGAATACTTGATTCATTCAGGAGCTCAGATATCCTCCCCTCAGTTTGCTTGTCTTTTGGCTCTAGATTTTCTTAGGAGTGTGCTCTATGTACGCTATATTGCTTAGGGATGCGTAGTTAGATTGAGTTTTTTTCTCTTTTTTGAGTCATTGTGGATCTGGGTGTGACACTCTGTTGTTCTTGTTGTTTAGTAGAACTTATGCCTTCTATGTCTCCTCCTCCATTGGGAGAGAGAACAAGAAATTCCATGGAGACTTACTCTCACTTTGATTCATGCACCATGAGCTACCATGAGCCTAAGATCTCGGAGATCCCTTATCTTCCTCCTCCTGTATTGGAGGTTGAACCTTCAAGCACATATGGGACTCCAATGGGGTCCGACCATTCGATGGTTGGGACATTGCGTGATGATCCTTCACAATTTTTGGGCTACATGAAAACAAACCACTGGTATTGGTCACGTAGTCCGAACCATGAGACTCAACATACACCCACTAGCACTAGCACAATAAGGTATGGCATGTCAGACCTTCCTAAGACTATTCTGGCACCCAATGTTGGATTAGGTGTTGACCATGGTGTTCCTCCTAGGGGGCCATCCATTCCTTTCCAGGAAGGGAGGTTTGGTAGCACTATTCATATTACACCTTCCATCCCTGTGGTGGAGGATTCCTCACACATGCATCCTAGGCATAGCACTGTCCTTCCCATTTGGGGGATTGATCCTAGACATGTGAATATTTGGGGCACAAGTTACATCCCTTCCCTTATTCCATTGTCTTCAACACTAGTTCCTTCAAATGCAGTTTTTGATGACACATTCTCCTCCTAACTCACATGGTTCTTTGGGCCAGATTTTTATCGTTAGTCATGTTCATCTCGTGTCTGGTCACACCATAGTGTCACAAGGCCAAGTGCCTACTTATGTGTCAACTAGGTATGTGCCATCTTATAGACAAAATTATGGACCATGTCATGGACCATCTTATGGACAATCTTATGGATCAACTTATGGACCATCCTATGGAGCGTCTTATGGACAAACCTATACACCTTATGGGTCTGGTATCAACCCGCTTATTAGTATCCTAACTATGGCTTCGAAGTACCCTAGACTCAAGGTACTTGAAAATAAAACACACTACCCTAAATGGGTCAAATGGGAGTGGGCTACTATCCCACTGGCCAAGGACATGGTGTCTATAGAAATCAAATCTATGTGAACCAACCCTATCAAGGAGCATGGAATCAAATGGCTCAGCCTAGGCTACCTTTCCTTGAAGTGTTGAACTTACCTGACTTGTCGATATTGACAAATGCTCATGTGTCTCACGACTCGGCATGGTTGGTCGTTCCCTCCAATCTTCCTTCAAACATTCCAAAGTTCAAAGGTAAGGTTGTTGACGATCCTGGTGAGCATGTCATGAAATTCCAATTTTGTTGCTCTTTGAACTCCTTGAATCACAATTCGGTTCATTTAATTATATTTCAATGCACCCTTACAGGGCCTGTAGTGAAGTGGTACATAGAGTTTACTTGGGGAACTTATAAATCATTTAATGACCTAGCTATGACCTTCCTCAATCACTTTTAGCTACCCATACGTTACGATGCCAGTACTAAACTATTGTCGATATTTCAGCAGGACAAAGACATGCATATATTTGATCACATTCAAGAGTGGTGTAGACAGAAGATATTGATTAAGAACTTTATACCACCAAAGTTCCTTTTGGAATGGTTCCTCAAGCCTATATTACCTTACATAGCGAAGGATGTTTCCATATCCAAAGTGAAAAATGAGGAACAAGCTATCTTTAGAGCTCAGTAATTGGATTTGATTTATGCTCAATCTGGGATCTTGTATAATATCACACCGAACACACCTAGATCCAATTTCAACCTGTAGTTTAAAACTGGGCCACATGCCGATGGAATTGTTGGCTCCGCAAGTACCAATCCCATAAGCTCGGTTACAAACCAAATGAATAATTTTTCTATTAAACAACCTGCATCGGGACAAACTACAACTTCGTCTCATCCTACCCAAATAGTGGATGTACTTTCAGTGCAATCCTCGAACTAGAAAGGTAACCAGCAACTTGGATGAAATAAAAAGAAAGGTAAAAACAATCAAAAGGGTGGGAATAGGAATGAAAATGATAATAATGACAAGAACAACAACAATAATGTTGGGGGGACAAGAAACCTAAGAATAAGGTTAAATTTCCTTGTAATATTTGTGGAGATGATCACCTCACTCACTTGTGCCCTCAGATAGAAGATGCCTCGAATTTCATCGTACAGAGCCCAGCTGCGTTGACAAATCCTTTACCACAAAACCAGAATATGAACTCAAGGAACATGGATCCTGGTGGTGCTTCTAGTGGGACTGCAAACCCATCGACCACTGTTAGTGGTCATGGTTGCATTAATATGGTGTCTGCAAAAAATGTTGTGACTCATTCTAAATATTATGGTACGTCATGACCAGACCTAGGAAAAGAACCTGCTCCACCTGAGAGCCCTTTGCATATTGAAAAATCTAGTGATAAGCCTAAGCCTCAACCTCACATTCCTAAGGGAGTATTGAAGCATTTCAGGCACAATCCTAATGACCAAGCCTCCCAGAAATATTCTATCATCAAGGATTTGGGCCAGAATCCTTGTGCGATGTCCTCTTTAGAAGTTCTTCAAACTTGTCCTCCACAAAGGAAAGCCTTTTTTTCTGCTGTTGGGTTGGATGATGGAAGGTCTCCTTCGGTGATCAATTGTGAAACTCATGGAGTCCTACCTCACTTGCCTTACTATGTGTCCCTTTTGGTTCATTTAGAGTGTCTAAACAATACCATAAAGCGCACTATTATTGACGAGGGTGCCGTGGATTCTGTGATGTCTTTGTCATGTTGGAAGGGGTTGGGTTCTCCTATGTTTTATAATTCGAGCACCATGTCAAATACATTTGATCGGAGATCATTTCAGCCACACACAATTCTTCCTTCCCTTGAGGTCCAATTGGGAGAGAATACCATTGCAATCAAGGTCGAGGTGGTTGATACGTCCCTTCACTATAATCTTTTACTCAGTAGGAACTGGATTTACAATATGCAAGAGGTCACATCGTCACTCTTTTGAGTTGTTTGTTTTCCTTTGGATGGGAATATTTTGATGATCGATCAAATATCCTTTGATAAGTCTAGTCCGAAAGCATCATCGTGAGATTCTATCCCAGTTATCGATCATTCTTGGTCGGAAACTGAGAATGTTGGTGTGGGAATGTATCTCTCGCAAATGGGAACTTTTAGTTGTGTCGCGCCCATTCTTATGATCAGTGCTAGTCTTGGTAAGGATTCAATGTCATTAATTTCGGTTCCTTTTTGCATTTCACATATGGAGGATCCCTGGACTCTTCCTTCTCTGAGCACTTCGGGTGAATTTTCTATACCTTCTAAGATGGACATGCTGTTGTCTAAGGATATGGTGGCTTATCAAGATAGTCTTGATTCAGTTGTAGAGTCTAGTCATTCCTCTTCGTGGATGGAGGATGAGGACCCTTATGCATTTCTTGTTTAGGCAGTGTCGTCATCTCACTCATAGGACTACCTTGATGACATATTTCCATTAGATGAGGATATTCTCGAGGATATGTTTGGGTTAGAACAACTTTCTGGAGAGTTGCATCATAGATCTTATTTTCTACCTAAGCTTGATGACTTTAAGGAAGTATTTAGTGATAAAATTGGTATGCCTATGGTCCCATTAGGTTACCTCACAAGTATGTTGAAGGGAACATGGATAAATTGTCACCAACTATACCTATCAATATTTCTTGTGTTCCTAGAAAGATTGAAAATGTGTACATTGGGGCATATTGTCCCCCCCATGAGATTAGAGAGTAGACCGAGATTTTTAAATAATTTCGAGATTTGTTTGGTTAGTCATATGAATAAATGTTGGGAATCTACCCTTGCATTGTCGAGAATGAAATCAAAACCTATCCGGATGCTAAACCTGTTCGACAAAGTTTGTGTGCAATGTATCCTAGGAAAGTGTTAACACCATTATTTAGCAGGGAAGCAAAGAGACCATGGTGAAAAGAAAATAATGGTCACTTGTCAAAACTTTGGTTTAAATTTATAGTATAAGAGTAAGACAAAGGGCTTGTAAGTGGTGAAATGTCATGGGATCAAACGATGCAGAGCAGAAAAGTGGAAGATCAACGGCCCGTATTATGTTCACTCTCTAAAAGATGCGAGGATGATAAGTATATGTAGGCGTTTAATGCAATATAGAGATCAACGGTCATTGATCCAATTTGATGAGATCTACGGTGTGTGTGAATTCTTCCTTGTGAACCTGCGCATTAGTTAAAACAAAGGAACCCGACAGAATTGAGTACGTTCCATTTGATCTGATGGCGGAGAAATAAGGCAGATTACATCGACGATTGTGGATAAATCCGGAGTGGAGACTTGCACGTTGGTTAAGACCAGGATGCTCGGCAGAATTGGGTACACGTCACTCAATCCAATGGCTGAAAAAAAAAGGTAAAATAAATCTACGGTCACTGATGAATCCGAAGCGGGAAGTTGCACGGTAGTTAGAAAGAAAGGGTGGTTGCAGAATATAAATCACTGTACACATGGTCAATCGTGGTGCAATCCGGAGGCGAAAGTGGTTTAATGGAAACTGCCAAAGGGATGCTCTGGAGTGGGGTCCTATAAAAGCAAAGTTGACTTGTCCCATGATTATTTTATTGGTGCCAGACGAGTGAAAAAGACCTGTGGATTCGTCAACCTTTCGACTGTCAATTTCGAACGCATGCAGCCGCAGTACACAGGTAAGGCTTAAACGCCCATAATTCATCCATATAATTGCCATTATCAATTGAATTATGGACCAAGAGAAGGAATTGCAAGGGTCTAGTTGTATTATAGATGACAGGGAAGATTATTTAGTTGATAGGGACAGAGGTGTGTGCGACCCTTTTCTGTCCATAGGAAGCGTATCAGTCAGTAAAGAAAGGTTGTGGCACTACAATTCACAAGGAAATGATGTCTTGAATGTCTGTAAATCCTTTTTATATTATTTTTCTCTCAAACAAACGCTGCATTTTCCAGAATTCGTAGAGTGGTGCGTGGTCAATTATTCCCCTTCTCAAAGAGTCATTGTGAGTTAGTCTACTTCTCGAATACTCTGTAAAATCAATGCCAAAGTCGTCCGCGAAAATTTAAACCTGCCCGACAATTACCATGACAACCGTGAACCTGTAAATGAGTCTATTCTTGCTGAATTGTACAAAAGTTGTATCTCTGAAGTCCGTTGCAAATTCTTGTCTAGTATTTTGAAAGAGGATCAGTCTTTAGACGGTCTTTTCCTACCTTACCATGTTCATATTTTTAAAAATGAAGTTCAATTAGTGGTATCCCTAGTCTGTCAAATTTTGGGTCTTGACGATGATTGTTGCGTAAATGAAGTCATCCTTGGTTTTTTTTTTTAAATGAGTTCATTTGGTTCGGAGTCTCAATCAGTTCTTGTGTTCAGTCTAGATGAGTACTTGGCAGAAGCAATACACCTTCAGTTAAGTGAATTCCTGAAGGTCAGGTTCTTTAAATTTCAAACTTACTTGTTGAACATGTTGTTGTGTTCAAATGTCACTGAATTACAGTTTTTGAGTACCATCTTCTCTTCTGATTTACCCAAGTAGATCAGCATGTTTGAGTTTGCTAATTCAATCATGTCAGAGATGTATAAAATGTTGTTCGATGAAATGTTGCCCCGTGTGTTAGAAGATATGAAATGTATGACAGTCCTTACATGAGGATCGAGTCGGAGACTGGTTCCTGCATAATGATTGTACTGTTTTGAGGATATATGGATTCACTGGGGAACCATATAAGTTACCTGCTTTCCTCAGTCCCAGAGTTTTTACATTGGAGTTCATGAGGCAAAGGTTTCTCTCAGAGGAAGAACATTTTGGGGCCTTTAAAAAATCTTCAAATATCAAATTCCCTCTCAAGGTTGGCTCTTTTATTTTAAAAAATAAAGGTGCCTTAGTGTTTATTGAAAAGTTATTGGGAAGCATGGAATTTCAAAAAGATCCAAAGGCAAATTATGATCCTCACCACATAATTTCCCTAAGGAAGCAGGCCAACAAAAACAAACCATTTGAACACCAGTTTATTGAAGGATTGAATGAAACAACAAATTTGTTGTAGTTTATGGAAATTCAAGGGTTCGATGGAGATGTAAGTACTTTACCAGCTACAGTATCACAAGTGACAGAGGGTCCTAATGTTTTGATTAGAAGGAGTCTGCCTGAAATTGAAAGCATGGAAGTGGATGAAGATGGATTACATAAAAATGCAAGATTGTTACAAGTTGGTGGAGTTCCAAGTGAAGAGATTTCTGATGATTTCAAGAAAGTTGCTTTAGTCCCAACGAAGTCTGTACAAGTAAACCAATTTTCTTTTAAAAGTGTGGATAATTCAGAATTAAGTCCGATTTTCAAATCCAAAGAGGAGGTCAAAGCCAATTATATGGAAAAGAGAAAGCAGTCTCTGGAAGATACAAGGAATTTACTCCCACGAGTAAGGAGTTAAGCAATCCAAAAACCTCCTTGACTTCTGCCCAAGAAACAGAAAGAAATACCTTCAAATTGGCCATGGTTAATGAGAAAAAGATGGCAGAGATGGAAGTAAGGTTGGATAAGATTAGTGTACCCGACAAGATATAGGTACACAAGCAAACAAGTGACATTATTTATTCAGACCTATTGCAAGCTATGATGAGAATCAATAAGCTACAAATTTTGGTAGATAAGTTAGAGGTTCAAGTAAAACATGAAAAAGTTGAAAATAAGGCCAATGCCATCCAAATTAAAAAGATACAAGAAGATATTATTAGTTCAGGAAATGAAAGAGATAACACCCAAGCTGTCAGAAGAATGTTGGAAGAAAAGGACAATGCTCTCCAAGTTTTGAAGAAAATATTGAAGATCCCAGGCTCAGAACATGTTCAATCATCCAAATTATTGGCACTGCAAGAAGAGAAGGACAATATGTAGCATGAGATTATGGAACATAAAGGAAAAGTTGTCAAGTTACAAGAGGAAAAGGACAGATGGGAAGCTTAACGGAGTAAACTGATATCTCAAATTGCCTTGCTGAAAAGGGACCAAAATGAGGAAAAGGAAATCATGGAAGAATTGATGAGTCAGACTCCTATTGATGAGGACCTGTCTATTGTAAATATTGATAAACCATTGAATGACTTTTCTGCGGATGACTTGTCAATACCTATGACCCAGTTCAGCTTAAAGGATGAAGAAATAAAAGAGTTAAAGGCGGAGAATGAAAAGATCAAGTCCAAGTTAGCCAAAATGAATGAAAGTAAAAACAAAATATTGCAAGACAGAAGCCAGTTACAAAATAAGTTCAATGAATTGAAGGAGAGAAACATAGGTAAGGGTCCCCTGCAGGGGGCAAAGCACATAATTTGGGACACCCTATCTGTAGAAGTTACAAAATTCAGACACTATTTGAACTTTGTTGATGACCAATGCATATTGATCAATTTGGCCAACCAGAGACTAAAATTGGTAAATGAAACTATGGATAGAAAGCCCCTCGCCACAGCCCAGAACGCATTGAACTTTTTAAATTTATTGATGTACCAGAAGTTACATGATATGGGAATAAAAGATAGGATATCAATAGTATTATGGGCTTAAATTTTTATCCACAAGAATCATTTAATGAAGACGGTCCAGGAAAAAGCTGAGGAAATCGTTTCACAGGTTAATAACTTCAAGTAGGTTTTCAAAGAGCTATTTGAGGACGACCTCCCTTCCTTTTGGGATGAAGAGGGACAAATTTTTTCTCAAGAGCACTATCACAGCTTGTTAGTTCAAAGCCACATGGATCATTCCAAATTTGATGATTTGGAAAAGGGCCTAACAGGGAAAGTTATTGTGGACAAACTGACATAGGATTTTGAAATCTTGCAAAAGTTCCTAATTATTAGGAAAGGATTGCCCAAGGTATCCTATGAAGCTTACATGGAGCTGCAAGTGTCAATTCGATAAATGATGGAATGTGATACCCCAAGCATGGAGCAGTGGAAAGCCATAGAAAGGTTTGGAAAGACAAAATACATCCTTCATCCCTAGAGACAGGTGTTACGCGCCAAGGAGCTGATTGGACGAGGACATGCTACCAAGTTGATTTTAGCTTAATGATTTGTTAGGATTGAAGCTGTAGTTTATTCCTAAAAGTTAGGAATTTAGTTACAAGACTTTAATTAAGCCGATCATTCAGTTATGAATCTTCTTGGAAGATCAAATTATTTGATGTATATGTTTGCATCTATTTTATGAGATGGGGGTTGGAACCCATCCGGTTGTTGAAGGTTTTGAAAGACATATTATTTTTGAATAACAGAGCGAATGCATAAGAATTATCTAAGATTCCTGTGTCATTTCCATTACATTCCGTATTTCTTTCCTTATGTGATTGTGTTTTCCAGTGTAACACTTCATTCTGTTTTTCTTCGTATCTGAAACATAGTATTGGATGGTTAGAATTCATAATGTTTATGCTTTGATCATCATTTTAGATATTTTATACATTCTTCTACTAAAGTTAATATAGAACTCATCTTTGATGCTCTGTATTAATGGGTTGTTCATCTTCTCTTCTATCCCACCTGAACTAAATGAATGACTGTGATGAAATGGTTACGTTGCCTTTGATAAATCTCATGTATATGTCTTTGTGATATTTTTATTTTTATGTGACTCCATGCCCAATGGTTATGTGTTGTTTCAACCATCTATACAAATATTTGGATGTTAATTATATCTGGTCTCGTTAAATCTGTATTGATAGATCCGTCTCTGGAAGAAAAGCCAGTTTCTTTCTCAAGTGGTTTTGCTGTTACCTTGGGATTTACCTTTACAACCTTGGGTACATTCTGAGTGCTAACAGAAAGAACCCGCTATTAAGGCTGAGATAGAGAAGTTACTCAAAGATGGCTTCATCTATCCTATTCCCTTGACGGAGTGGGTGTCAAATCCCAATCTGGTGGATAAGAAGCAGGGAACCATTTGTTTATGCACCGATTTTAGAGATTTGAATCGTGCCTGTCCTAAGAATAACTTCCCCACACCCTTTATTGATCAAATTTTGGATGAGTGTGTGGGGAACAAAGTTTTCTCCTTTATGGATGGCTTTTCTAGATATAATTAGATTCATATTAAACTCGAGGACCAACATAAGACTTATTTCATTTGTCCTTGGAGTACTTTTGTGTACCAGAATATGCCCTTCGGCCTTAAATACGCTGGAGAAATGTTTCAATGGGCTATGAACTTTTCCTTTCATAATCTTAAAAATATTATTGAGATATATTTCAATGACTTAGCTGCTCACTCTCATATGAGGGTGCGTCATCCTTATCATTTGTGTTTGGTTTTTGAAATATGTCACCGTTATCAAATTCAGTTAAATCCTCATAAGTGCATCTTTTGCGTGAAGGTTGGTCGCTTACTAGGGTTCATTGTGTCCAAGGAGGGTATAAGGGTCGATTCTTTGAAGGTTGAGGCAATACTTCAATTTTCTCCCCCACGTAATAAGAGACATATTTAGTGTTTGCAAGGTATGGATAATTTCTTGCGAAGATTCATGGTCAATTTTGTCAATTTGACTAAAGGATTCATGCGTTTATTGAAGAAATACACTCCGTTTATCTGGGATGAGTGAGACCATGAGTCTTTCAATGCTTTGAAGAGAGCCTTGGCATTGGCCCCCATGCTTAGTCCACCCAACTATAGCCATGATGTTTTGATATATGTGGCCACATTTTAAGAGATGATTGGTATGGTATTGGTTCAAGAGAATGAGGAGCTTCATGAGCATGTCATCTACTATCTTATCCGAAACCTTACTGATGTGGAGCTTCGTTATACCCATGTTGAGAAATTTTCTTTAGCTATCGTCCATATGGTTTAGCATTTGAGGAATTATATCCTTCTTCACTAGAATTTTTTTATAGCTCACATTAATCCATTTCAATTCATCCTCACCAGAAGGATGATCAGGGGAAAGTATAATAAATGGATTGTGATATTGCAAAAATTTGACCTCGAGTTTGTTTTGGCAAAGTCAAAGAAGTCATTGATTTTTGATAAGCTTATATCTGATTTTCCAAGTTTGTATGAGGGAGAGGTTCATGAGGACTCTTTCATTGATGAGCACATTTTTCTCATTTTGATTGCATACCCATGGTACGAGGACATTATTGTCTACTTGCAGAACTTAAAGGTTCCTTGTCACCTCTCATGAGATGAGCGTTGATGACTAGGTCATGTAGCAAAGAATTAACTCATTATGGATAACACTTTGTACTGTCGTGGGGTCGATTCGATTTTGTATCCTTTCTTAAGTCACAAAGTGGATGAAGTTGTTTTGAATGATTGCCACAGAGGGTCGTGTGGTGGTCATTTATCTCAGATTTCTACAGCTCAAAATATTTTGAGAGTAGGTTATTTTTGGTTGTCCATATTTAAATATTGTGTTAATATGGTCAAGCAGTGCTACCCTTGCTAGGTGTTTGCACAGAATATGTGCTCTCATCCTTCCCCTTTCCATCTGATTATCATTTCCCGTCCCTTCACCAAGTGGGGGGTTGATTTTATCGATTACAACTTAGCTCTGGCTAGGGGGCACCATCACATTATTGTGGTTGTTGATTATTTCATGAAATGGGTAGAGGCTATACCCACAATTCAATTTGACGGTGAGACAACTGCACATTTTGTATCCAACCAGATTATCACCTGGGTTGGTATTCATAGGGAGCTTGTCACTGACCATGGCAGGAACTTTCAGAATGAGATGATGGAAGAGTTGTCTTCAAATTTAGGGTATAAGAAAGAGGATTCCTCTTCCTACTATCCTCAAGCGAATGGACAAGTTGAAGCAGTGAACAAGTCACTTAATTCCATTATCCAACAAACCATCGCACAAAACAAGACCAATTGGAAAATCATGTTATATTTTTCTTTGTGGGATTATCGAACTGTAGTTAAGACTGCCACCACTTTTTCTCCCTATAAGCTTGTGCATGGGGTAGAGTTGGTTTTACTGATTGAGTGCTAAATCCCTTCGCTGAAGCTAGTCATGGAGATTTTACCAGACACTTCCACATTGGAAGAGCGTTTGGTCCACTTGGAGTAGCTTGATGAGAAACATTGATATGATTTAACGGATCTTGAGATTAACAAGCGTCATGTTAAGGTCTAGTACGATTAATCTATTCATTCTAGGAGGCTTAGTGAAGGTGACTTGATTCTCTTGTGGGACCAAGCTAAGGAACCCGTAGGGGCAGGAAATTTTAATGCCATGTGGCATGGAACTTATGTGGTTAAATGGGTATTAGATAAAGGTTACTAGGAGTTAGTCGATTATGAAGGGACAACCTTGGTGGAGCCTATAAATGGGCTCTATCTTAAGAAGTACTATGCATGATTTTCAGCCGAGGATGATTTGTTGTATATTATTATACATTTGCATAGCGTAGTTTTGGTCTACTTTTGGTGATCCAGTTTGTTGAATTTATTTCATTTGTTGTGGCATATTTTGACGGAATATTCGATTTATGTAGGATTTGCTGATGGTGCTAGTTGCCACATTCAAAACTCAGCTTCGGCTGCTTGGGTGATTGATACTCCTATGGGTCAAGTGTTGTCTTTAGGAGGAGTTTTCCTATGACCTTTGTCGAAAAATGTTGTAGAGTATAGTGTCATTATTGAGTTATTGCATGATTCCATTTCACATGGTGCTCACTTTCTTGAGCTACACCTTGATTCACAGTTAGTGGTTTCACAGCTGAATGACTTGTATCATCTTAGGGATCCTGTTGTATCTGTGATCTATCTGGGTTTTTCCTGATGCATTAAGCCTCTGGTTTTGGAGAAGAATTGTGTATTTTGGATCCTTTTGTGCAAGATTAATATGATATGACAACTATTGCACAAATATTGTCTCTTATTCCCGCTGTGGTCTGATCTGTTATAATGTTGCGTTCTATTTTATCATAATGTTGCAATCTGTTATACTGTCGCCATGGTCTATTACAGTTCCGCTATATTGATGTTGATGTGATCTATTTTAAGTCTGTTACATTTATATATTGATGTTGATGTGATCTGTTTTAAGTTTGTTACATTTCTGTTATGAGTTGATGATGTTGCTGTACTAGCGATACTATGACAAATGCATGATGTACTCTGTAGTTATGGAAATGAGTTAGTGTTGACTGCATAGTTCTGGACCCAATAGTCATGTTGTCTCCCCATTGGATCCCCATATCCTCCATCCTCAATGCTAGAAAATTGGTTCCAAAAAATCTCCCTTGAACATCTCAGGTGAGACTTCGTCCACTCTGCGGATGTTGCTGGGCATGGTAAAACCTGTCTGGGCCGGTGCTGAGGGAGATCGTGCTGGTTGGGCAATGATAGAGTAAGAAACCCTGTCGATGAGGCTTCGCTGGTGGGTTTCGCCAACAAATGGTTCCATTTCCAAGACTGAGTTGCGATTAAAAGGAGGATATGTTTTGGCATTCGACTCGACCGGAGATCGAGGGGTGGTTTGATCTAAAGTTGCAAGAATTTGCTGAAGCCAAAAATCAAAATCCGAAGCTATTGACGGGCCATTGGTTGGATAGACATATCCACGACTGTCCTCATGAATGGTTCTTTTGTGAGTTTCCTATTCTCTTGCATGAGTGGCTGGAAATTTCACTTCTAAGAAAACAAACTTCCAAGGAGGAGAGTCGACATCTTGGACCTCGGAGCTGATCCAGGAATTATAAGAAACAGAAAATAAGGCATCGAGGGCTATTGAAGTGCGGTTGGATAGTATCCTATAGGGATACATTACTAAGTTTGTATTCGACACCAATAAGTCATTTAGCAAAGCAAAAAGGGATTTCTTTAGCGGACCACAAGAAAGATCCTTGCTGTCTCTGCAACTGTTAATTAAGCAGTTGGTATGTGAAAAGGTTTTCTGAAGATGGACAAAGAGTAGTGGAAATATGGTGTACAGAGGATGTAGGAACCATGATGAAAGGGGGGATATGCATGGAAAGGTAAGGGGTATATGGGCAGGAGTTCTGGTGAGAATGTGAAGGTCTCCGAGGAAACAAGTGGTCACACAAGGGGAGGAGCAAGGTTTTGAGAAAAGAGGTAGAGGACAGGAGAAGGTCCTACTGTGATCGAAGTGTGATACCGCAAGGAAAAACCACATGGGATGAAACAAAATTTTTGTGATGAAGAGGAAAACTAAGCCTAGGTTACGCCCGGAAGGACGACAGGATCAAACCCCAACAGTAACGTGTCCACACTTCCATGCACTACTCCACCACAAGGAAGAAACACACATTCTACATCGACTTGCCCGATGTGTCAGCAAAAATCTAGAAATAAAGCACCAGTAGGAGGAAGAAGGCCTAGAATGGTGGGTGACGAAATGAAGCTACCAATATTTCATGGAAACGGAATTGGCAACCCAGAGCAATACTGGTTCTTATGTGAAGCGATCTGGACCGCCTGAAGAAATGTAGGTGATGATGTTAAGAAAAGCCAGCTGGCAACTACTCTTAGGGGCCATGCATTGGAATGGTTCATGAGATTCAGGATGATTCCTCAAGGAGGTACCACAAAAAAATTTGATGAGATCCAAACGGGGTTATTTGAGGAATTCAGGAAGCCGAAGTCTGAGGCTCAGTACATTACTAAATTGAAAGAGATCAAATAGTCCCACAATGAGATGATTTGGTATCTTGATCAGCAGTTTAAGACATGGATGGCTATGGTCATTTTTTAGATGAGTGATGTTCAACACAAGGAGTGGTTCATTGCCACATGTGTCCCGCATATCAGACAACCACTAATGCATCAAAATATTGCGACATAGAGTGAGGCTCTGGAGACCATGATGAAATTGGAAGCATTGCCAGTAGGAGAAACCATGGTCGGAATGAACCAGATTCAAGCACAATTGGCCAATATGATGCTCTAAATGCAAGATATCAAAAAGGCTAAGGAGTATTGTGATGATATTTGGTGCACTCGCTGCCATGTAGACGGGCATACCAAGGACACATGTCTGACATTCTTGAATTATTTGTTGTCGGGATCTCCGAACCCATTGAGCTGTGCTGGTATACCATGGTGTCGCATATGTCAGGTCTATGGGAATTGACATGAGAACTATCATTACAAGAAGAAGATGGTTACTAAGGCAGAAAATATGTACTGTACATTCTATTGGTCAGTAGGACATGATGACAAAAACTGTCGAGCTTATGATCTGCTCCAGGAAAGGACGTATGATTCATATTTTGTGAAAGGTGAGGACCCTCAAGCAATGCAAGCACAGCCCCAAGTGGTACAACTAGCAGTGCAGGTGTAGTATACACCACCACCCCCGATGTATTTTATTCCCACACCACCACAGCAGCAGTTTACAATGCAGCCACAATTTGTACCTCAGCCACAGATTGTAGCACAACTGCAGTATGCACCGTAGCCGCAATATAATCAGGTGTCACTCATTTAGTCTCATCCACAATATGTTCAAGCTGCACACTATGTCCATCAGCAACCAAACCCACCATAATAGTAGATGGATCAACCATAGTTTCAACAAGGAGGAGTCCGAGGAGGATTCCGCAGAGGATTCAGAGGCTAAGGAGGAGGCTTTGGTTGAGATCGTGAACCAATCCAATGTTATACCTGTGGAGTATTTGGGCACTATCAAAGGGATTTCCCTCATGTGTAGTGTACATACTGTGCAACCAATGATCATAATGTTGAAAAATTCCCTCAGTTGATTGCAAAATGGCAGGCTGGAAACATTCCTCAGTTGCAGAATGTGCAGCATCAGAATCAACCAACGTTCCAAGTACAAAACCAACCGATAACACAGAACTAGATCCCACCATACACTTAGACGCAGAACCCACCTCAGAGTCAGAACTGGCTGATGAATCAGAACCCGCCATTGAACCTGAATCAAGGACCGACAGTTGCAACAATTCAGGTCGAACCACGAATGAAGGATGTCGACGTTGGGATTGTCACTCATGCTGGTGCGACAACTAGAGATGATGAACCATGGTAGCAAGTTTGGATCACTAGAAAGAAAAATGTGGAATTTGACATTACGACAGAGAAAGACACCTTCTTTGGGAAAAAGCATGCAATCAGGAGAAATCCAGGTAAGTTACCAATTATTGACATGCCGTTTGCTTTTGATCAATTTGTAGAGGTAGGACCATCACAATAACATGGTACCTTACGACAGTTCTTTGAGAGTTGTCTATCACTAGCAAGGGACCCTGATGCCCTTATTGAGCTTGAGACATTATTGCACCACTCGGATAAGGCAGTAAAGGATTCTGCAGTGAATTCTTTGCAAAAGAGGAAGAGAGCAAGGAGTTAAGGATGAATATCCAGATCAGAGATTATGAGGTTGACTCGATCATTCTAGATATTGGATCAGATGTAAACATTCTGACCAAGCAAACCTAGCAATTGATGGGAAATCCAGCATCTGGATGGTCACCGGTGCAATTACGACTAGCAAATTAGGAAAAAATTCAGCCCATTCATCATGTTTCAAACTTGGTTGTTGACATTGAAGGTATGAAAACACATGCTGACTTTGATGTGATAAAATTAGTCGAATATGGTGGTTCCTATACCGCACTGCTAGGGATTGGATGGGATAATGATAGCATGGCGGTTATACACTTCAAAAAATGAGTTATGAAATTTGAGAACCAGGATGTCAGGGTCATTGCTCCTATGGACCCTCAGGAGGGATGGATATATATTGAACCTGTAAAGGATGAAGTCGGTAGAAGTTTGGATCATGCTTATAACATCTCTAAATACTATATCCATCCTACCATTGATGGCGAACTTGGATGGAACAATGCAAGTTTTGTGTCCTATGACTTTGATTATGCTCTGGAAAATTAGAAGAATAGGTTGCATGAAGTATCATTCAGGAAATGCAGGTTGATTACACAGTCTCTCCAGCGTGTTACAATTGATACTATTGACTTTCCCATTTATGAAGGACTATCGAGACTATCAGAGTTATTTTAGGAATTTGAAGAAATTTTTTTTGAACCGCAAAGGATACTGGCTCTCGATTTAGCACCGAAGGCTACTCTAGCTCGATGGTGGGTGACACACAAATAGATGATCCATGACTAGGAACAGTGCCGCAGATTGATGATGGTGTGCTTTGGTGATTCAGAGGTCTATCATGCTAGGAGATATGATGGATGGAATGATCCCACTAGTCATTTGACTGAGTGTCAGACTTTATGGGTGTTGCGACCCAGAGATGAACGGGTCCACACTTTCATTCACACTCTGGAAGAAATGCTAAGATCCTGGTATGTAGCGGCAAAGTTTCCTAGAACTATCATCACTTGGGAGGAGTTGTCTATTTGTTTTGTGCAGACATTTACTTTCCATGATGCCAACCTAGAGGTATGTAATACTTTACAAATCATCAATGAAGTAGTACTAAATGTCATCCCTGTCGCATACTCGGTTGATCCACATGCACACTTCTCCATCCAATACATGATTACATGCTACAACTTGTCTGGGGAACCTGAAGATGACGATGAGTTGCGGAATGTTAATATTCCAGAGTCAGAAGGAAGCTGCGATGTCGCAGCCCCAGACATATCGATAGACTTGATGAGTCAGCCCCTGAGGATCCAGAAATTCAACATTGGATTGGCAAAGAACCCAAAATTTGCCAATGTTGGGGACTACTGGGATGCAGAAACCATGGCCAAGAACACGGACCGGCTACATGAATTCCATGACCTTTTTTCGACATGATTTTCAGAGATGAAGGGAATTTTAGGAGACCTAGGGGAAATAAAAATCCTGTTGAAACCAGATGCCAAACCTATGTGATATGGGTCGTATCGACTGAACACACGATACAAGGACTGTGTGAATGCTGAGATAGACCAGATGCTCGATGCTGGGATCATTGAGCCTGTAGAAGAATCTGAGTGGATAAGTCATATGGTGGTCCAGGATAAAAAGATAGGAGAAATCCACATTTTCGTCGACCTAAGGAAGTTGAATGATGCATGCGTGCATGACTCATTCTTGACCCCTTTTACAGATGAATTTCTTGAAGGTGTAGGCAGCAAGGAGATGTATTCTTTCACAGATGGATTTTTGGGATACCACCAAATCTGGATTGCAAAGGAGGATCGCCAAAAGACCACGTTTGTCACTAAATGGGGCTATTTTCAATATATAGACATGCCTTTTGGGTTGAAGAATGCACCAGCTGTTTTTTCTTGGGTAGTTGTCTTTGTATTTAAATACTTTATTCAAAAGTTCCTACAGGTGTATATGGATGATTGGACTGTCTATGGACTAATTAGGGACCATATTGACAACTTGGGACTAATGCTAGAAAGGTGTCGACAACATTAGATCGTGTTAAACTCTAAGAAGTGTATTTTCTATGCGCCGTTTGGAATACTACTTGGGCACATAGTGTGCAAGGAAGGTCTGTTGGTTGATCTGGCAAAGACTGTGTTAATCCTTAGTTTACTGCCATCAACGAATGTGGAGATGCTTCGAGAAATGTTCGGGCATACGGGCTACTATCACAATTTTATCAAAGGATACACTGTGATTACTGCTCCCATGGAGAAACTGCTAAAAAAGGTTGCAGCATATGAATGGAATCAGGAATGTCAAGGAAGTTTTGACACATTGAAGGCCAAGATGGCCTCTGCACCCATACTAGTTTTTCCTGATTGAAATAAGGAGTTCCATGTGCACGTTGATGCTTCTTCCATTGCACCGGGGGTTGTTCTTATGCAACCAGGTGAGGGCGACCTCGATCACCGCATCGCATATGCCAGTAGAAAGTTGTCATTTTCTGAATGAAACTATACAACGATGGAAAGGGAAGGCTTGGCGATGGTTTATGCCTTACAAAAGTTTTGATACTATTTTTTGGGTGGACATTTCAAGATGTTCACCGATCATTCTACTTTGCAATACCTGGTCAATAAGCCTATGTTGGGGGGAAGATCTGTCGATGGCTGTTACTTTTCCAGGAGTTTGATTTTGAAATAGTTGTGAATCCAGGATGGTTGAACACTGGTCCAGATCATCTGTCTCACGTTGAGAATAGTGAAGAACTAACCAATATTGATGACGGATTGCTAGATGCGCAATTGTTCTATGTTGACATCGCAGATGATCACTATGCACCAATTATTCAGTTTTTGTCCACTGGTGCCGCCTAGGAGGACATGTCGACTAGCCAAAAGAATTAGCTGGTTGTGAAGGCTTTTGATTTTCAACTAATTGCTGGGAAGGTATATAATCTTGGACCAGATGAAATCTTGCGACGATGTATTATACCACATGAGCAGGGTCCCATTCTAGAAAAAACACATGCAGGAATTGCAGGAGGCCACTATGGAGGATGGGCTATTGCACGAAAGGTGTTGCACACCAGGATATGGTGGCCTATGTTGCATAACAATTTTGTAGAATATGCGAGTTGTGATGTCTTCAAGCATGTCGGTAAACCATCATGGCGGGATGCGATGCCACTGTTACCGCAGGTGACTATGCAACCGTTTGATAAATGGGATGAGGATTTTGTAGGTTCTATTAATCCACCAGGGAAGTGGACCAGTGCATGATACATCATTACTGCAATCGACTGTCTAACTAGGTGGGTGGAAGCTACACCAGTTGTGGATTGTATTTCCATGACAGCAGCGAGGTTCATCTTTGAAAACATTGTGACATAGTTTGGGTGTCCTAGGATCTTTATGAGTGACCAGGGAAGTCACTTCGTCAACCAGAATGTGAAAGTGCTAACTGAGGAGTTCCAGGTGCAACATAAGAGGAGTATGCCATACAATCCACAGGTAAATGGAATTGTCGAATCATTCAACAAAATATTGGAAACAACGCTGACTAAGGCATGTAATGCTAACCGTGATGACTGGGACCTAAAAATTCCTGCAGTACTATGGGCCTATCGCACTACTTGTAAATGGCTAATAGGCCAGACACCATTCAAGATGGTCTATGGGAAAGAGGCAGCCATGCCCATGAGTATATTGTTCCTAGCTTGCACATCACCGTAGCGACAGGCATGGACAATGCAGAAGCATTAGAAAAGTGCATTGCGTAGTTGATCCAGCTTGAAGAAGAATGCTTTATTTCTGGCTTCCATGAGCAGGTTGCGAAGGATCAAAAGACTGCGTGGCATGATCACCACATTAAGAAAAAAATTTTGCAGAAGGAGATTTGTTGTTGTTATATGACAGTAAGTTCATAAAGAATCTAGGTAAGTTACAAATGCACTGGTTAGGTTTGTATCTTGTTCATTCCATTACTTCTGGAGGTGCAATTCAGTTACAACAATTAGATGGCATGGTATTGCCAATGCTCATCAATGGGAGTTGCTTGAAGCCCTATTGGACAAGGCCAGAGCTACACACTGCTTGATGCGCTGTAAAAAAAAATAAAAATAAAAAATGAAGATTTTGTTTCAGAGTAGCAAGGCGAGCCCAAGGGAAGAGGCTGCACAAGGTTAGAGTTTGTAGCAATAAACGGTCGACCACTTGTGACAGCTGCAGGGATATGGGTTGGTAAAATCAAGTAATAAATGTAAGTAGTTAAAATAGTTAGTTGGCAATGCTTGTTGAAGAGATGCACACTAATGGCTGATCTGACCATTAGAGGAGTAGGATTGCCGACGGATTTGGCATCATTACTACCAGATTTAGTCATAATGGTGATCATAGATTTGGTAATGATGAGTTTTAATTGGAGGTGGCTATAAAAAGTGCACAGGACATGGGAGGATGACATTGTTCAGTTGAGCAAGCAGAGTATTGAGCAAAGGGAGAATTGTGAAGTGTATTGTGATATTTTGAGTGAATTGCAATGTTGAAGGTTAGAGTCATCGAGTGCATTTCAAGGTTTGGGGCATGAGGCATGATGAGTGACCTCAACACCATTGATATTTCAAGTGAACTAGAGTCCCCTATTTGGCCCACAGTTGTCGAAGAAGAAGTCTTGAGCATGCTGGTTGGCTCATTGTCTATCCCCAAGCAGAAGCGACAGGCTCATGTTGGGGCTTGGACCTTAATGGTCCATAATTTTGGTAACTCCGCGGTTTTTATGGAAGATGTAAGCGGAGTTATGACTCAAAACAGTCTTAGGGGTGTCTGGGTTGAGTCAGAGTCCTCTGTTTTGTAATAAACCCATGGTTTAAGTCCAGGGTTTAGGGTTCGGGGTGCCCATGGTTTAAGCCCATGGTTTTGTAATAAGTGCACTATAAATAAGCACTCTTGTAAAGAAGTCAGTTTAGGATTTTGATGTAATATGAATTGATCCGAAGTTAAGGCTTGTTTTGTAAGAAGGTTAATTCCCAGCTGTGTGCGTGGACGACCTTTGTAGCTGTGTGCGCAGAGGGTTTTGGGTGATAAAGGAAATCTGCAGCAGTGTGCGCAGAGGCCTGCAGCTGTGTGCACGGATTTAAGGACTTGAAGGGATCTGCAGCTGAGTGCGTAGATCAGAACTGTGGTTTTTTGTAAAGAGTTGAATAAAACATAGTTCTCTGGATGTAACCGCTAAACTGGGGGTGAACCACATTATATCATGTGTTGTGGTTTTCGTTGTGTTGTTGTTATGTTCTTTTATGCATTGATAAATATATATCTGATAAGTAGGATCACTGCTAAATACTAACTTTGCTGGAATTCCCAGTAAAGGGTTAAGCAAGGAACTGTTTGTTTATCTAACCGCGAAGCTAAATAAGTAACTATTAAAGCTCTACATTTTATGATTATAATTGTTAGAAGCTAAGGTACAGTAATATCCCTCTTCTACTTGCAGAAACCTGATTCTGCGGCACCCCATAGCTGTTTCGGGTGAGACTGCAACCTGTTCGCAGGTTGTTGCCGAAAGGGCCAACACTGTGGGTCTTTTGTTGGTACGAAGTTAATGGTATAAAGCCCGGGTCTGCCCTATAGCCCAACAAATTGGTTTCGTTGCCTATTGAACTCAGTATCTACTCAAGAGGGGTTTACGTCGTACCTTGAGGGCTATGTTTTGGAGACCCTCTGTGAAGGAAATCGGTGATTGGATTGATGAGACTTATCTGAAATTCACTGAGCAAGAGAACAAAGATCCACATCGTAGTGCAAACGACTTTTTCCAAAGGTATGTTTTCTATGATGTTTATGAAATTTTCTTTGGTACTATCCACATAGAGTTGCACCAGTGTTTATCCAGGCTAACAGAGAGAAGGACGAACTTCCAAGAACATCAGTTTCCTGATTGGACCCCCGTAAGAATTAATATATTGAAAAGGGTGAACAACGAGATATCTCGCGCTGTTGATTTCTGGACAACGCGAACCCTTGAAGCATTTGTGACGGAGTTCGCCATCGACACGAGTACTTCCTTTAGTGAAGCTGAGCGGTAGTTTTTCAAAGGAACAAGGGGTAAGTTTTTAAATTCATTTAGTTTGAGAATTAAAATGCTATTAGCTGAAAAGGTATATTGCTGATTGAATCAGATTGTTAGATTTAGTATTACTAACCTATGTTTGCAAGTGAAAATAACTTCAATGAGCAAAGTGGTTTACTGCGAAGTGGTAAAAGGTACAAGAGAGATTTTAGATCCTATTCCTAGGTTCAGCATACCGAGTATTCCCCTGTAAATCCCGCAGATTCAGAACCCGAAGAAACCCCTTCTGTTGGAAACCCTCCGATAACCCCGCAGCACAGACCTGTTATACCTGAGAACCCGTCGCAGTCTGAAAGTAACCCTATCTCGAGTATTCCTATCGCAAGTTAGTCTACCCCAGTAAGTTTCCCCCCGCCTACTTCCAGTCCCCCTCCAACCCCCCCTAGATCCACTATGGCCCACATGCATGATGATATTAAGCTTCCTGTTTTCAAAGGAACTGGATCAGAGGATCTAGAACAGTTTTGGTTTTTATGTGAAGCAGTGTGGACTGCTAAGAACATTATGGATCAAGATACAAAAAGAGCGCAGCTGGTTACTTCTTTCAGAGACCGTGCTCTGACCTGGTTCATGAAGTTTTCCAGCACTCAAAACCATGTCTTGGATGATATAAAAGCATCAATGATAAAGGAATTTAAGAAGCCAAAATTAGAGTCGCAGTGTATTATTGAATTGAAAGAGATTCAGCAGAGGCGCGACGAATCAGTGTGGGACTTTGATCAAAGGTTCAAAGTTCTGCTAGACCAAGTCAGTTTCACCATTGGACCTGCACAGCACAAGGAATGGTTCATTGTAGTGTTGCTACCGCATATCAGAACTCCACTCATGCAACAGAAGGTTGCTGACCAGCAGGAGGCTCTCAAAATCATGATGAAGCTTGAAACCGCTCCTATCGAAGATAATTCTAGTATCGCTCAAATCCAAGCGTAGTTGGCAGCGATGGCTCTAGAGCTTCGCGATATGAAGAGAGGAAAAACCAGTCGCAAAGAGGTTTGGTGTACACAATGTTGGATAGAAGGTCATGCTAAGGAACAGTCTCATGTGGTAAGAAATTACCTAAATACTGGTGCGCCAAACCCGTTTAACCCACAAATCCTATATTGTGAGCTCTGTAGAACAACAGTTCAGCATCGACATAAAGGCTGCTACCTGCTACAAAGGTATGGGCAAGTACCTAAGAACCCCTATTGTAAATTTTGTAAGTCCATAGGACATAATGAAGATGAGTGTCGTAGTTATGACCTCATGAGACAACACACCTACGACACATATCGGGTACAAAATGAGGGACAGAGCAATGATGGCTATGGTTACCACAGTGGTGCATCAGGTAGAGGTGCTTTTGGAGGTCGTGGGCGAGGTGGTATGGGCGGAAGAGGAAGACGCTAGGTTGTGTGTTACAACTGTAACCAGGCTGGGCATCTAGCGAGAGACTGTCGGAAGCCAACTACGACATGTCGGTATTGCCGAGCGGTAGATCATGTGATTGAGAAGTGCCCGCTTGATAGCGAAGATTCAGGAAAGAAACAGTGCCCCTACTCAGAATATTCAGATGATTTCCATTGAGAAAAGACCTGCCCCAGCCATTAATGTTGTTAGTAGGAGTGGAGCTACAATGGAAGTGCTGAATAAGGAGAAACAACTTGACAAGGCTTGGGTTCGTAAGGCCCCAGTGAAAGTCCCAGCATTTGATATCGAAAGAGAAAAGAGACATTCATGGAAGCCAAGAGAGATTTTGCTACTCCTAGCACATTAGTAATACCCGCGCAACAACTTCAGCAGCAATCACAGCCGCAAGAAGATTTGACAGATAAAGTAAGTACACTGTCCTCCTTTTTACAGAGTTGTCTGAAGCTCTTAAGAAATCAAAATGCTTTAAGTGAGTTGCAGAAAGTTATTGCTTCCTGTGAACCTCAGCAAAGTTCTGGTCAGGTAAAAGCTGTTAATAGAGTCAGGAGAACTGGCAGGGAAATGAGATTGAATGCTTAGATAGGAGAGTATGATATGATTGATGTTATCTTGGACCTAGGATCAGAGGTAAATGTCTTAACTAAGCAAACCTGGGAACAAATGGGAAAACCTACCCTTGATTAGTCCCCTATACAGTTGATATTAGCCAATCAGTAGAAGATTGTGCCCCTAGGAAGACTCCCTAGTGTATCAGTAGATATTTACGACGTTAGTACCTCAGCAGACTTTGAGGTAATTGAAATCATTGATGACAGCAACCCCTATCCAGCACTACTAGGCATTGAATGGGCAATAGATAATGATGTAGTAATCAACCTGAAGAAGAGAGAGATGACTTTCGAAGGGAAAGAACTGAGAGTCATAGTCCCATTGGATCCTTCTCAAGGAGAGAGATACACAGAGCCAGTAAGAGATGAAGACCAAGATGTTTTGGACCACATCTATAATATCACAGCTAAGGAAGAAGATTATGTTGATCCTACTGCCGAAGGTATCATGGATTGGTAGTGTGATAACTCCTGCATGACGGATTCAGATGATGGGTTAGAAAACTGGCAGAATAGAATTTATGAGCTACATGGACATAGATGTGCCAGAATTACCAAGTCTCTCAGATGGCTTGGATCACAGACACGAACCTTACCTATTCTTGATGGCTCGACAGACCTAGAATAGTTTATTGTGCAATTCTCAGAATAGGTACCAGACTCATAGAAAATGGAGACTCTGGATTCAACATTCAGAGCCATAGTAGCCAGATGGTGGCATGGTCACAAAAAGTACATTCCTAGTTGGGAGGCTTGTCTTCTCCTGAGATTTATGGATCA
The DNA here is from genome assembly GCA_001517045.1 of Pseudotsuga menziesii. Lineage (NCBI taxonomy): Eukaryota > Viridiplantae > Streptophyta > Pinopsida > Pinales > Pinaceae > Pseudotsuga > Pseudotsuga menziesii. The sequence goes on along the minus strand of LPNX010092508.1, from coordinate 247,238 downwards.
GCCCCAAGAGGTGCAAAGCAGGTTTGATGGAAAGACTAGCCCTCAGGAACATTTGGCACAGTGCTACGAAGCGTGGCAGCATGTACCTCAGGAAGAATGGGTACATAGGTTTGTGCATACTTTGGAACAAATAGCAAAGAACTGGTACGCGGTGGCTGAGCTTCGCCAGGATACTGTAAGTTGGAATTGTCTTGTTGATAGTTTTGTGCTTACCTTTTCTACTAATGAAGTTTTTCTAGCTTTAGATGCAGATATCAGGTTGATCCATACTAAGGTATTTGATGATCAAGAAGTAGTAGAATACCGCCCTGATTGGAAAGCACAAGAAGCTCATGCAGTCGAATATTATAACCTCGCAATTGACAAGGATGTTGATCCATGCAATATTGATATTCCTGGGTCAGAAGGACACTGCGACGTACACGGACCAGCAGTCGAAGCCCCTGAAGTGACTCATCCCCTGAAGATGCGGACAGTCAACATTGGATCAGAAGACTAGCCTAAGTATGCTACCAGTGGAGATTATTGGGATGAGGAAATGGTAAGCAAAGCGACCCAACTTCTCCAGAAGTATCAGGACTTATGTCTAATGAAGTTCCTTGAAATAAAAGAAATCATTGAAGCTGTGGATGACATTTTGTTGTGGGTAGAAGCTCGACTCCATGTCGCAGGCGGTGTCCAGAGGTGTCAAATTTCCATATTAGGGCGCAGCTACAGCTACTGCTTGTGTCGAAGAAGGAAAGGTCTATCAGAACTTAAAAAATGACCATTAGAAGAAATCAAATTTGGCGGCACTGGTACGTTCTCTATATTAACTGCCTGTATTAATGTGATCTTGGAAAATCTGCCGCTGTTTGGACAAGATCTCTATCAGATTAGGTGCCATCAATGCACAGTTATGACAGATTTCATGGATAGATTCTATAAGAAGACACCCACACCCACGACGTTTGCATTCTACAATTTCTTGATTTTTCCACTTGCATCCATGTCAGCTGATAGCGAGATTCAGAAGTTAGTGAGAGAATTTGAACAGGAGGGTCTGCCGCACCTTTTTAGCCACCCACCTACGTCTGCAACCCGTGAAGAGACTCCCCTAGCACCGACCCAGCCAATGCATACACCCTCTACCAGAAAAAAATTTAAACCTGAAGTTCGTTCGAAGCGGAACGAAGATAGACACCAGCAATCAGGAAAAACACCGGAGGATCCCGAGATGAATCCGTCCGGCTCAGCAGAGGTTCCATTTGAAGAAGATGAGAACATTGCACCACAGGGACCACCATATATTCCACCAGTTCGACCAAGAGTTTAGCTCCCTCGGTGGATGAAGAAGTTCACATTACGCACCCCTTCGCTGCCACCGGGTGTGCAGCTAGTCGGGACAATGACAGGGAAAATAGATCAGCTCAAGTATGACGACCATGATACAAATGATCATGGGAAATTTCCACAGTTTGCACCTAGGACATACTTACACTCTGTCCGCTATCAGGAGACTGTAGCGACATTACTAGAAGTAAAACAATGGGCTGCTGGCTTGGACAAAGCTGGTTTGTTGAAGGTGCTCCATGTGCCCCACTTCGGACGTAGCACACAGGTAATCGTCGTGGTCAAACAATTATTGGAATTGGTACATGATGGGTACCTATGGATTGGAAACCAGAAAATCGCTATCAATAAAGAACTCATTCACCAGATTACAGGCCTTCCAAAGGAAGGACCTGACCCTAGCATTGAGTTTTTGGGAAAGCATGAAGATATGAAGCTAGCACATAGCATGAAGAAACGCTTTGGGCTGACGAAAGGGAAGCGAGGATATCAAACCTCGGCCATTCAGCATCACAACATTCGCTTTGCAGTTGAACTCTTAGCCTACAAATTGATGAGGAAGTGCATACCATATGAAGTGCCTGCCCCGATTGTAAGTATTGCTGCGAACTGTGCGGAAGGCTACATTTACAACTGGGCAGCATACATTACTAAGGAATTTCTTGAAGATGCCCATGACGCACAGGAAAAAGGTATACCCTTTCACTATTCATGGCTAATCGTACTTATTGCCTTGATTGGGTGGAAAGAGCCCACCGAGGCGCAGTTTATTGATGTACCTCCAAGCATGTCAGGTGCAGCGAGGTACGCATCACTCTGGGTGTCGCAGGACAAAGCATCCTAGCAGATGACAAACACTATGTTCACCTTTTACACCATGAGTATCTCATATGAGATTGTCAAGACCCCATGGCTCAGTAAGGAGCTATTCTCTCAATATGAGGGAGTGGCCAATTTCAGGGCCGACATGCATAATGTCTTTATCCAGGCCCACGTAGATCAGAAGAAGGCATGCTAGAAGTTGCCATATGTGGTGACCAAAGACGACATCCTCATGGTTATTCAGCAGTGGCTGGATGAATGGATGAAGGACGAAGGAAAAAAGCCCAACATCCCAATCCCTCTGGTCACCAATGTGGGCGCTGGCCCTAGTTAGACACAGCAGTAAGATCTCCCAGAGGACAACGAAGAGAAAACTGAGTCGTAGCAGAGTGAAATTGACTAGGGTGGAGATGAAGGAGATGAAGGAGAAGAAGAGGAGGAATCATTCAAAACTATCTCAGACCCTAATCGGCCAGTTAAGCGCAAGACACCAGAGGCTGAAGAAGTGACCAAACTTTAGTCCCGCAAGAAAATGAAAGTGTCGAAAGACAAGAATATTGACGAAGAGCCTACCCTGACCAGTGAAGAGCTTCATCAGGCTCTATCGAAATCCACATAAGTTCTCACCAAGAAATGGTCAGAGTTTGTAGACACGCATCTTAATGCCATCACCAGTGTAACAAAGCAAATCTCGGAGCTGAAGCAGTTAGCAGAAAAATCAGCAATGGGCACTACAGCAAGTAGTGCCCCAGTACCTGTGCAGCCAGACATAAGACAATGGTCGGTTAAAGAACAACGGGGACAAGTCTCAAGTGCCGCGCTCATCATAATCGACACGGCATCTCGCGCGGAGATGAGCATGATAGTTGGAATAGATTACACTAAGATGTCCATGATGGAATTACATCTCTGTCAGTCAGCCATCGCGAAGGAAATCCAAGCCCGAGACCACCACTCACAAATACTGTTGGAAAATACCAGGAAGCAGAACGATAGCCTCACAACACAGTTGGAGGAAGCGGAGCAGAGAAAGAGCGATGTAGAACGTAAGCAGGTCACATTGGCACGAGTATTGGAGGAGGCGTGTCAAAGTCTTCCTGACTTCGACATCTAGAATGAGGAAGAACCGGAGCAAAGAATCACCAAACTAAAAGACTATGCATAGCAGTCTCGCAGTGAAATAGAGAAGCTCAAAGCAGAACACGAGGCTCAGATTTTGGAGCTTCAACTCCGCATCACCTCGGAGAGCCCACCAGAGGTCAGGGAGCAACGCCGAGCAAACATTCAGGCTTCTGTAGCAAAAATATCAGATATTGTGAGCAGCGCAGCAAAGCTGCTAGAAGACAGTGTTGAGGCCTGGACCACCTTGCAGGAACATCCAGAAGTCGAACAGCTGCAAGAAACCATCAGGCAATGACAGACAGAGTTGGATACAGTAAAAGTGAAAATTAAGACTCTGCCACCTATGGAGAATTTGCTCAAGGTAAAGCGAAGCAATGAACTCCAGCAGGAAATTGAGTCGTGCAGAGCAAAAGCAACAGAAGTGGAAAATTCTATGCAACCACTTATCAGTGAAGCTTTCAAGTTGAGTACTGCTGTGGACACCCAACTCAAAGTTTTGAAGGAATATGATGCATTTGCGCAGAAAAAGGTCAGGGAAGCATCAGCCACAGTATTGCAGGAGTTGGTCGAAAAGGAGCAAGCAGCAGACAATATCATGCGTGGTCTCAACAAGTAGTTCACTATCCTCGCTGAAAAATTTCATCTACCAGAAGAGCAGCAGAGTGTCCCGGGACAAGCCACTGGTGAGTCTTAGGGGCCTGTTGGGGCGCGCACCTTAACGGTCCCTAATTTTGGTAACTTTGCGGTTTTTGTGGAAGATGTAAGCGGAGTTACAACTCAAAACAGTCTTAGGGGTGTCGGGGTTGAGTCATAGTCCTCTGTTTTGTAATAAACCCATGGTTTAAGTCCAAGGTTTAGGGTTCGGGGTGCCCATGGTTTAAGCCCATGGTTTTGTAATAAGTGCACTATAAATAAGCACTCTTGTAAAGAAGTTAGTTTAGGCTTTTGATGTAAGATGAATTGATGCGAAGTTAAGGCTTGTTTTCTAAGAAGGTTAAGTCCCAGCTGTGTGCGTGGACGACCTCTGCAGCTGTGTGTGTAGAGGGTTTTGGGTGATAAAATAAATCTGTAGCTGTGTGCGCAGAGGCCTACAGCTGTGTGCGCGGATTTAAGGACTTGAAGGGATCTGCAGCTGAGTGCACAAATCAGAACTGTGGTTTTTTGTAAAGAGTTGAATAAAACACAGTTCTGTGGACGTAACCCCTAAATTGAGGGTGAACCATGTTATATTGTGTGTTGTTGTTATGTTCTTTTATGCATTGATAAATATATATCTGATAAGTAAAATCACTGCTAAATACTAACTTCACTGGAATTCCCAGTAAAGGGTTAAGCAAGGAACTGTTTGTTTATCTAACCCCGAATATAAATAAGTAACTATTAAAGCTCTACATTTTATAATTATAATTGTTAGAAGCTAAGGTACAGTAATATCCCTCTTCTGCTTGCAGAAACCTGATTCTACGGCACCCCATAGCTGTTTTGGGTGAGATTGCAACCTGTTCACAGGTTGTTGCCGAAAGGACCAACACTATGGGTCTTTTGTTGGTGTGAAGTTAATGGTATAAATCCTGGGTCTGCCCTATATCCCAACAGCTCAGAATCCCAGTTCCACACCACTGCAAAAGAGGCAAATCTGCACGTTGATGAGAGTGCAAGGAGAAGGAACTACATAGATCGGGTCATCGATCTCAGGAGCTGTAGAGTATACGATGCCTCGGGGTGTATATGTTCATGATATTTTGGGGTATGTTGCTCGTACGTGTCTAGGAGAAAAATTGAGGCAGGCGTCGAAATGTCAGAAGTATCCCCCGAAATTTTTGACGTCACTGCTGGAAGGGATGACGCGCTTGGTCGACATAATCCCTGCATTGATCAGGTTGAAATTTGAATACCATGACTTGCTATTACTCAAATATGTTTTGGATGAGCCCTATGAGTCAGTCCCAATGGTGCCTGGTGCCCCCATTTAGCGGATTCCTAAACCTTGGATGAGTGGGTTAGACCAATCTGGATTGTTGGGGCTCATCAATATACCTCATTTTGGGCAACTAAATGAAGCCCATGCATGTGTTAAGAAAATTTTGGTTTGTTTTCATGGGGAGATGTCACTTTGGTTGAATATGCCCATCCCTATTACAGTAGATTTAATCATGAGCATCACAAGATTGCCGAAGGCTAGGGAAGATCCGACGTAGTATATTAGCGGGAGGGATACTGAAAAAAATATTGCCAAGCAGCTGAAGGAGCACTCTGGCTTACAACGGGATGGCCATGCTTATTGAATCGATAGCATTAACTCACAAGTGGTGCACATCAATGAAAGGATTCTGGTGAGCAAGGTCATTCGGGGAAATCGACCGGTCCAATGTAACTCGGGTGTTGTCTCCTGTGCCCAGAAGTGTGCTGAGGGAGTGCAGATGAATTGGTGTTTGTTTTTGCTAAACTAGTTTCTAGAAGATGCTCTTGCTACTCAGGATGGGCATCCATTTTCATATAGTTGGTTGTTGATCCTTATTTCCCTCGTCGCTTGGATGGAACCTGAAGACTACCAACCAATGGTGGTTGATGCATCAAAGGTGCGCCGTAGTGCATGGTATCATAACTTATGGTGGGTTGAAGAGCCCAGTCTGTAGGTGGACTGTGCCATTAATTTTTAGGTTTATTGTGAGGTGTTTCAAACCACGGCTATTTTCATTCCCCATGTATCTTCTTATGCCGTGACCAAGTATCAACGGATAATTCGGTTTTCCATCGGGCCCCACTCTATCTACATTCAAGCGCGGTGGGACCTTGACCGGTAGTGGCTACCTTTGGCTTATAAATTCACAACGGAAGAATTGGATGCTATTGTTCAAGCATGGTCAGTTGAATGGCACAACCCAGTGAGTCAGGAGGAACTCTCTAAGGAGCCAGCACCTGATTCCCCAAAAGAGCTTGCCCAGAAGAGCTGAGTATTCATGACTCTGACAATGAGTTGTCAATGGACCCTGAGGATGTAGCACTGCACATGTGAGAAGAGACTTGCACCAAATTGCATCAAGAATATGATGCAAGAAATGGTATCAAGTCAGGGATGGAGGACCAACTGCAGCGGCTCATCAAAGTGGGCACTGAATCCTCTACGGATGCGACCTAGGCAATCCGAGAGTCGAACCATGAAGAATTTGGTGTGGTAAGAGATAGACTAAATTCCATTTTTGATATTGTTTCTAGGATAAAATCCATGAGACCTATGATGTCAGACATCCCATTGATTAGCACTGAATGTGCAAGTTTCCCCGACTGTGATTAACATGGGAAATGAGGAAGTCCACTAGTTGTTACGACTAATCTGGAGTGTGGATTTGGATTTGAACAAGTTGTCTGCTATGGTGTTAGTGGATTTACAACACATTGCTTCCCTGGAATTGGTAGAAAAACAAAAATATTTGACTGAGGGATATTTCCAGTCATAGAGCATAGCTGAGCAGCTGCAGAAAGAGGTGGAAGAGTTGCATCAGGTCCAGGTGCAATTGGTGGAAAAAAAAGTGTGGGATATAGACGCCTTGAAGGTGACATAGGATGAGCTCCAACGAAAGGCTTCCAAGGAGATTAATGAGCTAAAGAAGGTGCAAGACCGCCTGATTGTTGAACAAGCATAATTGTGTGCCAGATGCAGCGAAGTCGAGCAAGCTATTTCTGAGGCCTGCTAGCACATTTTTCAGAACATGGTCGAGCTCACCCTAGTCGATAAGGCCATGATTGGGGAAAACTATCGTCCAACTCTAGGATACCAACCTGATGCTTAATGATATGGTCCAACCAACGATGCCGCCGAAGTTGGTTGCTGAAAGGAAGGATTCCATTGAAGAAATCGTGACTCAGTTTGAAACCATGGAGCAAGAGGCCAAGACCATTATGAAGGTGACAAAATAGTTTTGGGAGAGCATTGTCCAAGATGAGCAGCTTAATCAGTTGACTGCATAGGTGCAAGAAGCCGAAGCTCAACTGACAACCTTGAAGACATCGCTACAGACAATGCCACTAATGGTATAGGTCACATGAGCCGAGGAATTGAAGGATCTTTAGCAGCGAGCCAACCGTGTACAGGAACGCCAACAAAAGCGTCACCCTTAGCTCAACGAGTTCCAGGAAATCGACGAAAACTTGGTTTTTAAAGTAGTATCCATGCTACAGATGGTGTAGGATAATTGGAATATGGATGATGACACGACCAAAGAAGAGCACCCGGTGCAACAGGCTTTGACTAATTGTCAGAGTATTGCTAAAAAAGTCTAGCTTCAGGTTTGTGAGATCGCGCAACAATTTGAAGATTTTAAAACAAGAACGTCGGCATACACCTTGTCAACCTAACGTGGCTTGGGGATGAGCCACAAGACTATGTTGGGGGCTTGTTGGCAGGGGTTTTGGTAAGTGAGTTACGTAGTGTCATGGTAGTTGCGCAAGCTCACGTGGTACCACGCAAGGCCAGATCAGCATGATGGTCGTAAGAATAACCGTTTTGAATATTCTATATATTATTTGACTAATTTTTGTCACAATAGGTCATTAGCGGCTATAAGTTACTTAGAAGTGGACCCTTAATGTAAATGCATAATCCTATTTATAGAACTAGTTTTGCAATTGAATAGGGGGGAAGATAAGCATCATTTGAGAATTGGCATTATCTGGAGCGTGATTGTCACATGAGGTCTAGTGCAATTAGTTTATGGTTTTGGAGAATTTCCTATTGTATCTGCAATCTATCTGGGTTTTTTCTAATGTAGTGAGCCTCCAATTTTAGAGAATAATTTGTATTTTGGATCCTTTTGCACACTATTAATATGATATGATAGTTTTTGCACAAATCTTGTCTTTTATTCCCATTGTGGTGTGATCTGTTTTGATGCTACGATCTGTTTTATCATAATGCTACGATCTATTATACTATTGCCATGGTCTATTCCAGTTCCTCTATATTGATGTTGATGTGATATGTTTTAAGTCTGTTACATTTTTGTATTGATGTTGATGCGATCTGTTTTAATTCTGTTACATTTCTGTTATGAGTTGATGATGTTGTTGCACTAGCGATACTGTGACAAATGCATGATGCACTCTACAATTGTGGAAATGAGTTAGTGTCGAATGCATAGTTATAGATCCAATATTCATGTTGTCTCCTTGTCGGATCCCCATATCCTCCATCCTCACTGCCAGAAACTCAGTTCTGACAGATCTCCCTTGAACATATCGGGTGAGACTTTGCCTGCTCTGCGAATGTTGCTGGGTAAGGTAAAACCTGTCTAGGCCGGTGCTCATGGAGATCGTGCTCTTTGGGTGTCGACAGAGTGGGAACCCCTATAGATGAGGCTTTGTTGGTGGGTTTCGCCAATACCATGCCATCCCATCCCCTCCCATTTTCCAGATAAAGAGAGCACGACCAAAAATTGATGGTCACAACCTCTTCCTCATATGGGAACAGATTGCTGGCTAAGAATCAACCCGCAAGAATCAACGGTGCAGAAAAATTGAGTGGCAAAATTGGAAAAAATAGAAATTGTGATCCCGCATCCCGCATATGGAATAGATCATTGCGGAAAGGAAAGTTGTGGAGATAGAGATCTACAAAGCCACATCCCACATCCTGCATCCCGCAAGTTGTAGAAAAATAAATTCAACAAAGGACATTTCTGCATCCCTCAATCTGCAAGTTGTGGAGCAGAGTATTGTAGAAAAATATCCGTGGAAAAAAGAATTGGTAGAAAGATATTTTTTCATTCTACATCCCTCCTACAGAATAGAACATTGCGGAAGGATATTTCTGTCCAGAAATTTGACCTGCTAATCGAAGTCTTGGACAGTTTTGGTCCTCCAAGCCATCACCAATCTAGCAATGTATGCCCTGTAACTTAACTTAAAAATGCATTGAAATAAACATACACATATGCATACAATTGAAATTATACAACGGAAACAATTCATCAATTCAACACATTAAACATGTTCATCATATTTCATTGAGCAACGATAATTGCAGAGAAATACAATGCGGAGAATTAACATAGACAAGAACACTTATCTTTGAAAGAATTTTGTTCCGCAACTAGCTATGTCGCTTCAACATTCCACCCAACCATAGTCAAGTGCACTCATCAATCTCTTAGCAGCACTGCCACCCCCAATTTAGACATGATTTCCACAAGGAATAAGGAACACTAGCAGGCTCACACATAGCCAAGGATATACAAGAACTCAACCAAGCCAACATGGTTGGGTTTATGCGGATGCAAGCAAAAAAGCCAATATACTGCTTGGTTTCTCAGGCTAATCAGCTAAGACATTTGGAAATTGGGTTTATCAGACTACACACAGTCAATCCAACACTTACATAAAGGACCATCCAAGCCAACAGATGGGTTTATCTAGATACACGACGAAGCCATGTCACTACTGGGTTTATCAGGATACTCAGCCAAGCTAGCATTCACAATTGGGTTTATCATACTATCCAATAAAGCATCACACCATTCCAAACAAAACAAGACACATCCAAGCCAACAAATGGGTTTATCAGGCCATTCTCCAAGCCATCCTTCAAGTTGGGTTTATCATGCTCCTAATAAAGTGGATAGGAAGAACTACTAAGATAGTGAGCTCATCCATAGAGCTAAGGACATCTTCAAAATACCTATCTGTCTATGCATCCATGTTTGCTACACACCCAACAAAAGGAAGTGTCCCCTTCTCTGCTCCATAGTCCCTCAAGCTACACCTTCCCTTCCATTGCTCTTCAGGATGTGCATAGGAGATTCACCAGCCACTCTTATCTTATTGTGAGGTTCCACACTCGGTTTAGCAAGCATATTCTACATCTCTCCCACTCCTAAGTCTTGTATATAGTTCAGAACAAAACCAGGGTGCACAACACAACAACCATAGGGAGACAACAACAAAGGCTTCACTCTAATACACAAGTGATAGGGTCTCATAACACTCTATAGTTCAGGATAACACTGCAACACAGAAAACAGGGTCCCGACAAAGGAAAATACTTACAAAAATGGGTAGCAAAACCTTATAGCTCTCATGATGTCTATTTGATCAAGAAGAATGACCAATGCATGGGTGAATCCCCCGTGAATGAAGGATGGATCCTCCTAAACGTCTTGTAGCTCTCCCCAAAACATAACTAGGGAAGATGAAACGTTAATTCATGATGGAATGTACGTACTTTTTCTAGGTGTTTTCTTTCCCATGGGGTCAAAACACGTTCTTCTAGCATGGGTGCTCTGCCTAATTCAAAATTTTCCCATACTCTTCCCATTCCATGCAATAACTACCTCAACTAGATTCTGGCAGAAATAAATGGTTGGGGAAGAAGACAAGAAATGGGTAGTTGACATTTTTCATGGGTTTTACCTAATGGATCAAGGTTAAACATTCCCCTCCCTTATCCTTGGAAAATCATGCTCCCATCGCATTATTTGTTGCATTGACATAGCTAGTTGTGGTTTTTTCAGTAAATTGCAAATTTACATGATGTTTACAAACATGCTTGACTTAGCACATGAACCATACGCATCAACCATGATCACCTATACACCAAACATTAATCAATGACAGGGCCTTGGCCTTGAGATCCTTTCCATGATTCCATATAATATTTACATCATATACATTTAATGAAAATGAGGTCAAAACTGGGGTGTTACATGATCTGTCTACGCCACTAGAAAAAGAAGTATGTTAGGTAGGGTTTGGACACCCCCTGCTCCCTAGTCTCCGCATGACATTTTCCCAGCGTATCTGAGCTGGATCTCGAACTCCATGTGGGAAAGTTTCAACTCTTGGGCTTAACCTTGGCACACGCTAAAAAAAGAAAGCACTCAAGATGCTTCCATAGCCAAAGTTCCTTACCTGCCCCATCTTACAGTCAGTAAGTTGTTGTTTCATGTTGCTTAGTAGTGAGGTACTCCAGTGATATATTGTAGGACACATAGAAAACCAGAGGCCTTGAAGCCTGGTGGAGATATGCCAATCCTGCTATCCTTCCCAATGCCAACAGTATGGCCTTCAACTCGAGATTTTTGATCGAGTTTGTTGGGATTTGACTCCCAGCCTTCTTCATATTTGGGACACAATACACAAAAATGTACTCATCTATAGTGATCCCGCATCCTATCCTAAGAGACTGTAGGTTTACAACCTCCCCTCTATGGGACAATCCTTTGATACTCAACCTCGAGGTAGAGGGGCATCCCATCTAACTGAAATATCTTCGAGTCAAGATCCTAGTAATACACTAGTAGTTGGAGTAGCCTTTCCTTTTCCCTTAAGCTTCTAAGGTGCCAAAAATTGTATAATCCACAAGCCCTTAAAATTTGTTGAGCCAATAGATCATCTTGCAAAACCTCTTCAACATCACCATGTTCATGCTCTCTCCATTCTAGAACCATCCTCCACAAGAATTTTCAAGTTCCATCAATCTTTGCCTTTGAATTTCTTGTTTACAACCCTGTAGATGACTATTTTCAAAAAATCCACGTATGTACGCTGGTATCATGGTATTTTCCACGTATACCTATCCCTATACACGGAAAAAGTGTTAGGATTATTAATCCTCCCTTGACCATACTATCTATTAGATTATTTAGCCTAACTTAGGAACCTTAATTAATTAATTGGGTCCACTTGGCCTAATGGGGCCACATGTACCAGTCACTAGAGTGTGGGAAACATTGCAAGAGGTTAACTGCCACTTACTTCCTATGAATGCATCAGTTTGAGTGCCTCTTAGACCAATCCCTACATTTTAGGAGACACTGTGAGTCCCGACACCAACGGACACCAACCTACTTCAGTTAGTTGGAGTTATTACTAGTTAGTCTCAGTTAGCCCCTAGTTACTTTTAGTTAGTTTAAAATCAGTTAGCTAGTGCAAGCTTTGCATGGATAATGAATGGCTACATGTGGAGTAGGCACCTTTTCCCACCTACCACACTCAGCTGCACTGAGTTAACTAGCTGTCACTGATTGTTTAATTTGTTGGACATCTGGGAGTTGATCTGTTGGACTCCAACATCGATTGAGACACCATGAGTTAGAAGGTCAATTATATAGAGTAAGATCCAGTGGATAGATTCAAATTGCATGTCATGCATTCAAATTATTTTCCTATGTAAACTATTGTAACACCAAATTTTATTATTGCCAATGATACTGTAAATTCCTGAGCAATACTTGTTTGTTTCCTATGTGGTTTGTTTTGTTCAGTTTGTATCTTGATTCTCCATTCTTTTGTTGAAAACATTATTAGAACAATTTGCTTGAATATCTAAATGTAATTCAAATTCTAAAATGGTATTAGAGCCTTCTTAGGCAGGTTTCATTCTTGTTTTTCCCCATCGAACATCACAAGCAGTTGGGTTTCCATAGAAGTCCCCTATGAAAATTTGCTATCTCTGCATTTATTCAGAGCAGTGGAGATGGTGTGACAGACCCTGAAAAAATGTTCAATCCAAGTGGAAAAGGATGATTCTAACATTTCATATATTTTTATTTTTTAAGTGATATTTTGAAGGTTCAACTTCATATGGAATCGATATTATCAGTTCCTCTTCTTACTCCATCCACAAGATATTCAAAATGGAAGTCGAAGATGATTGCATCTCTGAAGAGACAAGGTCTCTATGAGGTATCTATGGGACTTGGTAAAGAGTATTATGAATATGAGAAATACTGGATAAATGATGGTGATAGAGCTTATGGAGCAATATGTGAGACCTTTTCTCGAAGCTTGCTTATAAACCTTATTGAGTTTGCAGAATACCCAAAGGATCTTTGGATAGAACTGGATAGAATATTTGGGAAGCACAATGAGGATTGTTATAGAAATATGGGGAGCACATTCAGAACCACAAGAGTTCTTTACTCAAAATTCTCGGACTCTACTCTCTCTAATGAATTTGTTCAAGATGAAGAATAAGCAGAATCTTCCTCACAGTCAATTCGAATTGAAGAAAGTCTCCTTTGAGCGACTCCTTTTCATGCTACTACAGAAGTGTATGACATATCTGATATATCATATCCTAACATTGATGATCTAGAAGAATACATTTGAATCTCTGCTGTTGAAGAAAATCTCTCCTTCCATTCTATGCAAAAATTCTCCAGTGATTCTTCTATTATAAATTATGTGCATAGTCTACAGGTGATTTATCCAGGAAAGAGTGAGGAATTTTCCATTTCTCTATCTCTAATGATGTTGCTGGTGTGCATATTTTAGAACAATAATCCATCATTAGTACCTTAGTTACACTAATTAGTCAATTTTATTGCTTTTTAAGCTTTAATACACTATGACGTGGACTACGAGTGCTTAGGTGGACATATTCCATGTCAATTTGAGGTTCTATGACCCATATGGGTACTCCAGCTTAGTAAACCAGCCACAAATGCACATCCATAATTGCTGGTGCACTCCCATTCATTGAATGTGGACATGCAAGTTGACTTGGAGCGCTAGAGTGGGATTTTGCCCAAATTTGGCTTGATTTGGTGTAATTAATGTTGCAATGAGACTCTAAACCACCCAATTCCACACCCATACTGTCCAAGGTGTAATCATTGATCCAAAACACATCATTCATGCTGCTTCACCAATTCGTGGCCATTTGGAGAGATTTGGGACCTGATTGGCCCACCTAGGGGGGTTTGATGCCAATTTGGAAATTTTGGGTTATTTTCTCACAATTGTCTTCCAAATCCATTTAAAAATATTATGATGTAATTATAAACCTGTTAATAACAATTTCATAGTTATCCAGTCCAAAATTATCTTTTTTCCAGCTATCATTGTGTGTAATTTATCTGTGATTTGATGGTTTTTGCTGAATGTTGCAACCAAATTTGATTTGTGAACCTCACTAACACTCCTAGATTCTCCTGTGGTTCAAATTAATCACTTTATGGTTTGAATTTCTCACATGGTATTAGATCTCATTGAATATGTTTGAGTTGCAGACCAAATTCTTAGTGGATTTGAGCTGCTTTGTTAGTGAATTCCAGATAAAATTGAATTGTTGTGTGTAAAACAGTTAGCAATTTCACCACGATCAGTGCAAGAAGTAATGGAGGCTACCGACATCATGCTAACACCTTTCAACTTATTTGAATGGAAGGTAGAGATGGTGATTCAATTGAGAGCCAAGGGGATTTTTAGTGTTAGCATGGGCACTGAAGTGGAACCAAATTCTGTTGTAGATATTTGTTGTTTCACCTTGACAGTTTAACATCACCAAAGGAGGTTTGGGAGAATATTGAGTATCTATTTGGAAAAAATGGTGAGCTATGTGGTCACCTGCTTGAGAATGAGCTGATAAGCTTGAGCACATCACACTATGATACAATCAAGGACTTCTTCACCAAGTTCAAATCACTTGTATTGCAGTTAAAACAATGTGGTATTGAGAAGGAGGAATATCAACTGATCTTGTCTATACTTTTGAAGTTGGGGCTATAGTTCTTGGTCTTTGTGAGCACATTTCACTGAGGAAAACTCACCCTTCGAAACTGGAAAATTCCAAGTCTGGAAAACTTCATGGAGTCACTCACTCAAGAGAAGGAAAAATTGGTCCAAATGGGTTCCATCAAGACCAAAGATCAAGCACTAGCAGTGGGGGTTTCGAATTCAGCAAAGGGAAAGCATAAGTCCAAGAATTCGAAGTTGCCAGACAAGAAGAAATTAGAGAAACCCAAATCCAGTGAGGGAGCTTCGAATCCACCCAGAGAAAATGAGAAGAAGGGAAAAGAGAAGGCCAAATGCACTAATTGCCACAAGAGATGACATCCAGAGAGCTCATGCATGAAAAAAAAAATAGACACCATGGTGCAACTGCTGGATAAGAAAAACATTTTAATCCCTGACAACGCAAGGACGAAAGATGGAAACTCCAGTTCAAATGAAGGTGTTATCTCCTAAAATAACCAGTCTGTTTTCTTTTATTTTAGGTGATAGGTTTGAGTCGAAAATTTTTATTTTCTCATTACTAAGTCAAAAAATCAAATTTATTGAGTCTTAATTTCAAAAGTTTGAAAAAACAGCTTGTGGTAGTTAACTCTGTTTTGTAGAGACTAGGTTTGCTACCAAAAGGCCTCAGTTCTGGCAGCCGGGAGAATCGAACTAAGGATCAAGTTCACGCTAGCTGCCAAAAGAGCCCAGTCTTGGCAGCTAGAAGGATTAAGCTAAGTTATGATTAGCTGTCAAAAGGGCGTGGACGTCTCATTATTAAAAAATTAAAAAAGGGGAGAGCACGTGTCCGTACTCAGTCTCACATCAAACGATCCTGTGGGTTTTTTGCCGCCAAGGAGGAGATCAGAATGCATCTCACACGACCATCATGAAGTTTAATGGCGTTTTACTGCTGAAGGCAAGTCGTGAAACACCGTGTCATTAACTACACAGGATTACGCAGGGGTTTCAAGATATGATACATAGCTCCAGACCATTCGAAGCCGACGGATCCATCATTCACCAGGGGAGCTCATAATGTGAAGCATCTGAATTTCATGTGGGAGCTGATCGAATCATCATTGCACACGAGGTTGAGCGATTCCACAGGCGATTGCCCGCTAAGCTCATTCAATGGGTATCTTAAAGCGTCGCAAACAGGCCCGAGGCTCTTTGTTATATTGTCGCGCAGTTGGAGTTCTGGTTCAAATCCAAGAGTTCTTTTTCATCAAGAAAACAAAGCACGGTACCTCTTTGCAAAAGCTCGGCTCATGGCCAAAACGGGTTTACCACTCAGAACAGAGCTCGATGGAGTGTGGTACCTTGAGTCTCACCCCCAAGTAGCAGAGTACTTCAAAACTGCGCAAGTGTTCGATTATTGTGAAAAGATCAC